>VZRQ01000477.1:858808-1040469 GCA_013397975.1 Machaerirhynchus nigripectus
GGCGGGGCAGCCGCGGGCGGCGGCGGCGCTCGCCCGGGGCACGGAGCGCCGGGCCGGGCTTAAAGGGGCCGCGGGTCAATGCCCTGGGCAGTGCCGCTGTCCCCGTGCGGCCGGAGGATGGGTGCTCCCCGCACGCCGTGCTGTGCGGAGCGGGCATCCAGGGTGCCCCCACGCCGCAGGGTGCACCCAGCCCGGTCCGCGCCGGCGGCCACCGGTGTGAGAGGCTGACGCTGGAGCGCGGGGCTCTGCGGGGCACAGAGAGTTATGTGCCCGAGCAGCCCTCCCGCCAGCACGGCGCTGGGTTGCACCGCGGTAGACACAGAGCAGCCCTCGCTCATCGAACAGGCCCTGTGGCACACAAAATACACCTAAGACAGAAATTGTGCCCAACCTGCACCGTGGCGCAACGACCAGGGCCACAGCACAGCCCTTGCCCTACGAAGCTGGGAAACACCTGCACACAGCTGCCTGCCCCGACCTACAGAGACTAACACGAAACCTCACACACACGTTGCCACACCACACAGCGACCTGCAGGCACTCCTGAGCACCCCATCTGCTCTACAGGATACAGCAACACACAGAGAAACCCATGACCCCAATACAGTGACAGCCCGTGCCCTTCAAGACGTGGTACAGGAAAGCCACACAACCTGCACAATGGGATGTGAGGCTCTGCAGCCCTCCCCAAACACCTGCTATTCTGCAAAGTACACTTTTCTGTACTACTTGGTAACCAAGTAGTGCTCCCTGCATCTTACCTACCTCTAGACCACATACAACATAGTGCAAATGCTCAACACCATTACAATTGTAACAGATCAATCCACACACAGAGATCTGCATTACTGAAAATCACTGCAAAGCAAAGGCAGTATAAAAATACCTCTAAACCACAGCATGACATCACACAGCACAAGGGGACTATTGCTGCAGTAAAACTGCCCCACCAGTTCACATTAGCATTCAAATAGGCAGTCCAAGCCGTGTGCTGTGTGACGCAACCAAATGACAGTACCAGAGATGTTGCAGTGGAAGTGGGCCAGAACAGCATAAGCTGAAGGTTAAAGTGAATAGAGAAGTTTTGGGATGAGATGAGGACAGAGCCACATTAACTCCAGCAAGTGGAAAGTTCATCCTGGTTCCTTAGGAACAGGCACAAGTGGCATGTGGGACTGATGGAGGTGGTAAAAAATTCCTCCTTGCCTTTTCAAATCCAGAAGTGTCTGCCACCAGCCTGCAGCACTTCAGAGCAAATAACAGGGAAATAACCTATTAAGCCTTATACAGAACTGCTTTCCCTGGGTGTGTACATGTGTTTGCATGTGCAAGTGAACAAATGTGCACCCCATATGCTTTGAGCCATAGAAAAATTACTTTCTTTTCCCTCCAGGAGGAAAGAAGCAATACAAAAGAAACAGGAATGTTCTATTTCTTCAGAAAACACCGTGGGTAATGTAGCACAGCTTGCAGGCCAGAAACACCTCCAGAGCAGCTAAGACAGTGCTGGGGGCAGCTGAAAGGGTCCCTGGAGTCAGGCCTTGTGACCACTTCAGACACACCGTTGTGCCCCTGCCAGCTCAGCCCCAAGCCAGCTCACTGCTGGCTCCCAATAGCAGAGCAGAGCTCAATGGTTTCTGTGGGTCAGCACCACTGTAGAGCATACATCATGCTAAATGGGCATTCCTGCCAGCTGCTGGAAGGACCAGCAAGTCAGATAGGCTACAAAAGTGATTCACATGAAAAGTAATCAAGGAGGAGAAAAAGGGAAGCCGTGGTATAACTCCTAGCAAGTTCTGTAAGCTGCCTTTGTGAGGAGGGAGCAACAGGGGTATCTGGGGTAGGGAGCAGCAGCTCCTCACACGTTTCTTTGCTCCTGAGAAATGGTAAGGGGGAGCAGTCTCACACAGCAGTATCAGAGCTGAATCAGTGGGAGCAGGAGGCAGAAGTAGTTCAGGACACTCCTCTAGTTCAGCTGCTGACATGCTGGTGGGAAGACTGGGTCCCTGGGATTGTATGGTTTTGGTTACTTAGGTTAATAATTGACTGTGAATATAAAAGCTTCTCTCTCTCCCTTTCTCCCGCTCTGTTTATAAGCAAGTCTGACACACTGAGGAAAAAACGTGGTATGATTTTCTTTTTTCTCAAGTTCTGAGAAGTGCAGGTGATATGCAGTGTAACTGGAGTTGATAGAGCTTGTTGACAGAGAAAGTGTGTTGTGTTAGACCAACTGATATGTCTGAAAAAAACTAAAACATTTTTTTCCCCAATACCATACTTGAAGCATACGTAGCAGGTTTCAGTGTCTATGATTAGGCTATAAGGACCTATAGCTGTTCCAGAAAGAAAGGAAATAAAAGGTTGTCTTTAAATGTGGGTGCTTAGTATCTTACAGAAACTGAGATTCTATTTAATTACCACACATCAACAAGGGGGAGTGAGGAAAGGTTGCAGAGGAATCACCAGTGTGTTTACTGTCTGCCAGTGTTTGTTTGAAAGTTACGCATGGTATTGCTAATAAGACATTATTATGTTCCGGGTGAATTACACATTTGTTTATGCTGAAACAGTCTGAGAGTCTTTGAAGCCATCTGGTAACAATTAACACCTACATATCAAGGTTTTACCTGTAACTATCCCTGGGACTTCAGTCTGCACAACTTTCTGAAAAGAAACCCTTTCTTCCATCAGAGTTGGCAATGAGGTTTTTTTTCTAAGGGATGGGGAGCACTTTTCTGAAAGTGAGCTCCTCCTATGCAGGTAACAGTGTGACAAGAAAAGCTGTCATATTGGCACAGCTAAGAAGCCAGGTATGGGAGGACCATGAGGGTTGAACTGGAATTCAAAGAAAACGCATCTTCTTAAGAAACTACAGTGTGAGTTGCAATAGAGTGAAAGAGGGATGAGAGTAATTTTTACTTAACAGATCTCTACATCATTTGCTGCTGAATGAGATCTTCAGGAATTATGACCAAAAAAATACTTTCCTGGAAAAAAAATAACCTCATGAATCTCTGTGAGGTGAAAGCTTCCAAATCCCGAAGCAGCTGCAGAGCCACATACACCTCTTCTTGTTGGGCACACAAAACCTCTAAGAACCAGATCATCAGTATCTCATCCTTATGTCCAATTTAAACTTACTCAGAGTAAAATACAGCAACTTTTAAAACTGACTAATAGTGAGGTCTTGTTTTTACTATACATTTGTGCATTTAAGAGGAGCTGCCCGCTTGGTTCTGTGACAGAAATCGAAACCATATTTCATTTGAAGTAGATCATCATCCAGCTAATGCTGTAAGCAGCATAAACTGGCTTTGCCCCCCAGAGGAGGACTTCTGCTCCCTCCTGGCTCCAGCTGTTTGTTCCCATCCATTCCCTTTTGTGTGCCAGCACACACAGTTGTAGTCTGTGCAATGAGATGCTGTGGAAATTAATTTTTTTGCCAGATTTAGCTTTCAGCCAAATCAGTTCTGCAGAAACCAGAAAATCAGGAGAAATCAGAACTCACTTCTATAATGGGGTTTAAAGCCTGTGCTGGCCCGAGGGAGAACAGGGCACAGCAAGACAGCAGCCTTTTTCTTTTGATTTATATCAGGTTACAGTACTTTGCAGGCAGCCTGGTTATGAGTTTCAGACACAAATACATATCCATGAGATAATATTCATAACATTCAGGTATCAGTTTCATGAGAGGGGATGAGCATTACTACTCTTGCCTTCCTCCCTTTCTATCATCCTTTCCCACCTGATGCTTCTTGGAGATCTCCATGAGCCATTTCAGTGTGTCAGTGTGGTAGAAAACTAACACAAGAAAAAGGAAAACATTGTTTTCTGCTTTGTTGGCAATCTAAGGCCACACAGGGAAGGTTCTGACACATCCCAAAGCATGCTAAAGGGCAAGGGCAGGGAGCAACAGCTGGGAGCAGGAAGGGGAGCGTACAAGACCTCCACTTTCATCAACCACGATAAGTTCTTTGCCCAAATGAGTGCCTTAGCTAATCTATTGAACTTTTCATGTGAGTTTGTCCTATAACTGAGTGGTCTGACGTCCACTCTGGCTCCACTCCACACAGGCTGTCGGCTGTTGGATCTGTACACTCAGTTCCTGAGCACTGACTTGGAAACTCCACAGCCACCACACAAGGTGCTGACCAGGTACAAGCTCTCTTTACAGTGTCATCCCTTCTGCTGGGTCAGCCCTCCACGTGAAAGCGCAGGGCTCCCATCTGCCCCGTGATGTTTCTCAGGACAGCAGTGTGGTCACAGCTCCGTGCCTGACCCGGCTCAGTTTGGTACTGCTGGCAGTTTCCTGCTGGGCAGACGCTGTACCGGTAATGCAGCCCCACTAACATCCCTGCCCTCCCTACTGGCCATTCATTCCCACGGTGGCACTGCATTAGCACAGTGCCAACCAGACGGTGTAGAATTTAAAACTTCTGAATATTTTTCTAAGTTGAATGGCTCTTACACTTTCTCTGCCACAACTGGAAATTGCAGTAAGGATAATCAGCACTTTGCTTTTATATCTGTGAGGCTTTGTCTAGAGATCCCAAAACAATCAGCAATTGTCAGTGAAGATCTACAATCACTGTCCCAGCAGACATGGACTGGTTAAGCAACCTGCTTAAAAACACAAAGGAATTTTTCCTAGTTTTGCTGCTAACAAGACAACACAAGTGTTGGCCTTTAGTTTTCAGCCCTGAGCAGTGTCTCCTTCCTACACCATCACCCATTAGGCATTTAACTATTTGACATCAGTAGCCAGGGTTGCCAAAGAAGATGCTCCTAGAGCACTATTGGCTCAGCCTCTTTTCTGCCGCTGATAAACCATGTAAGAGGAATACAATCAATCTGAGTTCAGGACTTGAAAAAGTCCTAAAAGAGCCCTAAGATGTTATTATTGCAGGTATATTTTGTTCTGGGGTTTCAGAGACTGGAATGGATTTGGAGATAAAGTTGAACCAGATGAAAAGAAAATAAAAAAACTTTATCATTTTAATCAATCTCATAATCCCTGGAGATCTGGTTTGTGATTTTTCAAACTCTTTTCTGGTAACACAGTAAAATATATTTGTTTGCTACTTACTGAATGTTGTTACCAGTAAACCCTTCAATTACTAAAGGCAAAAAGGGTCATAATTTCTGCTGTTTATATTTTGCATTTCTCCCAACTTGGATAATGAAAATCAATAAAACCACTTTCACTGCCAAGTCTCAGTGGTACAATGTTGGTGAATAAAGGGAAAGCAAACTAACAAATATTCTTGGAAACTGCGGTAGAATTTTTTTAAAATACAATATAAAAAATCTCTTTACAATCTATATAAAATCAGGTTCTTGCAAAAGTTTAATTTTAACCTAATTTAAAGTTGAGCTAATAAATTAAGAAATTGTGAGACTTGCAAAGCAAAATGATTCTCAGTTTCCATTCATGATGCCACCCCTAGTTCACCTTGGATTTTCTTTCTGCTCATATAACTATATTGATTGAGCTCAAGAAATACATTTTTTTTAATATCTATGCTCTATCAGGATCTGAAAGAAGAGTGTGCTTGAATATCCAGTACTATACCCCCTGTAATATCAAAATAAAAGTCTGGAACCAGATGGGAAAAATCCACTTTCAGTTAGTTTAGGCAGGCTTCAGATGAGAAAGGATCCCTACTCCCTCCTGGAACTCCAGGACAGGCACAGGAGAGGTGGCCGTGCCCTCTCCTGAGCTGGGCAGCCAGCCAGGCTGCACCAACCCCTGCTGGAAGAACCTGGGCATCTTTCAGCTCCCACTGGCATCAGGGATACCCGGCAGTGGATGCACGCCTGCATAGGAAAAGGCTGAGTGCAGAAGAGCTGAACATTGAGGGCCAAACTCCACCCCACAGTGTGGAAAGGAATGTTTTGCTCATCGGATAATGATTTGTTTACAGTTAATTAAGCATAAGAGCTGTTGATAACAAGCTCTGTTTACAGTGTGGGCAGGAGATGGCTCTGTCTAAATAGGTCCAAAGGATATTAACATCCTTAAAAGTTTGGCAGGTGTAGAAATTAGTCCCTTAAAAAAACCAACGGTATGTTCAGAGAAATCCAGAGGGGAAGGAAAATCTTAATAAAGCCCTAGGGGAGATTTATATATAAAAGTTACATATTTAAAGACTTCTTTAAAATGGTTCTCAGCCACAAAGTTATGTAAACACCTTAGTGATACAATCTCTAGGACATATAGAAAGAGAGAGAAAGAAAAGCCTTTGGAAGCTAACTTAAAACATAACCTTAGATTTCTTTTTTATTTGTGTTCACATATCTCAAAAGATTCTTACTGTTTTCACTTTGACAACTACATTCTGCTTCACTCCAAACTCCACCTCATTGTGCATGAAGGGTGATTTTGTTGTTCCCGACCAACAAACACTAAGGTCCCATTTATCACTTCATCAGTTTCATTCTTGCTCTGTGATATATCTTGTCCAGGATCAACAAGATGTTTCTCCAGGACATCCAGGAAGGACCAAAGTCCTGTTCTGCTCTGCAACAGCATGGAAAGATGCAGCACTTGTGGAAGACATGTTTTGTGATAGGGAATGCTTTGGGCAGTGAGATGGTAGAGAGCATGCCTAGCTCTGGACTTTCCCTGATTCTCCACAGTCAGCTAAACTACAAGGTAGAAGTTCATTAACTCTGCGATAATATCAGGTGTGCACCATCACCTGCAATTTGGTCTGAGCCATCCCTCCATGACAATCTTGCCCATCTCCAGGTAGCTCAATGTACAAATTGGGTATATGGTAAATTGAGGTTATGCAGGATCACATAGGCTGCCCTGAAAATCACTCATGCTTAACTTTTTCCTCACAGGGATTTGTGGCCAAAAATCTTTAGGAGTTGCACATGAGGAATTCTCCTCTTGAGCTAGAGAAGAAAAAAAACATGGTTCAGCCCTTTACTACAGAACTGATCAAGGAGATTCAGGTTAAGATCCTGGGGTCTGTCAAATTAGTTCTGATACAGAACATCTTGTGTCTAATATGTGTTTTAGAGCCCATGTCCATGGGACGCTCTCATGTCCCATGACAGCTTTATAGTGGGGAGTTGCTCTCCTGACCACAAGGCCAGGCACTGTCACCCTTCCTTAGGGAGAGTGCTGCTCACTTCCCAGGGTGGCTCGGAACTGCTGCACAGCAGAACTGCATTTGCTTACTGATCTGAGCAAGGGGATGTTACACACATGGCTCTCTCCCGGTTCTTCCCACCCTAAGGCTACTCCTGTAGCAATGCAATTTATTCATCTCTCCTTACTCAAAGCTGTGCCTAAAGGCACAATAGGGCCTTTGATTATCCAAGAGAAAAAAGTGAGCTTTCAAGGGCCACCACTGGCTTCTGTTTAATAGTATGTAATTTCTGGATTCTGTTTACTTCTAGCTTTTAACACTAATCTCATTTACTTTGGGTTTCATTTGTTGGTTTTGGTTTTGTTTGGGGTTTCTTTCAGCCATTGTTTGTGGCTGCTAATGGCAACATCTATATTTGCCATAATCTGGCCAGTATCTATAATTTTAATTAATATATGTGATTTTAAAATGTCTATTTCAGCACAAAATCCATGAGAAGACCATTTACATCACAGCTAAAGGTGCAGGCTTTTAAAAATATTCTCATTAATTCTCAGTATTCTGTTTACTTTTTCTTGCCTTTTCCCTTTCTTCCTTTCAGTCTATTTTATACTGTCCAGTCATATGAGCTACAGATGCTAGAAGTTTTTACCCATTCATTCCCCAAACCTGAAGGATTTTCTCTAAACATGGAAAACCTGTGGCCTCCCGGGCCAGATCAGCCTTGGGGGAACTGAAAGAGAGAGGAAATGTTGGTCTCTTGAGATGACAAATCAATCTCTCTAGCAACACGGCAGGGAGGAGAGAGGATTCAGTGGAAAGAGATGCTGGTCCTATTGCCAGCTGCATTACCTTCAGCTGTGGAAGGAGGAGGGTGTGTAAGTGTCTGTTCCCCTCCCCTGACCACAAAGGATTTATTTAAAATGCATGCCAGAAGGAGGATTAGAGCAGAGCCCTCCCTCCTTTCCTTTGTTCGGGAGGAGGAAGGGAGCATAGCCCTTGGCTACTGGAGTCTGGGCTCTCCTAGTACTCACAGCCTACTTCTCTTTGCCTTCCTCTTGTATTTTGCCATCACTGCTGAAAAGGATTGCTTGATATTCCAAGAATGACACTGTGCCTTGCAGGAGTATCAGTCTCCAGCCTGCTCCATAAATTGTGCTCTACTTATGTAGACTGTGCCTACAAAACTATCTGGGTCAGGCATGCACAGCAGCCTGCCCTTCCTTTAATGTTTTACCACAGACAGTCCCTTACATGATCCTTTTTCCAGATGGTCCCTAATCCTTGAACATATCCAAAATCCTTCAGCTATGATTTCTTGATCTCTTCAACAACAGATATTTTTCTTTAGTGTATACACTATATCTTTAGTACATAGTGTGCTTTCTGCTTCTACAGCACTTTGCAGTATTTCCCAACAGCATTTCAAAATCTTCATTCTTTTCCATTGTATTCCAGCTTTCACACCTAAGGCAACAGCTGAACACCAGTGAGCCAAGCCAACGGCTATCAGCCTGACTTATGGTAACTGATACACACCTTTCCTTCCAAGAAGCAATTTATTTATGCAGATGTTGTATCCAGCTGTTTCTGGAATAATCACGAATTCATTGAGGGGAAAATCTAAACAACGGAAATGTTCTCTCTCTCTACCATCATAATCAGTTTCTGCTGATGAAACCTGAGCTTCCCATTTGCCATTTTTCTCCCCATCCCTCTAGGGTTTTTGGCCCAGTGCAGCACATCTACAACCTGAGAACGCCCAATCTCTTTATTACCAGGTATGGAAAGAGTGGCCTCAGTGCATCAGCAGAGGTTTGAGCTGCCTCTGGAGTATGTGAATCTGTTTCCTGGGGCTCCAGCTGGGCCTTGGTAACCAGCACAGACATGCCTTTGTGACTGCAGTGCAGTGCTCTCCTCGGGGCTCCTTCGGCCCCAGTGGAGGTAGCGGCCTGTTATCAGTAGGATGAGTAATAAGGCAAATACTACTGAGACAGTTGGTACTCTCAGGACTGGGTTTGGATACCACATGGCCAGTAGACAGAAGAAAGCTTTTCCAGTCATCATAGTCAGTATTTTGTATGATGGATTAATCTTCCAATTAAAAAAAATCCTATCAATAGTTAAACTTGCTCTTATTTTCTCTAGGGTTAGCATTTGGCCCTGTGTATTTACAACTACTCAGCATTCTGGCTGCAAAGTGTATTTTGTTGCTAGTTGTGTGGTATCCAGTATCCTGCCTTTTGTATTCTCACCTCCTTCCCCTTTCTTTCCAAGAAGCCAAATAACATATTCTCCTAACAAGTGTATAATTATTCAGTTATTGCACTGTTTTATGATTGCATTGTTGGTAATTGCTCAATATTGCAAGTGATTTATTAGTAATTGCAGAGTCTTTCAGATCTGTCTTCAGAAGGAGAACAAATAGCACCTTGCATCAATAGACATCAAAGCCTTCAAGAGGGATTTTCCTTTAATGATCTTTTTTTTAAACTATCTTTCCTACTGCAGCCCTGAGGGCCAAAGTTTCTTTCTCTCTTTACACAATAACTTGAAGCTTCACTCCTGCCCTGCAGAGGAAAAATACATTACATCAGTCTTTGAATAGGATTTTATTCTGTAGTCCGGCTATCACCTTCTTGTAGTTTCATCTGCATCTAATGGAATTTTACTGTGGTGATATATATTCAGACTGCATAACTCCTCAGCCTCTCAAATTCTTCTTACAGCTTTTTGACAATAATTAAACTGCAAGTGGTTTTCAGAAATTCCTGCCATTTAGGCCTTCCCACATTTACTTCACTAAGGATTCACAGGTGGAATAGATGAGAATTCAACTTCTCTCTCATTAATATATGCCTTCTGGCCGCAGCTTGCCAGCTTTTGTGTAATGTCCTCCGTCATTTTATCACACACTTTGTCCTAAGGGATTTCTCCGCTTTCTACCAGCTATAGCAAGAAACTCAGGCCACCTAAACTTGTCTGTGTGGCAAACAGGAGGAGATTTTCCAGCTGCTCTCAGTGTGCCTGGAGCTGTGCCCCTAGTTTTCCTCTGCCTGCCACTTACTGCTGCAAATTTCCCTGCCACTGGTGCCCGCTGGGAGCCCAGCCCTGACTGCAGCCTGTGAGCAAAGAGGCAGCAGACAAGACAAACTCCTGCAACAGTCCCCATGCAGCCTCTCCTTGGTTACCTCCACCCTAACTCCACCTCCGTTGTCCCAAGCCTTTCAGAATGAGCTGACAGCTAGTATAGACTAGGCTGAAGAGGCCACTCAAATGAGCCTCATCCCTGAATAGTCATTCCCATGCTTTATAGAAGATACCAGGAGTGGAGGGACACCATGTAGTGTCCCATCACTGAGGTTACACTGTGCTTAACAGGAGTGCAATGCACGGGGCTTGATTTAAACCGGCAACCCAGACTCCTGGAAATGCCAGGAAGAGTGTTATTTTGAGCTGGACAGAAGAAAGGAACCCTTCAGAGAGGGCTGCACAGCAGTACTGTGTATTTCCTGATTAGCAAGTGCGGGTGGCTTCAGAAAAGCAGGTAAACCCGAGGATGGGCAACAGATAAATAAATAAATAGATGCAAGACATAAACTTCTGCTGTCAGCCTTCCCCTGTGCCCCAGTAACAAACTGATCTTTCCTGTGCCAGGGAAGAAAATTGTTTCCTATTTAAGTCACTGGCTTCAAAGGGAAACCACATTTGTCATGGAGTCTTCCAAAACTTCTTTGCAGAGGTTCCCACACTGCTGACTCACCACGTGTCTGCTGGGCACAAAGCTGCCCCAAGTCAGCTTCTGCAAGGCTTGAGGCCTCCAGTTTGGGTGCCATACGTAACAGAGGAGGCAATGTACCAAACCCAGACACCTGTGAAGAGCGGTACAAAAATGGAAAAGAAACCAGAACAACAGTACTCCACATAGCAAACCTACTATTTGTTTTATTAAATGTTACATTTGGGGCAAACAAGATTTTACCTTTGCTATCCTATTTGATAGGATGAAAAAGAGGAATCTGAAATTTGGGGGTAAAGTGCAAGTAATGTTCTTGTTAAATGCAAAGCCAAAGGGTTTTTTCAGAAAATAAAGGGTTTTTTTCGGAAAAGATTGTACCTGTATAGACAGCGTCAAATATTTACCAAGTGCTGGATCTGTCTACAAAATAGAAAAAAACAACTCCATTGATTCTAGTCATTGCAAAGATATTGCTGGAGGCTGTAATATTGATATATAAAGTAAATGATAGATAATATTTTTCAGCTACATCTTTTTCCCCAACATGTTTAGACCAATTGCAGAGACCAATAAGGATTAAAAATAAAATCTTATACATTATTTAGATTAATTCTATTTAAGCAGTAATTAAGGACATGGAAATTTAAGCAAATATTGTTTAGTGTTATCCATTAACATCATGCTCCTTGGTTTCTCTTCTTTAATCTCACATGGAAGAGGCCTGATTTTCAGGAGCCTCAAAGCTAGCTACCCTGGCCAAACTTTGGGAAGCACAATGCATATCTGCCACTTCCCCAAAGTGGGGTTTGGATTTATTTGAGGCTTGAAAATCTCAGTGATTTCTCCTGTGATGAGAACATTACCCTGAAACACTCTGCAGTTAAACCCTACGCACACTGTCCTCTGTACACATATTGACAAACACAGAGGGGAAGTTTTCATGTTGGCATTAAGAACAGCTTTTCACCCCTCCAGAACTCATATTAAATGGATGGCAAATGCTCTTTTTGCCCTCTGCTAGGCTTTGGGAATGAAATACACCCACTAATTCCATAAGGAAAAAAGCAAACAAACAAACAAACACATGCTGATTTCTTTTGCTTGCTGTTTCAACAACTCATTCGTATTTTTAAAAATAAATTATGATCTGGTCATACTAATTTTGTTTGTATTTGGATTCATCATTAATAACTTTGAACACTGAATAATCATTAATAATACTATGAAATAATGCTATCGGTGGTTTTAGATTCTTTTCAATTAATGCGACAAAGCGTGGAAATTCTTATTTTTTACTGTAACTGGCCCATGAAATCTTTTGCTCCTTCTTCGTGTTTCCTATAGCATGGATTTTTCATTATAATGTTAGCAGTTAGTTTTTCATCTGTTTCCACAGTTTCCTGCAGCAGTTACAATTTTGGCCCTGAAGTTAATTTTATGGTCACATGAAAGTCTGTGCCTGCTAAGTCTGGGTGCTCCCTGCTCAGCAGAAGGATTAGGGCTTTTACAAGGTGCTGTAGAATCTAAGAGTAATTTGGGGAGATGTTTTGATGGAAACAAGCCAGAAAAGGCTTCCCAGCACTGCCGGAGCCCAAGCAAAGGGTGCCGTGAGCCCAAGATCTGACACAGTCTTTGCAATGCACCGCTGCTATGCAGCGCCCCTGCATTCCTGCTTTAAATCAAAGCTGCTTCTTTAGCAGCAAAATCACCCTCTTATCACTTTGCTCCTCGTATTGGTTTCCCAATCCATGAAGGCACACAGTATGAGACGGGCTCTGGGACGCAGGCGGGCCGGATTTGAGGCAGTACTGCCTGCGCCGTCCAGATCCGCAGCACGCGGCCACGAAGGTTTCATCCCAGGTAGAAAGTGGGGAACGTGCCTGGCTGCCAACACCCTCTGCTGTCTCCTCAGCTCAGCTGAGCTCACGCAGCCTCCCAGCTCCAAGCCTGCCTCGGCAAGGCTTGTAATTAGAAACACCTTTTAGCTTCAAAACTGAATCCTGCAGGGTGGAAACCACTGGCAGAGACATACAGAGACAGACCCTCTGTTGCCATTTCGAGAGTCAGGAACACCCTCCAGCCAAGAGCGAGCTTCTCCGGCAGCCTCCAGCCAGCTGCAGGGCTCAGGTAATGATTTGCATTCCTGTGAGCGCGGCAAGGACAGGAGTTAAGGAGCAGAGACACGACTGAGGCTTTCTGCTTTCTCCCCCACAGGACTTTAAGGAGGCTGAACTTGGTTTTGTTTGAACTTTTTCAAGCTGACAGCGAGAAATCAGCTTTGGAGAGCCCCAAAGCGTGGAAAATTCCAGCTCTGTTGTTTGCAGTTTTATTCAAGTTCAGGCTGTTTGGGAGCACTGGATTCTTTTTTCACTAAAAATTTTGCAACTTCAGTTACAACAGCTGTTACCAGGCAACCGACATAAATGGGAACACTTTCAGCCAATGAAACAGACAGTTTATTCGAGTTGCTTGGTGCCCAAATACCATAATCATGAGAACAGCATTAAATAGATAAAGAAAACAGTCCAGGAGAGGCAAGGAGTCAGAGTGAGGAATGAGTAAAAAAAAAGCAAACCTGACTGCAAGCGGGATACAAGGGAGGAACCCACAAGCTCGTGTGTAACATAGCAGGAATAGGAAGGGAAGGAGACCTGTAAAGGAGCAAAAAACCTTGTCAAGGAATGACAGCCTGAGGAAGCTGCTAAGCCAAGCCATGCATGGCACCCTGGTGCAATGGCCCTTTGTCCCAGCTTTCTCCGCTTCTCCATTGATTATCTGAGACAGCAGATAAATGTGTCCAGCTTTGCTGTGGGAAAAGCCATCCTGAGCATATGACAAGGGCAATGGGTATTAGAGCTGGAGCCTTGCCCTGCTGTCACAACCCACGTGGTACCTATTGCCCTTTACCTGATGCTGGAGCAGTGGCAACCCTGAAGAGCCTCTCTCCCTGCCATTTTCCTCAGGACTGAGATCTCATGTTGCCTGATGGCTGTGGTGAGAATGGTGTGATGGGAGAGATGCTTAGGGTCACAGCTGTGGGACAGACATATCAGAGCCAGATACAATTTAGTATTTGAGGACACAGTTACTTGAACAGGGTGTCATGCTTTGGATGCCCATGCTTCAAAGTGGCTGTTGAAAACCATAGAGGCTTTAGAGGAGAGCATGGAAGGACTTCAGCAGTACAAAACCTGCATTGTGGTCAGAGACCACCTAAAGTCATTACACTGAACAGGCAGGACCATGGTGATCTAGCACCTCTGTGGAAAAGACAGAAGAGACAGCTCTTTAATTGAGCGGGATGAAAGCATAACGGGATCCACTGGGCAGCAGCTTCATACCACGTTACCCATGAAATGCCAATAAAATAAAATAATGATTTCTCCATTAAACTTCAGCTCTCCTAATGGAATACATTACAGTAAAGTCAGTTTTGCGTAAGAAAGCCGTAGGTGTCATATTAGGAGGTTTCTCATGCAGTGCCTCACCATAGGGAGTTCACTTCAGAGACTGATGACATTATTTAATTATGCCTGTGTGTCACTGTTCTCTGAATTACCTGAACAGGGCATTAATGCTCTGCCTCCCTGCACAGGATGCTGTGCATGGGAAATGGCACAGTTCAGAGTACAAGGGCAACTGCAAACAAACATCTTTAACAGCACTGTGTAGAAAAATAGTGTTAATGAGCACTGATTAAGCACACAAACTGTCAGAATATAATGATTAGAGATTTAGAAGCAAAACATAAAAAGAACAAAAAGCAACGTTTTCTATTTTGGATGCTGCAAAATGGGAACAATAACTTCTCTGTGATTTTTTTCAGGTTTTTAATGTCTGCTACAACAAGTGAAACATGCTATGGGAATGGTTTGCATTTTTCTAATTTATTTGACAATTTAACAAGGAACCATGATTTTTTTAGTCATTAAGATTTTTGAGGTAATCTATAATGCCAGTCAGATCATTTATGGTCCTTTAAATTCTTGGTCCTTTAAATTCTTTTGTTGAAATTCTAAATTGACTCAGATGGATTTGAAATAGGATATTTTGAATAATTTAAAAACATTTATTTGAAGGTCTTAAATCAGGCTAATCTCTTTTTATAAAGCATTTCCAGATTAACAGCTGACACACTAGACTCCTTAACAGACTTCTTAGCACTTTTCCTCCTAGGATGCTCTGTTCTCAAAAGATCCTTAGGAAGAAGGTCTCAACCACAAAGTTGTCCTGACATACATGGGTCTTTCAGAGAGTCTCCGAAAGAAAGGTGCTACTACCAATGTGATATTTTTATTGAAGTTACTACAGAAAATCGTGCCAGAAAAGTAGTACTGGTCAGCACTCTGCAGTCTCAAGAGCTGTAACCTCATTGTTAAGTTTTGAAGGGAAATTTCTATTCAGATATGTCCATTTCCATAGCAGGGAGTTCAGTCCTGTAATCATCTACCCCATCTGTGCTCCCTTTGGATCCATTATAGCATTTAGAACCATGTCTTCTTTTATTACTCCTTGCATTTCTGGCAGAGGCAAAGCTTATGAAGCCACAGGGATAGCTTTGAAAAGGAAGTATTCTTTTGCAACTGATGGTGTGTAGTACTCCTGATCCAATGGGCATACTTGAGATATTGTCAGGTTACTTTCTTTCCTTGACTTTGTCAGTGTTATGGTCCTAACATCACAGCTAATGCAAACTTCTCCCCTGTTGGCTGACAAGCTCAACTTAAGACAAAATGATGAGTGGGCAAAACTGAATCTCGTTATACTTAATACCATGCTTAGAGCCCAGCAGATGGAGGCAAGTTACACATAAACATTTCAGTTTTTGTTAAAAAACAAACAAGCTAGACCTGCATGTACTGGGGCCAGAGACTTCTTAAGTCATATGTTTTCACTGTGCTGTAAAGATTCGGAATCCAAGACAACATATTTCTTTTTTTTTTCTTTTTAAATTTTAGGACATTTTCCAGTTGGGATCATCTTGCTCAGCTTTACAGTTGTAGCACTCTTTTGCTTGGCTGGGGGCTTTCTGGCTTGCTTTTTTGTTTGGTTTTTGCTTGCTTGTTTGTTTGTTTAACTTCTGCATTTGTTTCAAAAGAATCATCATTTCAAGCAAGTCAGATAAAATCATGAGTTTCTGTAGTCAGTGGTGATGTATAAATAAACCAATCTATTTATGCATGCCTAGATGACAGCTAAGGACTTTGCTGTGGAACAGCGTAACAGAATAACACCAGCAGCAGTGTATTTGCATCTGCCTCCTCCTCTGCTTGGAATCAACCTGTGCCAAGCCTTCTTTCCCTTCTTCAGCTTTGGTCCTAGAGTAGAAGTCAGTGAGAGTCACTTCCCTTTCTTTGTAGTGTAAATAAAATTCAGTTTGTCAGGAATTAAGTAGAACCTGTCACGCCCTTTCCACCAACCCTGTGTAGAACGAGCAGTTCCCTGAAGGGCTGCATCTACACAGACACCATTCCTGTGGGCAAGGAACCTTGCAGCTCTGCTCTCCTGGCCTTGCTTAGCTCTCCTGCCTCAGCTGGAAACAGGACAAGCACTGGGACCAATCTTCCCACAGGCCTCGCTCAAGCCAAGTTCTCTTCAGCTGCAGCAAGGACATCAGAAATTGCTCTGCCATTACCAAAAATATCAACAGCTTAGGCTTTTGAGGCCTCTTGACTCTGAAGCTAATTATTGCAAATCCGTTTCCCCTCCATGGCATGCTGCAGTTTAAAGGGAAGAGAAGCAGACTGCCCCAGAAAGCGCTGTTACCGCCTCCGTGCTGTGTGTGGGGTCTCTGCGCACGGCCTCTGGCAGACTGCAGCAGGCACAACCGCTGCGCCACGGCTGGGACCCCGCTGTGGCCCCGCTCGCACCTTGCCAGATGAACCACATTTGCACGTGTTGTTTTCCTGTGGGTTTGCATACAAATGTGAGCAGAGCACCTAAACTTGAGCCCAGCACAATTAGCATTTATACAAATGCAGCGTGCCTCTCTGCTCCTGTCTGTGGGCCATGCTTCCAGGCTCGGCAAAGCCCACAAAGGAAGCAGTGAAAAAGATTACTCATGTGCCCGTTTCTACAGGTGTGGGAACGGGATGCATGTGCCCCAAGGTCATACTGAAACTTCTGAGGAAGAGTTAGGAATGCACCCCACACCCAGCTTTGCCAAAAGCAGCATTTTATTTGGTGCACTGATGGATTTTCTGCTTCTTGGATAACATCATACAAGCACAGTGACCATTTTCCAAATTCAGCCTTGGTTCTGCACGCTCTGCACTGTGACACACACCGCTTTGAAAGGCTGATGGTGCTTGTCCTGCATTTCCCTGAAGATTAGAATGCCGTCACTTGTGGTTAAGAGCTTCAGGGACATGTTGAATTACTTTTCTCATTTTATCTTTACATTTTTTCAGAGCTTAGCATATTCCAAACATTAATCTTCTGTGCTGTCTTGAGGCAATGTGATAGAAAATGCTTTGTCAGCTAAGGTTGTGGCAAAAATGCCAGGCATGACTTAAAAAATAAATAAAAAGAAGTCACTCCCTCTAAAAGTCTTATTTCCCATGCATGTTCGATGTACCTGTTAGTTCAGCCACAACACTTGCAGTCTTTAAAGACATTTAGCAGAAGCCATTCATTCTTACTGAAATAGGGCACCCATAGTAAATTTACAAAGACAGACACATGAAACAGGTTCCAAAGAACCCTCAACACACAGAGGTTACCTTGCAGGAGCAGGGAGCACTCCAGGAGTGATGGCATCAATGGGTCCTCAATGCCTCTGAAATTCAGACCCCACCCTGCTGCTGCTGCTGCTGCTGCTGCTGCTAACCTGATTTGGGCTCAAGCAGGCACCGCTCTACAGAGCACCTCTAAGGACAAATCCAGGCCGAGGACAGCTGGAGTGACAAAGCACCCCACACAGCAAAGGCAGGAGATGAAATGGTGTCATTACCTGCAGCCACCTGGGATCTCAGCTTCTGTTTGAGCATGGAGCAGCAGCACCGGCAACAGAGGAACAGGCAACCAAAAGATTTCCCAGCTCCTATTCCTGGACAATAGGCTCTTACAGGGGGACAGGGGGTGAGGACTTGTTAAATTACCCCAGTAAAAATTCCAGGCCTCAGCAGGAGTGACCCAAATGTGCATCCTGCTCCCACTATGTTTAGTACTTCATATGTCAACAGAGATATTGACAGTTCCTAAATCCTTCACACTGGGGACAGCAAACATGAGGCATATGCTCAACCAAGCAGAAAGAAGCAATCCTGAAGATTAACAGCCAAACCTGGCACTCCTTCAATGGCCATACTCTATCAAAACTCCTATCAAAATCAATACAGTTTTTAAATGGGGACTCAATCATACTACTGCTCAGAGTAAGGGGGCAGCTTATTATCAGAATCCTGGAGCAGAGCAGAGTTGCTGTAAAAGTCCTGATGGCAGATACTAGAGGTGTGAAGCTCCTGCACATCAAAATCTTGTGCATGCACACTCAGCCCTACACTGGCCTCCCTCTATCAGAGTACAGGCTCAGCATCACAAACCTGTGTGCTTACAGGCTTGTCCTAAGGAGCAGAGTGCAGGAACCATCCCTTCTGACTCTCTGAATTATAAGATGCAAGACTGTTTGAAATAGCTGTACCAGTTGCCCATGCTCACAAACAAAAAGAAGATGTGGAAATGCTTGGGTGTAGCTTTTCCCACCATGCTGCTACCTGTAGTCCAGGAAAGTGATGATCAAGGCTGATGGGGCCTTGTGCTTCCTAGTGCATCTATGCAAAGCACCGTGTGACCTTGTTGCAATGAGGGGAATGCAGGACCAAGGTCCTATTCCCTTCCCTGTGCTTCAGAGGTTATTTTCCACATTTCCTCAGGTGAGATGAATTTCCTCTGAAAAGCATGTAACAAAATGCTCTATTCAGAGGCTGTGTTACTGCACTGTGAATGGGGATTACCATTGCAGACAGTGATTGCCACAGGAATGGTCACAAACCCAGCATTTCAGTAGGAGAAGCAAAAGAGACTCATTGCAGAAAAAGCCCAGGAAGATCAGTGCAGTGAGCTCAGAAGATCCTAGAAGAGCAGCTGCACCTAGTGGGAAGGGAAAAGCTGCAGCTCTTCTCTAGAGATACACACCAGAATCTCACATCCCCACTTCTCTAACACCTGGGTAAGAAACTGTTAATTTAATAGCTGAAGTTTTGGGTTAGAATAATATCATTCACTGGAGAATAGCTGGCTTGGAATATAATCCCTGTGATTGAAATGCAATTGCAGGGAACAATTTCCAATAAGAAAATTATTTGTGCAATTTTGCAAGTGTCACATTTAAACCTGAAGTAACCCAGACAATGTCAGGTGTTAAACCAAATTCAGGGGTGTTTTCACTTAAACCTTGACTCTGAGCACCTCCTGGAAAGAAAATACAGACAGAAAGTCAACCATCTGCTAACGTGCACAGGTAGCTTTGAAAGTGAAATCATGAGAAAAAGGTAGACACTAAACAGAGGAAATGTCAGAGAAGTGAGTAGCACAAGCAAGAGTGACACCCACCTCCTGAGAATGCATCTGTTTCCTCTCATGTGCAGAGTGCGCATTCTTCTAGGATGATCCCAGTTCCCTGCTTTTATATGCTTTAATGTTTTAGCAACTGACTGACCCCACAGGCATCTTTGCCAACGTTTACAAATCCCCTCCCTCCCTCCCTGCTAGGGACTCTGCGTGTCTAGGACACCTGCTATTCCCAAGATTAAGGTGGAATCACTGGGCAAGTATCAGCTGTGGTATAACTTTTCTTTCATGTTTAGTGTTCCTGAAACCACTGTGCACGCTTTGCCTGAACAATACAGTAAAAGCATAGGCATCCAGCATGTATAATTTAGAGACTGAGGTTTTGGCCTCCAGGGCCTTGCTTAGCTGATGATAATCCACTTGACAGGGTGATTTTTTCCCTAAATGATTCAGCATATCACATCCCTTTTGTCCTGCTTATTCAAGGAGAAAATACCTAACTGAAACTAATAGCTTGTGGGGTGAGCCCAGAATGCCTGGCTTTGGTTCCCTCACAAGGAAAGTGACCTTGCACAGCACATGCAGCCCTGCAAGAATGCTGTCTCCAGCCATGCTTATTTTGCCTGATGTGGCAATGCCCTGCCTTTCTTTCAGGGCTGTAACCGACCCTGGGGCCAATCACAGCAGTGCCACCCTCTGCCCTGGAGAGTAAAGGTTGAGAGGTGCCCTCCCCAGCCCTGCTACAGTGATTCCACATGTTCATGCACTGAAATGCAGCTGGAGCCACACGGAAAAACCTAGTGGCTTTTGAGGCAGACAGTGCAGGCGGCCTGCAAGCAGCTGGAGTGGTTCCTATGACCTATTACCTGCTGTTCAACTGTGTCTAGAGAAGAAAGAACATAGGGCTGGCTCCAGGGCGGCAGATGAGCTGCTCACACTGTCCGAATTCAGCCCAGGAGCCTTGGATTTGTCCCTCCTATGCTGGTGCATTTCTCACAGTGAGCCCTGCCTTACTTTCCTCTGCCTTGGTGTCCACACAGATTAAACCTTGCGTAAAACCAACATTTCAAGAAAAACCCACTTTCCTCCCTTCCTATCCCCTCCCAAAAGACCAATGCAGAATTACTGAGCAGGTTTAAGTGTAAAGATGTGTGCCCCTGAGCAGGCTCATCCAGCACTAAGCAACTCAGCCATTTTGAAGCCTGAGGCCCCTGGGAGCCCAGCTTGGCTTTCTATTTTTGCAAACACTGCTTTCTAGGCTGTGTTTAATAATTTCTGTTAGACGTATCTCCACAGATGACCCAGATTCATTTGAAAAGCCTCTTTGTTTTAGATTGTTATGCACATATTTAAAGATGGGCTTAATGGCTTTCTCAGATCAGGGCCACATCAAAGAGTTTTGTTCCTGAAGAAGGAATGATTGCCTGCATTTGAAGTAGCTGTGCACGTCACACGAAGCTTGTCAACAAGGTGCAAATTCATCTAGGGATTCTCTTGGTAGTTTCTTTGACACTTAAAACGTACATCTGACGTAACCAGTGCTTTTTTATTTTTAAAAATCCCTGTTAGAGCAAGCATGAAACTTTGAAGGCTTCAGCCTGTCTCATGTGATTTGTCACATAAAGGGACTGCAGAGCATCCCCTTTGAATGGCAGCTTGCTCCTCACAGCCACGGAGTTCCCAGCTTTGTCACGTTTCCTACAGTTTTAGATGACTGTGCCAGACTGAGGTGTCAACTACAAGAACTGGAGGAGGGATAGCTGTGTGCTATAAATGTAAAGTTGAATCTGGATATTTTACGTTCAGTTTACTCTTTGAGATGGATGGTTCTTCCTCTCATCTCGTATTCCTTCTGACTATTTTTCACCTTTATACGGTGGACCTGTTACATAGTGATACTGCCATGCTCCAGAATCTTTCCCATCATGTGATATTTCAGTTACACTTCTTACCTGGCCTTAAGCCACTTCTTAACTGTTTCAAGGTGTGGGTAGGAGACTTTACACGTTCCCTAAAACAGTACATGTGAAAATCTAAACAGCTAATATTCATGCCAAAATATTGCTATACCCATTGCTCATCTTTCCAAGGCTGCATTAAGATAGCTACCAGATATACACTGGTGTGACAATTGGCTGCAGGGTGTGTTTTGGCAAGAAGGGTGATCTGTTAGTCAAGTTGGGAAAGGAGCAGCACAGTATCAGAACAGAGGGTCTTTACAACTCTGCTAATGAATTGTAACATAGCTGAAAGTGTAACTTCACCTTCACAATCTCCATTTATATTTAGTTTTGCAAGTTAACATAAAGAATGCCACTAAAAATACCTGATGAGAGAAGAGGAAGAGAGGGGAAAATCAGAATGAGGAAAAGATGCAGTTTTGGTCTTCCTTTGACAAAGAGATGCAAATGATACAGAATGAAGAATGTATTCCATTCTTTGCCAGAAAAGACACCACAAGTCACGCATCCCAAGGAGGGAACTGCCATTGGAGAAGATAATTTTTTTGGCATGGTCCTTTTTCCAGTGATATTTTTATTATATTCAGCAGAAAAAATACTCTCTGGGGCAAGCCTCAGGCATGTGCTCTAACCAAGAGCCTGTGGAATCATCCTCCACATGAAATATTTTAGCAGTCCCAAGTACAAAGTACAGCTGCAATCCCATGAGAAGGGACTGAGTTCATGTTCAAGTACTTATAGCCTAGTTACAAAACCCACCTAAAAGAGGTTCCTGCTTAAAATTTAGCAGTTCTGAGAAGGATTTGAACCAGTCTCTTGACATTCAGGGAAGGGTTCTTAGGCACTGAGCTACTGAACAAGAGGAGAATAACAACATCATTGCATCCTCAGGCAGTTTTCTGAATCTCAGTCTTTGTCTCCTTTTTTACAGATTTTTTTTTTTAATTGAACTAATCAAAATTTTGGGAAAGTGAAAAGAAATAATTTTGCTAAGCAAGACAATAAGTCTGATCTAAAGCAATTACAAAAATTGGATGCCAACATTTTTGTAAAAATCAATTGTTCATGTGGACCTAATCATGAAGACATTTTCTGAACTCATCATTTTCTACAGTTAAAACATTCCAATAAATTTGCAGGTGCAAATTTAACTGTCTAAATCAGCATCCTGATTCTTTGTCATGGCTACAGAGTTGCTGAGAATGCGGTAACTTCTTCAGCAAGTTGTATCAGATTTGGGGACTAAAATATGTGAATGCAAGCAAATAACTAAGTCTGCAAATATTAGCCTACAGGAATAAACACTGCATTTGTGTGTTTCTTTGTGCATTAATTAAAAACAAAGCGCTTCTTCCATGTGCATCTTTTGGCTAACTCGGACTATTCCCCAGTCAGAGCCTGGGGGGTGATGTGCAGAGAGGGAGGAATGATTGTGTTATAGCTGTGCTTATGAGCCAGGTTCAAAACCACAATCACACTTATCGATGCCAAGAAGCTTACAAAAGACATTTGAGATTGTAACAATTCACTGCAAAATTGGAAACACATTTAACTCCACCCCACAACAAGATAATCAAATAAAAACTTTAAATGCAAAAGCATTGGAAAATGTGATACAGAGCTTCTTGCTACCCACTTGACCAACCTACCCTAAAATATTTAACCCAGGCAAAATGGAGAATAACTGATTTGTTTTGTTTTATCTGTGGGAGGTATTAAACTTAAGACTTCAAAATAAGTCTGTAAAGTTATTCCTGAATAAACTATGGCACCGTATTGGAATGAGCTGGATGAGCATGAAGCTAGATGAACTCTTAGAATAACACCAAATAATTCTTTAATAATTCTCTCCAAAATGTTGCAGTCAGGTAATAGTTTATACTAATCTATGGGTTTGGGATAATTTAATACTATTACTGCTATTTCTACTTTAAAGAGGGTGTAGATAAAACAAAATTACTTTATTTTGTTAAATCACTGTTATTTTTCTGTAATTTACATGTATTTTCTCATTCTACAAAGGTAATTTGAGTTAATATCATTCCCAAATAGTAACCTATAAATCAGGATGTATTCCTGATAGCACGACCTAACACACTAATAAGTTTCTTTTCACCTAAAGGCTTTTCTTCTCAGTTTTAATAACACAAGAAGGAATGACTACACAGCTATGGAGCAAGGAAGGAAGCCTTATTGTACACATAAAAACCAGACAAAAGATACTTTAAAGAAAAACTAGTTAAAATGAAATTCTCATACTATTTTCTCTCATTTCACAAAATATGCCCTTAGCTGAACTATGAAATAAAATAAAGATGAATCTGATTTTCATTATTATACAAGCTGTCATCTCAGGAACTCATAAGGAAGTTCAGCAGTGACACAACATCTTTGTGGCATTGCTAAGTATTACTGTCCCCAAGAGGGAAAGGGTCACCTTGAGAACCAGTCTGGGGCAAAGCATCTCTCCTGCACTAAAATGGCCATAGAATGTTATCATAGAATCACAGAATGGCTTGGGCTGGGACGGACCTTAAAGATCATCCAGTTCCACCCCCCTGTTATGGGGCAGGGACACCTTCCACTAGACCAGGATGCTCAGAGCTCCATCCAATCTGGCCTTGAGCACATCCACAGCTTCTCTGGGCATCCACAGCTTCTCTGGGCAACCTGTGCCAGTGTCTCACCATGCATATAGTGAAGAATTTCTTCCTTGTATCTAATCCACATCTCTTTCAGTTTAAAGTCCTTGTCCTATCACTACATGCCCTGACACCCTTCAGGCACTAGAAGGTGCTATAAGGTGTCCCCAGAGCCTTCTCTTCTCCAAGCTAAACAATGCCAGCTCTCTCAGTATGTCTTGATAGGAACAGTGTTCCTGCTCTCTCATCATCCTTGTGTCCCTCCTCTGGACCTGCTCCAACAGGTCCCTGTCCGCTTGTTGGAGGTCCCAGAACTGGATGCAGTACTCCAGGTTAGATTATTTTTGAAGAATATTTGTTTAAGCTCTTAACCTTTTAACTGTAATTTCTTGTTTTTCTAAGAATTTAAAGATATCTATTGATCACTTCTTTCCAGTGTTCTTAAAAAACTCCAGTCCCAGTAATGGATATGGGCAGATCCAGGGATAGGGCAGATTCCTTTTTCCCCTGTAGCCTGTGTCAGCTGCTCACTCTGAAGGTCAGCCCCAGCTGTGTGGACCCATGGCCAGGGGAAAGAAGCTCTGCACTGTGGTGTGCAGCTTTAGAGGAAATGCCCCCACACATGGAGAAATAGTGAACGGGTGAGTGAGGCAAACTGGAGGCAATACTCAGGGTATGGCAAATCCTTTGTAGACACACTGTTCCAATATTTCATGCATCATTAGGCTCATAGAAGGGCTGCTTTCCTCAATATCCACGAGAATTTTGCTTCAGAGACCACTAGAGAAAGTAGGAATTTACTCTAATTCACAGCTCTGTTTTATTTTCAATGCTCTGAAA
Organism: Machaerirhynchus nigripectus; assembly: GCA_013397975.1. NCBI lineage: Eukaryota > Metazoa > Chordata > Aves > Passeriformes > Dicruridae > Machaerirhynchus > Machaerirhynchus nigripectus. Next base: position 883,605 of record VZRQ01000477.1, read on the forward strand.
AGAAACTGTAGACAGCAACACACTATAAAGCCAAGGAGACTTCAACAAATACTTAATCAGATCTCCCACACAATCCAACAATTCCTGCTGTGGGTACACACCCCCAGCAATACATGCACTGTGCAACTTTCATAACAAGACCTATAAAGTGCTTATTTTCTTTCAAGAGAACCTTAAGGCAGACAGATTATGGATGTAGGCCTCAGAAATCTCTATGAGGTAGTTCTTACTTAAGAAAAAGGTAGAGAAAAAATGCCACTGGGCAGATCGGCACTTTTTCACCATTCACTATTAAATGAGACAGGAACAGAAAATATCAAAATTGTCAAATCAGTCCTCTCCTAGTCCCAGTCAGCTGCTTTCTAGCTTCCTAGAATGCCTAGATGCCTTGCACTCTGGCAGCCCTTGCATGGCTTGTTACGTTAATAGGTTTTAATTGAATTCTATCTGTGGTGATGCTAGTAAAGCACTTACTGCATACAATTGAGTTACCATGCTCTGTAGCTCCTTCAGATGTGACCAGATATTTTATCCTTTCCTGTTTTCCCATCTGTAAACTTTAGGTTATCCATCAGTGGCAAAGCAGATAGATCTTTAACGTAGTCTGTGGGGAAACAAAGGTTTCTATTTCCTACTAGCCTCAAAGTGACCCTGTGCCCAATGCCAGGCAGGCTGCAGCCCGCTCCAGAGAGCACTCTGTCATCTAATACCACCCAGCACACAAAATCCCAGACTAAAGTGGATGTTCAGCCAACTGCTTTCTGTGTCACTGCAGAAACAGGTCAAGTAACATCTCCCCGGGTGTGCTAGTTCATTGCCTATCACTTCCCTCTGCTTGCAAACACCATGTGGGCACCACATGCCTGATGCAAATACCCTCTTCTGTCTGTGAGACCTTTCACTGACTAACCTACACTGCCTGCACTTCTCAGGCTCACACCTCAAACCTGCGCCAGGGCCAAATTCAAACTTCTCAGGTGAGGAAATAGGGAGAGCACAAGTCATGCATTACGTTGGTTCAGAGCATGGGCCCAAACTGCCTTTCCTGTAGTTGGAGCTATGTCCAACGGAAGGGCTGGGTGTGCTGCAGGCTGTCCAGCAGCTGAGGCTTGTTTTCCTTGTGGGCACTGACAAACTATGTATGAATTATTCTGCCTTCACTTCAGCAGAACATGGTCTGGCATCCCACATATTTGGGTTTGTGTTGCAAACATCACCACCTACATGCAGTAAACGAGGAGTTAAAATGTGAATGTTCCAGGAGGTCAGTGAGGGCTATTTTCTTAGGACAAGTTCACCTTTTCCAGATTTCAGCTGCAGGCCTCTTTTTAAAAAACATGGCTTTAATTTTCTTGAAACCTTAAAATGTTGCAGGGCAAAACCAAAAAAAAACCCCAAAACCTATGAAAGTAATGAAACTAGAGATGGAGGTATGTTTTACAGCACATTGAACCATGAGCAAATAGTGTCACTTAGGAAAAAGTAACCGAGCGCAGAGTGCTTATACAGACAAACCAATGTTTTCCTGAGATCTGAAAAAAATTCTGCCTAATAATAAATGACAACTTCCATCCCACAGCAAAGCAATAATTTAAAACTAAATTTACATTGTAATTAGCCTTTCAAAAATGCAAAGAACTTCAATATAGATGTCCATTAATAATCTCACTGCTGTCAGAAAGCCTTTTCCACCCACACATGCTACTTAATTAAACTCAGAGTTCCTCATTCATACAAACAGACGGTTATGAAGAACAGGTGGTTCCTAATTTGAAGATAATGGTTAAGTGAATCTCAGTATAACTTCAGAGCCTCAGATTATCTCATTTAATGTTTTACTTGTACTTTTGAAAATTTTACTTTAAGCTCAGTTTTGTTTTTCTCTTACATCCATGACATAGCATATCTATAATAGTTGATGTTTGTCTTTTAGTAAAATGTCACAGATCACTTTCAGAGCCATTAAAATTGCTTAAAATGAGCTCATGAGTTACAGCTCAACCTGTAACATACTGTATTTTTGATGTCACCACAAGACTATCATTCACTTGCATACATATGGTAGATAAGCACTTGGACATTGTGAAAATGCCAAACATTTATACCTCCTTTCCAGGCTACCTCCAAAGAAACTTTGATTTCCAAAGACAGACTTGCTAGGGTGGCCTTCTCACATAGCAACAAGCCTAAAAAATGTCTTCGAGGTGGTTCTAAAGAAAAGGCTTGAGGACAGTTTCCTACCTTTCCATGGCCTGAATAACTTCTTCCCACACAGACTGGCCATTTGCAAGACAAGCTCCAGTTCCATCAAAAGCCTCTGTGCCGCAGATGATAAGTGTAGTGATGGGAAGGCTGGTGTACAGCAAAAGTCTCTAAGGCTGCTTGCAGCTGGAAAGTTCCCTGCTGCTCTGCAGGATACTGAGAGCATCCTCAAAAGAATCAGTAAAACTTTAGCTGGCTGGTGGGGGAGCTTTGTACTGTCAGAGGAGTAGTGAAGGCAAGAGAGAGGGGTCTGGAGAGAACAGACACGGAGAATGAACAAAGAAGTCCCTAGGCTCTGTGCCGGGTTGCCAGACCGACACTCAGCCAGCACTCTGCTCTGTAGGGATACCCAGGTGGTGGTAAAATCCCATATAGCACACTCAGGACTGTTCCCAGTGTTTTGATAGCTCCCTTGCATGTTGTCATTGTTGTGTGAAGGCAAGCAGCAAGCTCAGGCCTCAGGCCATGCAAGTGCTGCTGAGCTGGCTCTGGAAAGAATCACTGAGGATGCCCCTTAATTAATTAGTATTCAGTCGAATTAATTAACCACATGACAGGTTGTCTGTGGGTTGATAATGTTCATAGGCTGCACAATATTTATGGGTAGTTCTTTGCCTGGCAGTTTCTATCTGGAGAGAGCACTCAAACCTGGAGGAATTGGCTCGATTAAAGGGAGTTTTTACTGCCACCTGCAAATTTTAAAGCACTTTATGTGGGGCTTCACTTCCTCAGCTGACAGTGCATGAAATGCTGGAAGAAAGCAAGGCAGGGAAGAGCTATGCCTGAGACTCAGGTCTCCAGACACCGTATTTATCTGATAAAAATCACTTCACTAGAGCGGAGGCTTTTTGTTTGTCTCTGAGAATTATTTGAGAACTTCCGACGCTGCAGAAAGTTAAGTTGCATCTCTGTACAAGGGGGTGACAGTAATAACTCCTAGAGTAGTTGTGTAAGATTTGGAGATTCCTTTGGAAGGCCCTAAAACAAGAAAGACTGAGTAAGATAACTCCCAGATATCACCCAGAAAGGCATCACATTTGGCATTTCAGCTGTGCAAATTGCAATGACTAATTCAAAACAATGAAGCATTTAAAGAAAGAGAGTATCTATAGTAAAAACAAATGAGTCTTTTATACCCAATTCTAACAGCTATTTAAAGAGAAAATATAATCACAGTATAATCAATGGAGTGAGTAATATTTACTGGTTGAGTGATGAATGGCTCCCTCTGGAAGAAAGAATATTTTTAAGTTTGACTTCTGACAGCTAAGGTAGCTTGTAAGATGCAGTCTGAAAGAAACAGCTCTTTTATTTTAAGAAAGCAAATGATTCAAATAGTGTAGGCAGACACAGTAACTCACACCTCCACCAACAGTTTATTCACTAGCCTACTGTTTCTCAAACTCTGTTCTACTCCCACTGTTACTGACACAACTTCTATTTTTCAACAAAACTTTATTACAGGCTTGCTTTTAAATAAAAAGGACAAAGATGTTAAACCATGGTGTTACAGGTCACCGCCTACCAGCCATCAGTGTGCATGATGGTGGTTTGAACAGAAAGGCGTGCCCTAGGTTGCACTGCTTTGCACAGCTTGGCTAAGTCAGGATGCTTCAGCACAGGCAGGGCATGCCTGCGGTTCAGCAAGTACAGAGAAGGTGCCATTACTCAGCTTTGTGCCAAAGCCAGCTCCACTAGAGTGGCTGAGTTTTATGTGATGAGACTCTTAGTTATTTGCATCTATTCAGAGTAATATGCAGATAAATAATTTGTCATATTGATTTGAAGGGTGCTCGGTCAAATAACTGCATCATGAGCAAGTGGAGAACATATATACCATGGAAACCACACACACCACAAGTGTGTGCAATATATCTGAGTTAAATGAAAGGTTGTTAGAAAAGGTTGTTTTAAAGCTGGAGTTTCTTTTTTTGGGAAAGAAAGACGGTACTCAGAGGCATTTTTCTTAGTTGTTCTACCAGCCCCTTGAAACTTGCACCACCTGTTTCATGTCGAGGATATGGAGGCCTTTACCATCAAGTGTCCGATGCCTAGTCCATGGTCTACACTATACTTCTATATCATCCATCTTTTAAAAAATTCAAACAATCCTCATATTATACAGTACTCAGAAGAGGGATAAAAATATAACAGTTAATGCTAGTACGGCAGATGTTGTGTATTCAAACTCCACCATCAAACTATAAGTGTATGGTAAAGGCATCAAGAGCAGATTGTCTCCTTCATTTTAAATTAGCTCTATGCCCATCAGGCAATCCCTGTTCTCTGTTCCTTTATTCCTACTCACACTGCTCTCTTCCTTCTAATAGTGAGCCTCATGTTTTTCCTCATAGTTTTACTTCTCCTGTTTGTGTAGCCATACAACAGAATAAGGATAGCTGGAAAGCTCCAAGTCAATTACAAAGAAATAAGAAAAAATCAAATGAGAGGTTTCAGTTTGCAAGATCCCTTAAGCCCATTGTCATGTTGTTTGTGGATGAAGTCATGTCTGCTGCTAGCACTCTCCTCTTTCTGATCAGACCTTCGACATTACTCCAGAGTGCAAAATCCTCATGGTCAAGTCCACGTTTTACAACAGTGGTACAAACAGTAAGCCATTCATTTAAGGAAGTAAAGAGTTCAAAATGTATGAGAGTGGAGAAGGTGTGTATTTGTTTCTCTTTTTGTCCAGGTCTCCAAACAATGTTACTAAGGCCTTGGAGAAAAGTTAATGTGCTCAAAAGTTCATTTGCTCTCTCCCCAGCAGCATATTGGTTTATTTAGTGAAAGACAGCACCTCTCCCTGCAAGCCTTCTCAATCCTATAGCCAGTTTCTCCCAAACCTCTGGCATGAAAACTCTTATCTCCCACACACGCATTTTATTACTTTGCTGACTTTGACCCTGTTGAACACAAACTATGAGGCCTCTTGTTCTTCTGTTCTGACATTCCTATAGAGTCTTCCTTCTCACTGTGTCTTTATATACATCTCCCTAAGGTCTATGTGCCCCAGCCCGTCAAATGACTGACTTCATGGTTAAACACTACCCTGAACAGAAAAGCTCTCTTGAGTAGGGGCCTCATTTTGGAACAGCCCCAACTTCTAGTCCAACAAGCTCTTTTCTTTCTTCAGAGCCCTCTTTCATCTAAGCATTCATTTCATAAAGCTTTCTGCAATCAATTTCCTCCTCAATGTCATCTCCACTTCCCCCTTTGTTTAAACTATTGCCCTCATTTTTGCTTCTGTCAGATTTAGAGTGTAAGCACTGTGACCAACTCTGCATGCCTTGATGGCACTAATAATGTATCATTATATATAATGATGTAATCAGAGAAAGTTCAAGAGGCAGTTCAAGCATGGGGAGGCTGGAACTAGCCCATCTTCAAATGTGTAGAGCCTGCCATATGATTTGAGATAAAAGGAAAATATGTAAATAAACAGTTAAAACTATATAGGGGAAAAGCAAGGGGAAAGCCACAATATTAACTTTGCATTAACACCATATATATTGTGGGAACAGAGAAGGGAAAGTGGATCTGAAGTTTCCAATTCCTCCAAGTAGTGCTATATCACTGATGGTTTTGCATGAGACTATTGCGTAATGGGAAAAGCTCGTGCTCGCAGGACACATTTCAGCGGCAGCCAGGAAGAAAGGCACATTGTATAGCTTTCACCTTCTCTTGCCAGATTCCCTGTTATTATTTTAGGAAGGCATAATTGCAGGCTCACAATTTTCATAGATTTTTTTTTAAATGCTGCATTGATTAGATTTTACAAACTGCCCAGAAAAGGAACTCCAAAATTAATGGCAGGCTGACATAGTCTATATTAGTGTGTTCACAAAACCTCTTTGTAACTGTCAGCATGTGGACCCCATGGCTGCAGGATACACTGTCAGTTTCTTAGAAAGATGGAGGAACATCGCCAATTCATTTTTCTTTGTCAAACATTTCATTTATTATTGAGTCTGTATGCAAGTTAACATCTCTCTCCTGTGCCAGCACTACTGCAACAATAACCATTTTTGTGTTTCTCTTGCCAGCTAAGTTTGTGCTACCCATGCTTTGGTACAAAGGAGACGTTCATGGCAGTATGCACTTAATGAATGAGCATAATTAGCATGAAGATGTCTCATCAGGCTGGTGAGGTGGCAGCACACTAAATTGCTACATAACCCATGAAACGAAATGACTCCCACACCTGGAGCCGGTGATAAATATGCTTCGCACAATACAGTTGCTGGTCTCTTAACATGCCAATTTGAGTTCACTTTGCTGTGGACTGGGAGCTGGGAGAAGCCCTGCAGGTTCCCTTCATCCTGCATCCCTGGACTCTGCGGGCAGAGTTCCCTAAGCAATGGCCTTGTAAGCAAAGGAGACTGTAAGATGTCAGTGACACTCCAGTCCTTGACACAAGGGGCTCCCTTCCCTTGTAGCAGATTTGGGAGAGTGGAACAGACACTGTGTCTTCAGCAATTCCACCTTACTGTTTGGCAGCCGAGAACAAATCTCCTTTTGCTGATGATTTAAGGTAAGAGGCTGCAGGCAGCAGTGGCAGCCTGGGGAGCACTTCACACTACTAAACCTGCCTCATAGGGAGTGACCTCTGGGGGGGATGACTTACTTGGGGAATAACCATCTTGCCCCCCAGAGGCAGGTATGCCACAGTCCCTGTGGTGCTGGTGATACTGGAAGATGAACTAAGAACAAGAAAAATACACCTCTGCCACCATGAATCTTGCTAACAAATGGAAGGCACCTTTATCTGCACTTGCAAACATTTCTGGGCTTCTATACCATGCCATGCTACTGCCTGCTTCATGACTGTGCCTCCAGTACCTATGATTTTGTTTTCCTGGGCAAAGCTGAGCAAGAGGACTGATCCAACTGAAAAAAAAAAAAAAAAAAAAGTAAAAATATAGTGCTTGGTAGGTACTTAGTGACATGAAAACTGCCAAAAGAGACGCTGTGATCTCTTCATTCTTCTTAAAGACAAAAGAGAGCTGAAATGAAACTAGAGCCTGTGTTTCAACGAAGATCTGTATTTTGCAGGCTGGGATTGCACCCAAGCCATTGCAGGGTATCCAGCATGCAAAGGGATGTTCATATGGCTTTAGTGCTGTCCAACCTGCACAGTTTATTCTGGGTTAGAAAGTCCATGTGATGGAGTTATACAAACACACGTACAAAAGAAAATAGCACGGCTGGGTATGTTGGCTCACAGCCATGTCAGGCCATTTCCCTGTGTTGCTGTGCCCCCAGCTGTGCCACGGGGGAATGAGCTGGATCGGACTTCGCATCTCCCAGAGTCAATCACATCCACATTCCTGGGTCTTTGTTACGAATGATGTTGTAATAAGCACAAAGAATGCAGCTTGCAGTTTGAGATCCCAGGATGAATTTGCAGAGCTGACAGTTAAAGAAATCATCTCTTGATATATAATCAGAGGGAATTTGATACAGGAGTCACTGTGAGAGGATAAATGTGTCATTTTTAGAGTTGATTTGACTATAACCCCACTTTAATTGCAGAAAATACAAAATAAGTGCCAAATGGAAGTATGAGAAGCAATTTTTTCTGTTCATTACTGACACAAAATAAGCCATGAGCTTATCCTTTCAGACTCTGAAAATTCAAAACACCCTCTACATTTTAAGCCCTATTTTCCTAGAATGAGAAGTAAAGCATATTTGCATATTGTTACAATTATAAAGCTATAGGAAAAATATATTTCTTTTCTGTAAGTAAGATTGATAGGCATTTTCCACAAAACTTAATTTTGAATGAGAATATAAATTAGAATTTTTATGTATGCCATGCAGTACGAATATTTTTAGTCAGTATGGACATATTTCATATTGTTCAGGGGAGACAAAAGAAAACCACAGCATCTAACAAGAGTTTTACTAAATATCGGTTCTTCCAACTGTATTTTGGCAAGCAGCTACATCTTGCAGAAATCAAGTAACCATGGTGTCTAGTCATCCTTACATCTTCTGAGATCAAATGCAGTTTAAATAACCACAGTTAAAGCAACTTTCTTTGGAAAAATCGTAAAATTCAGGGAACACACTCTTCTTTCAAGGCACCTTCTTGTATTTATATATGTATATAGAGCTGCCACCTCTGACATCTGCAAGGGCGCTTAAACTATAGGAACTGTATATTTGGTAAGATACTTTCTCTTTACATAAACTATCCTACAGAAACGTTATCTTTGGTAAGATACTAAGTTACTGTAAGATACTATCTTGACTACTCAAGTTTTAGACTTGTTTGGATTCAGAAAATTGGAAGCGTATGGATCAATTAAGAATGAATTAATGTGATATTCTAGCATGAAAAGAGATGCTTGGAAACCAACTGCAAAATAATCAGTTTAAAATGTCACAGAAGTTTAAAATTACTCATAAAAGTATCAGTGGTGAAACTTGGCCTTAAATGAAGTTAGAGAGATCCTTAAACCAACTTCAGGTTAGGGTCAGGTTTACAACCAAATATTTTGACATTTGCACTAACTTGCTCTCCACCATCCTGTGACCATCCTTTTCTTCCCTATTTTAGCTCATTTTTTCCAAACTTGTTTTCAAGAAAGCTCTGACCCTGGAAATATGCACACACGTTGCACCTTAAACTTTGCAGATACGCTCACCAAGGCCAAACCGTTAGTTAACCATACATACTCTTCCCTACTCCCGTCCCACCTTTCCTCAGTTGTCTCTACACTTTCCTTCCTGACACTCTAATTGGGGGCTTTAAACTGTTAAGTCTTCGGGATATAAATTGTATCATCTTGCATGTTTGTGCATTGCCACGCACGAGAATAGTAACCGCTCGCCTTTGCTAGCAATCCTATGACACCTTTGGTAAGGGGGTGGAAGCTCTGGAGGGCTAATTAAATATCAGTGTGGGTGATCACATTCTGCTTTTCTAAATTCCTTCTGCTTATCTAAATTCCTCATGTAGTTACAACCTGATACAATATTTCCCTTCACTTCCCACTCCAGCTTGCTGTGTAGCGTGACTTTGTGCTTTTCAGCAGCTGCCGCAGTCCTTCCCGGAGCTGCGTTTCATTAGTGGCTAACACATCTTCTGGCTGTGTTGTCTGCAATGTGAAACGCACAGCTCGCTGTGCCTGTGTGTGTGTGTGTTTGAGAGAGACAGAGTATTTTATTAACATGGATTTCTTTAAAACGTAGAAGAATACACCGATTCTTAAACTATGCTCGATGGAGCACTTGTGGATGGCCCATTACGAGCTGGTATGTCACATGGTGTTCATTTGCTCCTTGTTTCCAGCTGCTAAATTGCGCTGTGACACTCTTAAATATACGTTAAATACTTTCCTAATGTTACTTAAGCAAGTAAATTGTTTCCATTGCCTGAAGGAAATTCTGGAATTGCAAGTGTGGGGGGAAAGGAATGGAAATGGTGATCATCAAGAATCTCTCTTAATAATGTCATCCCTTAGGTTAATGTGATCCACACAATAGTGGATTCCTGCTCTCAGACAGAAAAAACTACCCTTCTTTAGCAACGTCTTATATGCTGTTTGGGGCTGGATCCCACTAGCAAGCTGTGTTTTGGGCCAGATCTCTGAGCAGTGCTCGTTCTTTGCTTTGCTTTCTAATCAGACATACAAAGCTTTCCAGGATGCTTGACACATAGTAGTTAAGTCTCTTCAGGGATGTGGATCAAGATCTTAGCTATAGACTGAGGTACCTGGAATGTGATGGGTCACCTGGCAACCTCGGGTAGGGTGGGAGGGGATGTATAATGACACTCTACAAGGACAAAAGCCTCACCATTTTACACTAGCCTGGGGAGCTGAAGCCAGAGGCTGTGCCTTGTGGTCAGAAAGCAAAGTGTGATATTGCAGTCTCTTGTATCACAGTGCTCGAGGTACATGTCTATTTATTTAATGAATCCGAGCATTTCCAAGAACTGATGCCATAGTCCATATGCCGTTTTCTTTTTCTTTCTCTCTGTTTTTTCCTTTTTCTTTTTTTAAAGCAAACCAACAGAATATAAAATTAGACTTGCAATGCATGCTCTGCTTATATTGCTGTGACCCTAAAGATAACACGGAAAATGTCGACTAAAAATGTAATAAGTGAAAGCACTTTCTACACACACATTCCTTCCCACCCCACTTATATAAGGACTAGTTATAGGCAGAAAATAAGGGATTTCTTGCTTCTAGCCAGCCTATCATCTTTGCCCCTTGGCCAACTACTAGTATTTCCCGGGAGTTCCTACCATTTTGAACATAAGGCTATGCAAACAGGTTGTTTGCTACACAACCGTGCAAACACACGGACATGGAAACAGTTCAGCACGGTCATGCCCTGGCAGCCAGGCTGTGCTAGTGGGCCATGTGTGCTTGGGCAGCACAGAGCAAATTTGGTTGACTTTGGCAGGCTTGTGCTGCTCTCTGCTTGCATTAGCATCAGAACATGTAATAGGCTGTTCAGAGTAGCTATAGAAGTTGTTGATTTTAGATTTCTGTTTCTAAGTGAGCAGTTGGGGTTTGTGTCCTGTTACAGAACAAGAACCACAGATCAGTAACACGAATATTTGAAGCTTGTACACTTCCATTCTCATTATAGTGTTTGTCACAAAGATGAATTAATGTTGTGCCATTTTCAGTTCTCATTACAATCTTTGTCATGAGATGAAATATTAGACTCTTAAAGTCTCTATGAATCATAGCAGCTTGCTCTATTATGTTGACCTTTTCAATATTCTGTGTTTGGACTGGCTGGCATTTCCTCTCCTCTTCCTCTGCAATAGCCCCACTAAACTTGTGCGCAGTTGCACTGGGCTTACCAATGAAAATGCAGATTACTGATGAAGTCAACATTGCATAGGCACATCTGTATTTTGAGAATTGCAGAATTTGAATTTATATACCATGCAAAGGGAGGGACTAAAAAAATGAGCCTAAAAAAATCCTAACTTGCTGTTTCTATAAAACACTCCTGCACATACCCGTGTTCTCTGAAAAGAAAGTAACTCCTAGATAGATGTAATGGAAAAGAAACACAAACCCCATCTACCAGCCATTGTTTGAAAAAAAAGATAAAATAGGTCACAAATCTGTTGTTAAATGGCCTGAAAATTGTCATCCAACTTCTTTCTTTATTTACCAGTGATAGGTGTAAAATTTCCTGCTTTCTTTACAATGCTGATGGCAACACTGCATAACCAAAGCCTGGACTGGGTCATTACTGGAGTGACTCTCCAGTATTGTCCAGTAGTTCCTAGTTGAAACAGTTCATATCAGACTGTTTGTGTGATACCCAGGATCTTTTAAAGGTACACTGGAAATTATTTCATTCCTGAGTTGTCAGTGGAAATTATTTCATTCCTCAGTTGTTCTGAGGAGAACAGAGCTCAGACTACAGTCAACATAATAGCTCAAGACACACTACTCAAGTGTCCCTTTGTACGCACATTTTCATCACAAATGTGTGTTTCACCCCAGCTGTGAAGTGATAAGCCAAGCCTGTGACTAAGGACCCCAAACAACCCAAATACTTCATAATTTTGTGCAAGCTAAAGGGCACTTTAATCCAGGTAGACTGTTGAGGGCCTATGGACCAGTGCATCATTTTGACAAATTCAACCTGAGTGCAGGAACATGCTTGCTCTGTGGAAGGCTGTGCTGCACATCCCCAGGTCCACAGACTGCTACATGCAGGCAAGAGCCCTCCCAGGGAGACTGAAGCACTCTGGCCACACAGAGGAATGGGGCTGCATCACTTCTGGTGCAGGGTTTAGTGCTAATCCTCATGAAGGAGGCAGGGGACAGCCACTGTCCCAGGGCTGTGAGAAAGACCAGACACAACCCAGCACTTTGGGACTGGGAACTTTGGGATCTTAGCTCTGTCATAAAATGTCTGCATACGGTGTGCTGCTCCTGTAGTTAAGTATCATGCATGCTATGGATCTGAGATGCCTCTTAAATGCCTGTGGTTTCTGGCCATTTGTCACATTTACAGAGATCAAAACCTTTTAAAAATAGGAAGATTTATTTATTGAACTTAAAATCTGTGAGCTTGACAAAAACCTACCATTTGAAAACATTTTGTGAAGTAAAAAGTTAAATGGGTTGGAAAATGTGTCATTTTAATCCTTTGAGAATCACAGCAGGAAGATGGAAAGGGCCACACTGCATCTCCGAGAACACAGAGTAGTGACTTAGGAGCACAACTGACCTGAGCACTGTTTAACATGCAACCCCTTTGGGCAGCCCACTGCCAGACCACTGCGGCCTCTGGTTTAAGGCGGAGTCTGTCATATGAGAGTTCTTAAGCCCACTGATTGCCAGTGAGAGCACACTGTTTAGGACACCCACCCAGGCAGGTGGGTGATGCCCACCTTCATTACACTTTGCATCCTTGCAGTGAAACTCACTCCTTGTGCCCCTCCCTTCAGAATTACTACAGAGGGTGCATGAGAGCAGCTCCGGACAGCAACACTCCCTGCAATAACACACTCCTCTCCCCTGGCTGGGAAGCACTCACTTGCACAGAGACACACACAGAAACCTGGGGAAGGTCTGTCCCTGCAAGCCACAACTCCTTTCATGTGCATAACATAAAATTATGAAGATAATGGCTGCCTGCAACTGCCTCCACGCTTCTGAAAGCCTCCCACCCCAGGCGAGGGCAAAAATGGAGAGATTGCTCCTTCCTGCAGGCTGCTGCTGTCCCTCTGGGGTACATTCAGCAAATGCAGTCTTACTCTAGAGCCAATGCTCAAGGGATGGAATATTTAAACTTCTTTTCTTGACTTCTGTTGGAGTCCCTTTTCTAGTCAAGATGCAGGGCTCTGACTAGAAGCTCTGGAACATGTGGAAGGAAGCACCAGCCTCTGCCTTGCTATTTCATTTCTTGGTCCAGCAGTGTCAGACAGTCCTGACCCTGGTGATCTGACAGCACATATTCCCTCCTGCCAATCCTGCTGTGAGCTGTTGTGGTATAATAGGAGAGAACTGGAACATAAGAATCTCTTAAACAGCCCATCTGACCAGCATAAAGCACAGCATTTACTTCTTCCAGTCACGGCTTGCACACTGGCAGCAGACTGCAGAAACGGAATTAAACTGCAGAGCAGCAATAGCAAAGCAACGCCATCAGATCCCCACACAGAAGATGGGACTGCTGTTTCCAGCTGCTGGCCCAGCCAGTCCGAGATCTTTCATATTGGTTGCCCTTTGTGAAATACTTACATCATTAAAACCTCTTCTATGGATAAATTCATATAATTCAGAGGTACCTTTTGTGGGCAGTATATTCTCCTTTCTCCATAGGGGAAATGTTCTGTGTATCAGGTGCATCAATACACCCATAAACTCACCGAGCCAGAATCCTTTTTCTACATATCTAATTCATAAGTATGGACCATGTTTTAAGAGCAAGGACATTTTTGCTGCTCTCTGAGACTGTTTCTGTTTCACAAAGAAGTCACTGGCTGGATTTCTTAGCAGTCATTGCTGTTCACAGGACTGGACTAAGAATCTGGGGGACTCTGGTTTTGAAGGTGATACATGGACAAACATGACAAACTTAAATGCTTAAACAGCACAATCAACACTCCATATAGGAGAGCTGTCTCATCCTCCAGCTGTTAAAGCAGAGCCAAGCGTTGCTCCCCGGTAGCCCTAGAGATTGGTTTACGGAAGTTCCTCTTACAGGGACAACGGCACTGACTTCCATACCCACACACAAAGATACTACAAAAGCTGAGTTCCTCCTCCACCTGTACGACTAGCAATGGGAGCTCACACAAGGCCCTCCCAGCTCCACAGCAACGTTTTTTACTTAAAATCCAAACATGCAACTCAGTGCAGCACTAGCTGTGAAATAATTCTTCCCCCTTAAGCAAGCTCCATCAGTGTTTTCCTTGTTTAGTCGTAACAGACCTGAACATATAAACAACCTCATGGCACACTCTGGGTTAGTCAGTGACAGTCAGTAAGAGCCCCCCTCCGAGAAGACTCTACAGAAAGGAATACTTCTAATTTAAAATCCTTCTAAGTGCTAGAGACATTTAAAGCATTAAGCAGCAATTAATACAAATAAGAAACTCAATCTCTCACATCATTAATACTAATTATGCTTTATAGTTACATTTTCTGAGTAAGATGACAGACAACATGCATATAGAGGAGGGTGCTTGACAGAGGCGCAGAAATGAGCGGCAACTGAATTGAAGCAGAAAGCAGTGTCAGACATATCTTAAAGAGCCTTTGGCTTCCTTGAGCAGGGGAAGGCATTTCTAAAAAAGCTGGAATTGGGAGCACAGAATGTTCAGGAGCTCAGATGCAGTGCCCATCAGTGTGGGTGTCTCAGGTGCTGGGCAGCCATTTTTGACATGCAGTAGTTGGTGTTTGCTGTGGGACAGCTGCTGTGGATGTGGGTGTTTGATATCCCTGGGACTAAGACCCAAGGTGTGTTCAGTTGTATACCAAGCACCAGGGTCATTTTGGGAAAAGCTGACTTCATCTTTTGCCACAGGGAATATGACACTGGTGAGTCTGAGGATATAAGTGATGATGCTCAGGAAAACTGGATTGAAATTGGGCCAGTATTTTCACACCCTGCCTCTTTAGCAATAGATTTCCTGTCCTGTATGGTGAACGTCACCAAATACCACAAGTCCCTGTAGAAAGAGCTGCTGTATTTCACTGGAAAGGTGAGGATTTTATTTCTCGGTGTGCTTACATGTGAAGTGATGAGTGGCACAAGGACTGGTGGAAAAATCAATCTGGCATTAATGTGCTTGCTTACAAATTTGCTGTATCCAGAGAATCAGGAGTCAATTTCTACTAAAGCAAACAAAACACATACTAAAGATTGCACTGAGGTTGTTTTCTCAGATTAGGACTATTGCCAAACTCAGTGTCACACCTTAGTGTTGTTACCTGCTCTCATTTTGCATCAACCCTGTACTTTCCATGCAGTGATTATGTACTCCTGCACTGGTCTTCTGTACCACATGGCATGCAACTTCTAAGCAAGGACAAAAGGTCCAGGGCTTAAATCAATTACAATATGCATGAAATCTCAGCATACAAGTCAAAGGAAATCTGAACTATGCTTATGACAAATGCTTTCTGTTTGAATTTCCTGTTGCTTCCTTTGACATGGCTCCAGCTGCTTGTTCTGTCAGGGGTGACTTCATTCAGAAAAGTCAGCAAAAGCTGGAGAAGTCATTAGCAAGGTTGTCTGTGTCCTGCCTAGTGATGTGATGAATTATACTTGTGAAGCCAGAGGTATTTGTCTTCATTTATTTTACTCAAACATGGAAGCCAGTTCTGACCTGGATTAGCAGTGGCAGGGCATCTTTACTGTAAAGTCTTAAAAGACAACCTTATGCAAACATATTTCAAGTTCCCATGTGGTCTCTGGACTCCCTGTGCAAAGGGAAGATACCCTTTGTATCATGAATAAGATGCAATGAATAAGAACAACACAAGACTCTGCCAATCAGTAAAACACAGCTAGCCTAGATGAGGGGGAAGGAGAAAGCTCATCACATTTCACTGCTGGCAAATATTGGCTAGTAGTGATGACTTGAAGAACATTTCTTGTGCACACAGCCCCTGTCCTGCACCAGGATGTGCCTACCCCTCAGGGCTGCCAGATCAGTGAAGAGCCAGTGCCAGGGTGGCTGCACAAACTCTCACTGCAGTGCCCTGTGCTCAAGCCTTGCCAAGGCCATGCACGGTGCTCCCCTGCAGGAAGTAATAGCCATTGTTCCATGGCACAGCTGCACTCTGCTGCTGGCAGCAGCCCTTCAGAAGACTGAGCATTTCAGCCTCAGAGAAATTCTGTACATAGCTTTAGGCAATGGACATCATGCTGGCAAGAAGTAGCAAGGCTTCTTATTCTTGGCTCTGCCACTGACCTGCTGTGTGACCTCAGGCAAATCACTTCACTTCTGTGTGCTTCTTCTACTTCCCGTCTTTCATCTGTCTTGTCTGTTTGACTGCAAGCTTTGGGCGGGGGATCATCTCTTACGATGAGTATGCAGCACCAACCACAGGAGAGCTTTAATCTCTGTTGGGACTCTGAGCACAGTACAAAACCTACAGCTATTCTCTAGTCCATACTGTCTACATTAGCACTTTGCACAGAAGTATTGCAGAGTGGTCAAAATGGGCCACTACTGCAGCATTTGTCACATCAGCACTTCTGATATCACCCAGCATGTACCCTGGCACTCCGTCCACAGAGCAAGCAAGACATGCCACCTAGCAGACCTTTTATATTTTCATTTAGACTGTTGACTGTACATGAAAAGTGAGATCATGAACGGGGCTGCTTTGTCTTGAAGATATGCTTTGAATGTGCTTTTCTACAATGAAATAGGCATGCTATAAGAAGACTGCTGCTTCTATAGAAGACCATGTGAAGTGCAAGGAAATGGCCTTTTATGTCTTGAAAACAAATGAACAAATGTTAACAAATGGATGAGTAACAGTGTTATTACTGCTGATGTGATGAAAGCACCCCCCATTTAAAAAGGTACAATATAGATGCCTAGGCCAAGGAAAGACATGACTGTGACTGGCTGATACCCTGTTGGGATGGGTTTCATTGGCTGTAGAAGGTGCACACTCACCACCAGTTCAGTTCTGACTATAAATGAGTGAATGGATGTCAGTGTGTGTGTGAGTGAGTGTGTGTGTGTATAGACAGCGAAGAAACAAGAAAGAGAACAAGACTGAAGACAATGTGTCAAAGGAGAAGTCAAATAGAGGGATCCCACACGTAGAAGAATCCAGTTGCTATGTAGACTTGTTGCTTACCAAATATTTTAAATACATCATTCCTTGCAGAACCATAATCTTTCAGCATTCATCTATACTTAGCCTTTATTCCAGTTTTCTAGGACAAAGAATGTTATGCCTCCTGAAAATGCTCCTTGATGATCTGGAGCTGACTGAAAGCTCAAGCTGTCCTCAGGTAGCCCGAATCAGCCCCTTATCAGACACTTATAACACTCTCCTGAAGAAACTCTCACAAAGCATAACTTTCTCCTCTTGTAGTGCACACTTTGTGGAATCTCTATACAAGGTACCCTTGTTCCAACTGTAAAGCAGCTTTGGTAGAACCTGTAAAGCGCAGCTGTCAGCAAAGACAGCAGATCACGTTATCACACAGCACGATGCTCTGCAACATTATCATTTTGCAAGTTCTGCTGCTTCCCGTTGTCCCCTTTGTGAAGGTGTTTTCTGGCTTTCTCTCCCTCTGTTTTGACAGCCTTTGTCTTTGCACCACTGGTGCAAAACTAAAGAGATCTAATTGAACAAGGGAGCAGTTTTGTTCTCCTGCAATAGAGAGATATGCCAGGCTTTTTAGATGAAAAATGAAATATAGACATGTTTTTGAATCCCCTTTTGTTTTTCTAAGTTTTACAACCTTACTTATCTGTAAACAAAATCATCATATATTTTTTTTTCATAGCACGCTGCATAAATACAACTTCATGCATCTGGGAAGGTGACAGCTGCCCTGTGAGATAGATTGTGACAGTTTAAAATCAGGGAATCAATCACTGAGATATAGTGCCTGGATGCCGTTTCCACCAGGATGTATTGCAGGATCCAGGAGCTCGCTATTTGAGATATGCCATCATAACTCTGATAGATTAAAGCAGCACATCCAGGAAACAATTGTGTAAGAAAAAAATGGTGTCATAGATCTGCCAGGTTACAGCACAGACTCAGGAGCCAACCAAGGGAGGGCAGGGCTGTATCTCTGCTCCCAGAAGCCGCCAGAGCAGCATGATGACAGTTCTGTTCTCAAACAGCCCCATTATGACCTAATTAGCATATATGAATTGCAGATTTAAAGCATTAAAGTGATGTACAAATCATTAATTTTTTGTCAAATCCATGTCAGCCTTGTGTATGCCTTCCTATTTTAATGTTGCATGACAGTGAAAAGAAGTCTAATCCTCTGTATATAAAGAGGAGAGATTTGGTGTAGCTGATATAATGAGATCTATTTAAACACTGGATGTTTTGCAGCTTTGAGTGTATCTGCTCAGAGAAGAAAAAAAGTGCCACATATGTCCCATTAGGGTTAATTGTGAAAGGATGTAAATATATTCAAAGCCCCAAGGGCAGTTCTGCATGTTGTCTGTATGAAAGAGAAGATATAAAACTT
Source organism: Machaerirhynchus nigripectus (assembly GCA_013397975.1). Classification (NCBI taxonomy): domain Eukaryota; kingdom Metazoa; phylum Chordata; class Aves; order Passeriformes; family Dicruridae; genus Machaerirhynchus; species Machaerirhynchus nigripectus. The sequence goes on from VZRQ01000477.1 coordinate 902,052, forward strand.
GTTTTCCATCAAAACTTCTTTTTAGTTTTGCGACAAATAAAAGGAACCACCTGCTCACACAAGATGGACCTGATTTTCAGAGGAGATGAACACTCAGAAAAATCAAGCTCTCACTTTGGAAACCAAGTCTGAGCCATAGTCTCAGGAATGGCATACAAAAAATTCAAACAGATATCAAAATCAAGTCCACATTAACTCTCATGCCTGCAGAGAATCATTGCAAAAGGGGACGATGGATGACTGCTTTAAAGTGGGACTTCCTAAACTATTAGTGCTTCACAGTGATGCTGGGAAGCCTAGGTATCACCTGCAGGCTGTGGCTGGCTGTCTCTCTCAGCCACCACAAACTGTTCATATTTCAGGATGAATCTCCACCTGTTCTGGCCTCATGGGTTTACTATTTTCTTACTATCCCATTTCATATCCTCCACTTGCTTTCCCTCCCTGGCTTTAATGCAGCTCTTGCATCTTATCCTCAGAACAGATGATACAGCTCCGGTTCTGAGCTAAGAACACTACTTGACACCACTGGGCAAACCCTTCTGCCACCTGATTAAAGTGTCATCCAAGTCCGCTTTCAGTGAGCCAATTATTCCTCCACAACAAGTGGCATTTCACAGGCATGGCCGAACATCACATTTCCATCAAACAGGCTTGCATATTAGACTGACTGAAACCCAGATGCATGAACAGAGAGGTCTTCTTTGACAGTCTGCTCCATCTCTCACACAGCCTGGCCTGGGGATGGATTGAATTCCTGGGAGCTGCACAGGAGGTAGGTGAGAGGAATAGTCTTGACAGTTATGTTCAACTATTTTATGCATCAAAAGAGAAGAATATTGGTGGCATAATTACAATGAAATACAGAATTCCAGATGCTGGCTGAGATTTTTAGAAAAAATAATATAATTAGGCACCCAGTTCCACTTTGTTGTCCATGTGTACTGCAATCTTCACCACTACACCTCTTTGAAATCACCTATAATCCCAAACTAGCAGGTTTGGTCAAGTTGTTTGTGTGTATCTTTGTTTTAGATCTGCGTGTTTCTGCAATCAACAGCACTCCTGGGCAGATGATTTCTCTTACAGTTCACTAGAATGACTTTCCCAGCAGCAAATAATCAGCAGTGTAGCTCATCTTTTTTGACAGGAGTTGAACACAGAGATGGCTCTCCTCAAGCTAGCAGATCAAGGATATAGAGGAATGAAAGTGCTATTGAGAAACGTGTTGAACTGAGAGGCAGCCTGTGTCAGCTCCACACATGGACAGGTGCTCAGCACTTACTTCTTGAGTGTTATTTCAGTAGCTCAGAGAGGAGCTGATAAGGAGTCAGCCACCAGCACATGGGGATCCCCACACTTTAGATGAGTTAAAGTGTGTGTGTGTCTTACAGAGACACTCAGGCACTCTCTTTCAGCATAAGGGCATTAGCTTTGGGGTTAAGGAGAAAAAGAGCAGGGGAAAGACTGCACTAGGAACAAGGAATGGGAGGAAAACCTATGGATTTCATTTTCCCTTCATATCTTGCCAGAATTTGGGGAGCTCCTGAATACAGTGCAACTTTTCCTGGAATGATTCTGTGATTCTATTCTATGATTTGCAGTCTGCACAGTAGTACTGTGTTTTAAAGTGAAAGGTGGAAATGAAAATTGCACTAATTCAGAGACTGCAGGGAGAGCAGAGGCCATCTCTGGGCAGAGCCAACACTCAGCAGTAGGCATAAGTCCAGGAGCTGAAAGGAAAGAAGTCTCAAGGTCCTTGTGAAATTAATCCTTATGTGAAGGGCTAAGGCAACCAGTCAAATGTTTTTGCAAGACCCTTCCTGAGATCCTTGAGGGACTCTGGGAGCATGTAGGGCTTGTTTTGGCCTTCTTTCCCAACCTGGAATCCAAGGAAATACAGTTGCAGGACTTTCTCCCTGAAGACACAACAGCTTTGAAGTGTATTGGCAGAATGCAAATGAACTTCTGAGCCGTGCAGATCCAGCTTTGGCCTTGCTCCTGCTGCTAAGGACAGGCTGCTTGGCTGCCACAGAGCAGTGGTTTCAGTGCTTCTTGCTGAATTCCTTACCCTGCTCATCATTTTCTTTCTGCACTTGTACACTCAGAGCACTGTACAGGACCCACCCAGGTAACCTGGCGGAGGAGCCACAAAGCCTTTCAGGTTGCTTGCATTTCGGACCTGACCTGCGCCTACTCCAAAATCTCTGTGCCAAAATGGCTCCTTGGCTGCTTGCTCCTGAGTTCAGGCTCTTATGGAGCTATGGGAGAACAGTCTGAACAAAAGGTCCACTAATGAAGCAGCAAAATCAGCTGGCTCCAGGGACTTGTTTAATTTCATTAACTTGAGAGTTGATGCAATATCTCTTGCGGTAATTGGTATGTTGATCTTGTCCCTGTGCTGTGAAAGAGGGAAGCATAAGATCTTCATTTCATCCCAGAACTCAGAGGAGCTAGCCCTACATTGCACTCTGTTAGTGATCTTCAAAAGGCATTATTTATAAAAGTAGCTTTCTGGGATGCTGTTCAATCCATGCCCATTATCCATGCAAATTCCTCAAGCTGTATCGGGTTAGATAGCTGCTGGTATTGCTGGAAAACCAACCAACCTGCAGAAATCTTTGCTTAGTTCTTTATTGAGCACAATGTGGTCAGGATTAGTCAGTCATGGCATTGGATTAGCATTATTGGTAGCCATGGCAATTTCCATTTGTGTGACAATCCATGTAACCTTTCCCATTAAAATTCAGCTTAAAATACCTATGAGAATCCCAGAGTCCTCACTGAATCCCAGGAATATCATATGGCATCATTCAAACTAGAATAAATCCAAATACATCTGAAGCTTTATTCAAATGAGCTGAAACCACAGTAAGTTCAATTAAAAAAGAAAAGCATTAATAGCCTGAAAAATGGGCCGTGTGCATTCTAATTCTGATCTGAGTCTTGCTATGATAAATTACACTTCTAAGTCTTATAGTTCCTTCAAATAAATATGATAATTGTTCCCTCTGATTCTTGTTCACTCAGTAGTTAAGCCTGGGAGGTCAAGCTTTCACCTGAACAGAGGTGAAAATGTCTGGTGAAGTCAGTTCCATGGCTGCTAAAGATGCTGCTCACATCTGCTGAAGTACCAAACCTTGCTGTACAAGGCCACAGCACTGATCCTGGCAACCCAGCTTGCCCACGTCCCATTCTGAGTTCCACGTTCAATTTTGCAGATACAAAGCAGGGGTTCCTTCACCTCAAGCCTGTCTTGTTGTTCCTCATTTTGCATACTCACCAAAGAATTATTATAACTGTGCTGCCAGAATTACTGCTGAAGGGGCAGAATTTAGACACACTGAGCACACTGATTGTTAACAGCTTAAATACAGAAGTGGAACAGGAGATGACATCCTTCTGCCCAGGCTCCAGTTCTCTGCTCCCTGCTTACTGACCTGCAGTTGAAGGGCAGTAACAAGCAGCTGGAATGTACTTACATCTTGCACGGCCGCAGCTGTTTGCAGCTGACCTGCATGGCTGCATCCTTTTACAGCCAATGCCAGGTAGAGAAAAAAAATTATGAATTCTTGCTCTTGTGCTTCCCATCAGGAGTTATTGCCTTAACTCAGCACGAAAGGCCTCTGTTTTTGAGCTCTGCCCAACCAAAAAATCTCTATTTTGAAACACATCGGGTACCTCCTGCTAAATCTCTACACATAGTAGCTTCATTAAAAGATTGGAAGGAAAATAGTAAAAGTGGCTTGATCAAAGTGTGTAATAAGCAAACAGAGTAACAGTTATTTCTGTTCCACTATTTTCAATGTTACAATATCCCAGTTTTATACATTCCGTCAAGTATAGGGAAGGAAGTGTTCAGCTTGGCAAATTTTTCCATGTGAAGGTGTACCCATTAAAATTTAAACTAAGGTTATACTTCTGTTATCTATCCCTGAGTTATATCTTAGGTCAGCAGAGGGGAAGGCCTGAAAAATGAACTTTGCACACTGCTCATTCTGAAACACTTTTGTTTAGAAGATGTTGGATTATAGTGTTCAAAAATGCAGTACATCTATAATAAAATAAAATATAAAATAAAACCTGGCATAAAAAGATATCTGTGCACATGAACACTGAAATGATTTCACACCTCAACTGGGTACTCTTTTTACCATGGCAAGGAATCCAAAGATGCTGCAAATACCACTGAGGCCACTCAGACTTTTGGAAAACCTCACCATTTTTCCTCGGCACCTGAGGGCCAGGGGTACTCCCAGCATTTAAATCTGAAGCAAGTGAGGGCATCCACTTTTGAAGAAGCTGTAAGCACCCTGTGTCATTCCTAGAAATATGGCAGGTTTAGTCCTAGATGTGAAATCACAAATTCAGCAGGTTTTCAGAGGTGTCCATTTCAACACACAGCCCATGCATTTCTCATGCACAGCCTGTGTCTGCCACACTGCAGTGTGTTCTTGGTTTATGACTTGAACTTCACTTCCCTGTCACTGTGTCAACAGCCAGCCTTCCCTTCTGCAATCTGAACCTTTTCTCATGTTGTGCGATTGCACACAAAACCCTTCTCCTCTAGATCTTGTGCTAAGATGATTTTTGTAGCTCTGTTGCTAGAAAAGTCTTCTGCTCAACTATAAGCTAAATAAAACAATTTTCTTGCCATCAAATATTTAAACCCACTGAGCTGGCATAGACTCAAAGTGAGGGAGTAAAATATGGCTGAGAAACAAATGGGAAAACTGAAACCTTTATCTTACAGATACTTCCATCAATAACTTAAATTATGCAGCTGTCCTCAAAATAGATCAGACTCACAAACAACGCAGCTTTTAGACGCAGAGAGAACCTGATGAAAATACATTCATTTGAAAACAGAATTTCTTCAAGTATTCCTAGATATTTTCTGAAGAAAATCTTTTTTCCTAGATACTGCCTGAACCACTGTGAAAGGTTAGAGAACTGTGAATGTTTTTTCTTAAGTTGCATGTGAGGTACTGGGGAAGTTGATATGTGATGTACTCAAATGAAAGACTTTTTTGCAACTGAGCTCAAGTGAACCACAAATTCAAGTCAGCAGGGTGCCAGTGCCCTGTGTGTTTGCTGTCTATGTCTTTAAGAACATTGAGTCAAAGACTCCCAGCAGAGACTTACGAACATCATCTTCTCACTTCCTCCTGCACTAGCAAGGGCTGGTGCCTAGTTGCAAAACCTGTGTGTGTCTTCACAGGATGCTGGAACCCTCTGCAGGCACCTCAGCTCCCTCCTCCAGCACGGCTGCTGTCCAGGGCCCTGGTGCACAGTGCTGTCAGCAGCCAGCTGGCAGAGGGGCTGCACTGGGCTTCTGCAGCTAAACATTGCTTCCAGGGAGCTCCAGGGCAGCTCCCACCTGTGGGGAGGCCACAGTGTGCTGGGTCACCTGAAGCCCTGGGTGAAGCCCGGGAAGAAGCTGGCCAGCAGTTATTGCTGGGCCGGCAAATGGTCCAGAGCTACAAGGAGTAGCGGGACTTATTCCCTTCATTGGACCCCATTCTGAGCATGTCCCTGCTCTTTAAGGACAGGGGATAGGTCTAGTGGTTCCTGACAATGGGAAAATTCTGGCAGGTGATGTGCAGCATCAGCTCACCTCTGTCTGCATGTATTAAGGCTGTGAGCACAGGGGAGACCAAAACAGGTGTTTCTGCATGGTTAAATGCAGACTGAAGCAGCCTACCTGTGTCCATTCAGAAGTCACTGGGACACACTGGCTCAGGTTCTCAAGCTGTTCAACAACTGTGATGCCTCAGGGTTTTTTCTCTGCAGTGTGCCAACTGTGGAACAGAAAGAAAGAGAATCAAGTATCACAAGTCTTCTAAAACAATTGCAAAGGCTGAGCATACGATGGGGGAATATAGATGCAACTCACAGAGACAGAGGTGAGGGGATGAAAGAAAACTCCCCGTTTGCCTTCCAGTGTTTTGTCAGAGAAATGAGTGTTGGACACACAAAATTGCACACTGTGTCTGAGTTTAGCTGTATGATTCGAGAGCTTTTTTTAGTGATGCCATATGTATAGTCTGAAAAAGAAAGGACTGGCAAAGCTACAGGAACCGGGTTTATTTTTTGTGCTGGGGGAGGGAGGGACATCCCTAGATACTTTTACTGAACCTGGGTAAATTATGCTATTGTATTCTGAAAAAGGATAGGAGATTATATGCATGATCTTGAAGTATCCATTGAGGCTTTTTTTTACAGAAAGCTTTAGTTACTTCAAGGAAGAATTAGTCCGTTTAAAAGGACATGAGAAGATCTCACCGATTACCTTACACAGACGGAACCTGTCCAGAGCCAGCTTCACTGGCAAACACATTTTCACTTTTACACCCCTACTCTTGTGACATGAAAATACAAGAGTTTATGGCTGCTTTGTGTCACCAGTGCATTACAAGCACCAGCACAGGCCAGTGCACAGACTGGTAAATCTGACATTCAGTGTATACAAAATAACACTTGGAAAAAAATGTTAGGAAAGAAAGAATATGCAGAACTCTCTTCTTCATGGCATTATTAATATCTGTATAGTTATCAGACTGCAAATAAGTTCGAATCAAATGCAGCAGCACTTTATGAAAATAGAGTATATATATCAATATACATTGTGTATAATTGGTGCCATTTGAAATGATGAAGTGCTACTAACTGATCTTCATAAAATAATACTTTGCATTTATATAGTGCCTTCCATCTGAGATCTCAGAAATCTTTGCAAACATTACAGAATTAACTCTCTCTGAGCCCTTCAGTTTAGCTGTTGTTCTCCTTAGTATACAGATCTGGAAAGCAAAGGCAGAGAATGATGAAGATCATATGAGGAAACCAGGACTCTAAGGGCAGGCCCTTCTTGCCCTGTAAAAAAACTCACAGCCTTTCTTTTTTTGAACAGAAGCTGTAAGCTTTCAGCACCTCTGAAAATCAAACCACTTTAGTTGCACTTTTGGATGCAAATGCCCAATTTAGCTTAAATGATTCCTTCAAAATCCTCCAGGAAATGTGTAGGAGAACTGACAAAAAGGATCCAGAAAGCCCTGTGTTTTGGCTGAGGGATTGTTCTCTGCATACTACCTGACCACTGTGACGACAGCTTGTGAAACCTTGCTTTGTCTTCTCATGCTTTCCCCCCTCCCCACAGTTTCCAGCAAAGAAATAAAGGCAAAAGATGTCTGCAGCTTGCCAGTGCAGTGCTGGATCCACTTCAATGGCACAGGAACCCAGGACCAATGGCAATAAGGGAAGGTTGACAGTCGCAAGCTCAGCAAACTGGTGAGGAACTTCTGAAATCAGATCAAGTCAAATTGATTAATCTAGTCAAATTAATTACTCTGGCTAAAAACTCTTTCTGAAGAAATGATTGGACTGACCCGGGACGGTCTGAAAGAACAAGGCCAGACACCTGCTCGGTGGTATGAGGACGGGTAGGGGACGAGTGGCGGGAGGAGAGCTGGAGTGGCACCAAACCTTTAATCTGTGTAAAATGCAGCCAAGGCAGTACATTGGGCTTCACAAATAGACTGGGACTATGCCTTCAGGGCTGCATTCAGACATCAATGTCGTGACTTAATGCCTCCTACTCCCCAGCATACAGTGCCTTATCCAGATCAGTGGAGTCTTTTGAGATGTGTCTCCTCTTTCACCAAACTGGGTCAAGGACATAAAGCCACCACCTCATTTCAGACACCAAAATATAGCCCTGAGACCTCGAGGAGGCCTGTAGCTGTATTCTCCCCTCCTTCCAGTGCTGATACTGCTGTGACTGCAGAGAGCTCCTTTCCCCCCACGTCCTGCAAGAGAAGAGCTCTGTGATGGTAGTTTGCATTCTCTGTCCGGGACTTGAAGGCAGGCAAAGAGGCAAGCAGGCAGAGGAGTGTTGATTAAGCCCCCAAAGGCAGTGCCAGATGCATCAATCGGTCAGTCCCAGAACAAGCTGAGTTGGAAGGGTCCGTCAAGTATCATTGAGTCCACCTCCTGGCCCTGCACAGCACCGTCCTGCATAGCACCATGTATGGGAGTTATATGAATGGCTGTTACCATTATCTGCAGCACTGAACTGGCACATCAGCCTTGGCAAGGAATAATCCCCTCCTCACCAGAGTAAAGATAAATGATGCCACTCCAGAGAGAGCATGAACACTGACATGGGGAATCAAGAAATAAAAGTAAATAAAGATAAATGATGCCACTCCAGAGAGAGCATGAACACTGACATGGGGAATCAAGAAATAAAAGTAAATAAAGATAAATGATGCCACTCCAGAGAGAGCATGAACACTGACATGGGGAATCAAGAAATAAAAGTAAATAAAATAAAGTTAATTAGAAAAATAGTAAAATAATATAATTGGACATGTTCCTTTCTACCCTATATTAGGTACAGAGCCTGCCATTTTTTCCTGGGACCTAATGAGTTGATCTGTGTCTAGTGAGTTTGGCGTGTGGTTTTATTCTAACTTGCCCCTATTGTCTTCTTTCTTTTTTGAAAAGGATAATAATGAAGGATAAGAATGCATTTTTTGTCTTGTTTCTCAATTTATTGTTTAAAAGAAATATTTATTAAGCAAATATGAAATGCCTCAGAATGCTTTGCAGAGCTGCCAAGAGGTCAAAGGTCTGGGATAAAAATGATGTTGAAACAATAATTAATTAGCTGACATTCTCTTAGAAGATTTGCTTTGGGAAAAGCTATAGTAAATCAAGACAACAGACAAAGTGACAGAAAAATGAGTAATGAGGGAAAGAGGGATAAGAAGAAAGAAAATCCGTATGGGTAGATTTATTCACTTTTGAAAATAGTCTGATTTTTCTCAGCCATTGTCCTGGCCCCCAAACAAAAATCTCCTCCAGTAAATAACTTCAAGCTGTTTTCAGTGACTAAGCCTCAAAATGTTCCATCCTGAATACATTCTTATGTACTGCATGCAAAACTGATTAACATCCCTCCAATGCATTTGCAGGACTTCTGGTCTGCAGAGGCCATCTGTTTAGGGGAATTTCTGGAACAGTAGTGTCACCTCACCAGTAGGACTACCAAGAGGCCTGAAATCTCCACCATACTGTATACTCAGCTGTACAGACGATTCAGGAGCTACTTAGGCAAAAAAATTCTGCAACTCACTGGGTAAATATGTCATCTCTGCCTACATAGAGAACCTTTTCTAAGTCATTTGTCCTAAATCACCTGTTAATTTATAATGTTACCAAAACCTGTCTAGAAACAGCATGTGCTGAAGCTCTGTGGGAATGCATTTGCCTTGCATGCTGTTTTCCTTGGAAATCTGCCTCACCTGCTTTCATACTCTGTGCACCCCACTTGGACAGGATGGCAGTGTCTTGAGATCAGTAAATCTACCAGGGAGAAAAAAGAGAGAAATTGTGTTTGTCCTTTAACTACTCACTGAGTTGGGATGAATTTGCCATGAAATCCCTGCAGATAGACCGGAGGTTGTACTTCTCAAGGCATAAAAATGTCTAGACCTTCCAAGGTTCTTGCCTCAAAGACCTCTCCAGATCTGCATGATTTGTATGGTGATCAGCCTAAGACATACAGGACATGAGAGCATCAGAGTGAAGGGAAGCAAAAGATAGGACCATCAGTGCAAGTGCTGAGCTCAGGATATTTTGAAAGTCCCTAGCTGTGCATCCTCCACGACAGTACATAATTCACTGGCCAGTCGGCAACTGGAAAGCAATGGGAGAAGAGTACAGCATTCCTTTGATGGCAGTACCCTCTTCCATTGCTACTGCCCCAAGGCTGAGCTGCAAACCACCAACTGGGAAGCAATAGGCTGGCAGCAGGAGGATGAGCTTCCAAGTATTGGTGTGGATGCATTCTTGTTTGTGCCTAGGAAACTATTCAAGGTCAAGTTTTCCCCCTGCTGAGGAAAGCAGAGGAGTTCCATGAATAGTCTGGCTTCAGTCTATTCAAATTCCCCTTTTCTTGAAAATTGAAAGCTCAGCAGCTGTTTAAAAGACCCTGAGGATGTCTGACCAATATGTTCATTTATTTATTTTTTAACTTCCTTCTATGCTTTGTGACAGCAAATAGATACAATAAATACCATTCTGTGAAAGAAAAGCAAGGCATAGATACACTTGGACAAAGTTCTGCATGGATATACAAAAACCTACTGTGATTTGGAAGCTTAAATGTGCCCTAACATACTGCAATTATTAAGCCCCAGGTATTAGGGAAATCACATCTGCCTGTGTTGCACAGCTGAATTAGAGAAGCTGGTTTCATTATCCAATAACTAGGCAGTTTTCATGTATTTCCTGGACTTATATGTGTGTGTTGATACTTAGAAGCAAGTTGTCAAAAGCATTTCTTTCCAAGGTGGCATTTAGAGCTAATAGGAGAAAAAATAATCCAGATTTTGTGGGTCTAAATGATGAGATTTTCAAAGCTGCCTCAGGACTCTGTGACATCCTGTTCCTATTCAGGGTGAATGTATGAATTGTAAAATGCAGCAAGGGCTTGAACTTCTTTAGATTAGGGGGATGATCCCCCATCTTAGCTCAAAGAAGTTTCCTCCAGAAGACAAATGGAGTTCTGTATGGATTAGGTGTGTGGAACCAATCTGACAGGTTGGTTGCATACAATGGGTTTTAGGTTTTGATATCCTCCATATGGCAACTGCAGCTCTTCTGTCTCTTTCTCCATAAGGATTCCCAAAAGAAGCCTATTTTCACCTGAGTAACTATTGTGCTCCTGTCTTCATTTTTACACGAGCATTCCACTTTGTGCTAGAAACAAGCTACAGTAGCAGTACTCTGGGGATGCTGCTTTAATAGATTCACAAGGTTGACTTGTTTAAGTGGGATTTCATTGTATTACACAGAGGATTTTTTCCTAAGGATGTGATTATTCCAGGACTGATCCTACTGCTGTGATATGACCACTTTTGGCACTGTGCACACATGGCATGGGATTAGTCTTCTGGCACCGTATAAAATGACTTAGACATGTTGTCTTACTTATTAGCATGTGGCATTACAGATCATTTTACAAAGGCAACAGCTGCAACCATTACTCCTATGGTTATGTCATAATTTGGTATGTCAAACACCTCTGGATAGTGCAGGCAAGAGGAACATTTATTCGTCTCACTTGTCAATACATTTATTTCCATCGTCTTATGCTTTTCCTTTTTGCAGTAGAAAAACAATCCACTCTACATACAGCTAGCTTTCCTAGGAGCTGATGAGAGGCTGCCAGAGGAAAGGTACTCGGGAGCAATGAAGACTAGCACACTGCAAGATCCTATACAGACCAGATTCATACAAAGTAACATTAGGAGCACTGTTGCTCTCGCTGCCCTGACAAGTACTTCAGCTCTTCTCTGTACAGCACAATTATTTTTGTGCTTGGCACACCACAGTCATTTGGCCACATTTACCAATCATTTGATGCTGACTTCAGCTTCAGGGAGCCAGGATCTCTGAGCACCTGACTCTGCCCAGAGGCTGGGGAAGGACTCAGCAGGGACTGGATGTTCCGTCCATAAGGGGGTAGCCCTGCTTGCAGGTGGGCTCCCCACCCAGATAGTTCTGATACATTATTCCAAGCTTCAGCATATGCAAACCTTGACTAGTCCCAGGTAGGAAGGCTGCTGTTCAAATAGGAACAGTTTGTTCAGACAAAAGGGCTCTGGATTATAGGTGTCTCTTTGGGACTCCAAGTGTGCTGCACGAGTCATGTCTGCAGGACACGAGTTAGCCACTTCTGGCATTTACACCATGCCCTTTGCCTTTCTCACAGCACCTTCTGCCCTATACCACCAACCACCCAGGACTTGCTGAGGGAAGGATAACCAGCTGATAAACAATGCCTGAGACAATACTTTCCTTCAATTTCTTTCTCTGCAAGTAATAAAAACTGCACGTAGACACAGGTTCAGTGTGGCCCAGCTGGATAGGAGTCTAACACAAGATGATCTCAAGGAATGGGAAGTGGGTATGAAGCTTTCCTCTGCGTTTCTATAACATCCGATTTCTGCAGGAGGTTAGAGGCAATCCTGCTGGGCAAGTTGATGCTGCCTTGTCCCTCTGCAACAAGTTGGCTCCACCTCAGTCTCAGATCTTCACGGCCCTCTCCCTGCTGCTGATGAGAAGCACACAAAGCTCAGCCAGATGAACTTTCTGGGTGAGCACACCTTTGCCTGCATCAGGAAAATGAGCTGTTCCCAGTGTAACCCAGGCTAAAGCCTTCACCAAGGCAGCCAGCCCACTTCAGCCTAAATAAGCAAGGACCATTCACAGAAGACACCCACCAGCAGATCCAAGTAGGGGGACTGTGTCACAGCAGACATGAGGACCAGCTGGGTCTCACCCCAAAGTGGCTGCCACTAGAAGAAATTGTGTTTTCAAGCCATCCATCCTGGGAAGGAAGCTGCCCCAAATTCATATCTAGTGGACCACTGCAAGAGACAAACACACCGTGACTTTGGAGCTGCTGTTGAGAGAAGACAGATTCTGCCTTGAGTCCTCTCAGAATTTATGTTAGCCCAAAATAAATCAGCACAAGCTGGCATTTTGCAGCATTCCTGTCCTTTGACAACCCCCTCCTCCCCATGACTTATCTATTTGCTTTGAAAGAAGGAAGAAGAAGGAAGGGAGATAAGGGGAGCGGAAGGAGATCCAGATTGCAACTTGCAGCAGCTGACATTTTTATTGTCTTTTAATTAAATAAGCCTCAGACACAAGAGCACATGCAAATTCCCCTGTGTACCCACTCCTCCTCCTCTTCCTCTTAAAAACTCATTAAGTAAGGAGACCACAATCAAACCAGGAATGCAGGCTTGCCTCTCCTAATTTCAGGACCTCATCTGCATTCTTTGCCCGGAAAAAAGGTCACTGCAGAACAATGCAAGATGGCTATAGCCGTTTTTTTCGCCCTGTTGTCAAAAGGCAATAATAGAAATCCAGTGTAAGTCTCCTTTTCCTCTGCAGTCAGTGTGCAAGTGTGTGTGGGAAGTGTGCAAGTTGGAAGGGAGGGGGAAGTAGCTTGTGCTTTCAGACATCCCACTTTCTTCTCCAGTTTGGTAACAGCTTAAGAGTATCTCCCATAGATCCACTGGAAACCACAGCTGAATAAGAGGGACTGTATTTGTGTTGTGGTGTTCTCTCATGAATAGCAGTGCCCAGAAGGGCAGCAAGCACAGAAGCTGACGCCCACCTTACTCATTTTTCTAGCCTAGATCTGGATTGCAGGTGGGATCCTGGCTGTGATAAGCACCTTACTCCGTTGCTGCATGGGCTGCTGTTTTGCTTCAAGGCATTTTCCTTGTAGGTTCAAGGGCTTTGAAGTGTTTAAAGGCCTTCCCTTTCTCTACACACAAGTAAGTGGGATCTCTAAGATCCAGCTCAGCAAGAAGAGAAGAGCTCCATCTCTACAGGCCCTGGAGAGGTCTGTAGCTGTTAGTCACCTCCCCTTTGGAGGTAAGGCAGAGCAGTAGTTACGTTAAAATAAGGCTTGGGTTATAAGTGTAAGCCCTTAGCTAATTTGATGGTAAACATACACAAACACGTGTGTTCATGTTTGTGGTGCCCTTCCTACATCTTGGTTACTGTGACAACTCTGACTTGTAATCTTACCCATGCTTTAGTCTCTGAGCTCTTGTGGGATTGGGCAGAGAGAATAACTTCATCCAGTTCTCTCTGTAGGCAGTTCATACCAAGGCTGCTCTCTGTCAACAGGTGCTGCTCTTGCATAAGGCAAAACCCCTCCCAGGGGAAGAATGGCCAGAGGTAAAATAGAAGGATGACCTCCAAGGGGCCCCAGCACAGTCCTTGAAATGATCTGTCAGCATTTTTCTCTTCCCACCAAGGATCTCTGGGGAGAAGGCAGGGGGTCACTGCCTCACTGAGAGGCACTCTCCTGCCTGCCCTCCGGAAACACTTGAGGGCCAGGTGAATTTATTTGCTATTGCATCGTTTTTCCTTGCAGATCTGACAGCTCATAATACCTCTGGTGCCTGACAGCCCCACTCTTTTCCAATTGATAAATAATCTCTTCCTGATCTGAGCAACCAAGGAACATCTTGAGCCTGTCACACTGGAGAAGATCCATCAGGCTCTCGTGCCACAAGTGAGGTGTTTGAAAAATGCTGTTTGTGCAACCATTCCGGGGTATTAATTCCTGGCATCCCACTTGTATTTTGATTGCTTCTCAAAGAACAACAACGTATTTTAACTCTTTGCAAATGAAGCAGCGTTCTGTTGTTATGGTAACTCAAATTCTAAAAATAATGTAAAGGAAAGACCACCTTTAATTGATATCACAAGAAGTTGTTATGGTAACTGGAATTTTAAAAGTAACTAGGTTAAACTCCATTTCTTTTTTATCCAGAGCTTTGCATAAACAAATTCTGATTAAAATATCAGGTTTAATTTAATCAGTTAATTAATGTCACTAAATGTCATTTATCTTATAACTCTCATTTATATTCAGTGCAAAATTACCTAACTTGCTGAGTTCTAACTCTTCAGCCATCAATCTGGTAGTCTGGAATAGGATGACTGTACAATTTATTTTTGGTCATGGAGTGGTTAAAATGGAAATCACTGCTTTTATATCACACAAGGGGCCTAGTTTTTTCCTCAGTAGCATGGATGTAATGCCATCAGGTAAGCCTGTGATCAAAGTCAAGCATGTGCTATATGAATGAAGGCTCATGCTCTGCTGACTTCTGTATTCTCCAAAGCAAGTATCCTTCAAAACCTTCTCTACTGTCTGTCTCACTTGTCTTCCACAGTGTCCAGACTTTCTATCTCTGCACCCTCTCCCCCAAGGCTGTCTTACCTTTCTGCCCAAATTACTCTCTCCTTCCTCCTCTGTCAGAACTGGCAAATAATTTCTCACCCTAACCCTGTAAATCAGCAGTGACATTTCCTCCAGTGTGGACTCATTTTCCTCTTTCAAGAGTTGCCTGTCATTCCATTGCACAGTCTCTGCCGTTTGCAGCAGTAATACCTCCCTGTTCCCTTGGAATGTCCCAGATTGTTCCACAAGTGCTTCCATTGAGCCCTGAGTTACTGCAGCCAAGCCCAGCTCTCTGCCCATTTTTCTGACAGATTTCTTTGCAACTTCCTTTTACCTTTTCCAGCAAATTTAATAACCCTGTCCTTGCTATCCTCAGTCTGAACTGCACAGGACCTGGTTACCTGTCAATTGTCTGCTCATTTTTTTCACAGATTAATAGAGTGAAAGGCTAGGCAACGTTCATTATGAGCATTTAGCCTAACAGGCCACAAAATTTTATCCAGGAATTTCGATGCTGAACCTTTAACTTCTGTTTGAACAATTACTGTGTCTTTTACAAAGGCACCTAGTCTTGATTAAAAGACTGCAACTAATGAAGGACCCTCTACATCCCTAGATAGCTTGACCTAAATATTTAACCCTCCCCGTTAAAAAGAAATGCATAATATCTTTCATCCAAATGGGGCTAGCCTCAGCTGACAGCCCTTGGACCTCTCTATGGACTTTAACATCTGAACAGTTCACCTCAAGAGAAAAATTACTGTGGGTCAGCTTCCCTGAGGTAATCACCCCTATTCATGTTCTTACCTACAGCAAACTACAGTAATGGTGAGGTTATATGCACCTCTGAGGTTATTTGCACCTCTTACCCTGTCAAAAAAAAGATTTGGTGCAAACACACACTTGCACAGAGGGGACAAACAGCTCCTGTAGAGCAACTGGTATAAGGTAATCTATTTTTTCTGGTAATTTGTATGTCTTCCTTTCTGCTGCAGTTTCTTTCCCACAAGGAAAATCAGCATCAGAAATGTTCTCATGAAACTGATGCTTGAACATTTTAGTCAAATTACTTCTTAACTTTCCACTGGATAAGTTAGAAAATAATTGTAACAGATTTTAAGTCTCTTATTAAAAAGTATAATTTTTTTCAGTTGTTTTTGTAGTGCTTTCCCAGTTTCCTGCATGCTTTCTGGATATCTGAGCATGAGCCTTAGCACTCCGTAGCACTACTAAATCCCTTTGTTTACTTGCACAAGGATTGCATCAGCCCCTGTAGCATCAGCCTCATACTGGGAATTCACATTCATTTGTTCATCCAAAATAGCCCCTACACCATTTCCAGAATTTCTGCTTTCTAGTTCTCAGTCTGAAACTGAAAATAAAACCTGCATTCTTGGTTTGTGTGTGTATGACCTTCCCAGAGGCTGTGTGTATACACCAGCTTTCTAAAAAAATCCAGCTTACCAAGCAGTCCAGATCTTGCCGCAGGAATGCTCTGTCCTTATTAACATCACTTATCATGCCAGAGAAGTTTATTTAATCTGCAAAGTTTACCAGCAGTGCCATGTTCTTCCACCTCAGTTGTAAATTCTTTTGCATTTTGCCTCTAAACTTTCAACCTTGCCTCCTTCTCTGCTCTTACATCTCCAGCTTTCTAAATCTCAACTCCGAACCAATAATTTCCCAAAAGCAATGAGCCTGCCTCCAGAGCAGTGCAAGCAAATAATAAGATTGAAGAATCCCCTTAAAAAAGAAATCTCAGAAATTAATATTTGAGGGAAGCACATGGAAAACTGCCCTGTCAGTCACAGCACATCCCAGAGTGCTGCATCCATTCTTTAATCAGTCCCTGGCTATTCTCTAAACTGTTTTGGTCAGGTCCCTGTTTGTAAAGCTTTTGCATACAGTTAATACTACCAGCATATGATTACAAATCATACTAACAGCAAATGCACATGCAGTATGTGGTTTGTAAGCACAAGCATGCAAACAGCTATGAATCAATCTATTTGACTTTCTGATCTCCTGTAATCAATTTATAATCCAGTTGTGGAAAGGACTGTGTTTTGTTCTTAAGAAATTAAAAATTCTCCAAATGTAAGTGGTTTAATATTAAATGCTTCTCCAAAAAAATAAGCTTTTAATTTAATACAATGAATTTTAAAAAAAAATCTTTCTCCCTCACAGCCCTCAGGTAGAGAGAAACAAATTTTATTTTAAATCTAAAAAATCCCACAAACAACCAAACAAAAAAGCTGCCTTGTCTTCCTTTATATGTTTGATTGCCACTCATGACACAATTTGCTATCACCGTCCTGCTTAGCTCCCTCACTGAAATGGACATTTCTAAATTTCTGGCAACCTCTCTACTCCATGCAAATGTGGTTTCTGATATTTTTCTTTCCCTGCATGTACGGTCTTCAGTGAATATGGATGGTGTTACCTGCTTATACCAAGAGTAGAATATTTTCAGCGATGAAATTAATGGATTAGCTGAGGGGTGGATGTTACCTGGAGACCTACAAATTTACACACCAAGCATTATTTATTGTTGCTGTGGAGTTCATGGAGAAACATCTCTTGTGTCATTCTTAAAAACTGACCTAAAATCTTTAGTCACTGGATTTATGGAGAGCAAATTTCTTGTGTAAAATGACAGGGAAGGAGTCGTCAGTTATTACCAGTTAACACCAATGAGTAAAGAGTTTTGGAAAATCCCAGATCACCAGACTTACTCAGAGGTCCAGTTAAAGTCTCGTATCTTCTACCACACACCCAGAGTGCCTCTTACTAGAAAATCCCTGTGAGTTTAGAAAATGCAGATGATTTTTAATATTTTATGTTTGAGGTGCACATATCAAAGCAATGTGCAATCCATTTTCTAAACAGTAATTAGGTTAAGAGAACATATTCATCATTTAATATAGCCATTAGAGATGACTGAAATTAATCTTTTTCTTGTAGAAGCTTTTAAGAACTTTCCCCTTTATCTTTTTCAGAGAAGTTTCAGTTTTTGGCAAAAAACCCAACCCCTGAGTATTCGCAATCTAAAATACCTCTTGGGTATTTGTGGTATAAATATCTCCCACTCTCTTCTACTCTGCCCCTTTGGAAAAATGGCTATATTTCAAGTCTCATGGTGTCTGACACCAGTTTCCATGCTGAACCTGCTCTGGGGATGTGGCTGTGCTGCTGTTACAAGCACGGTCTCAGCCCAGGGCGAGCTAGAGAACAACAGGCTTGGTGTAGGGCATCACAATTTTAGAATGAAGACAGTTGGGACTTCTTTTTGACAAATAACAGGAAATTTCTGTTGAAAGCAGTCACCTTTCAGCTTTGTTTGAATGTAATTTTCTTTCACAAAGGTATTTTCAGGGAAAATTCATGGAGGAGTTTTGGCAGTCATCACAGAAAAAATTGATAAATGCTGGTAGAAAAAAGAGTCTCCCTTCCTGGCCCAGCCAAGCCGTGGAAGTATGAGATGAGGTACATATGAACCTGACACATGGGACTCTGGTTACCACAGAAGCAGTTTGCTAACCCAGTGCTCTGACTGAAATCTTTTACTTACAGGTATTGTTTGTTCCTAGCAGAGTGCAGAAATAGTTACTATATATTTTCCCCAGTCCATGCAGGAAGAGGTTTGAAGTCCTGGCCCAGCCAGACTGTTGCATCAAAAAATATTTGGAAGTATAGATCCAACTGAATGAAACTGCAACCAGACTAAGCCTGTGTACAGCAATTGAAGTTACCAGGGGCACAACAGCTGGAGGACATGCAGGGGAAGCCAGAAATTGCTCAGCTGAATCCTCTGCAGACCATGTTTGACACATTATTTATCTTCTTCTTTTACAGGTGTCTCCTGCCAAGTAAGTGGGGGAGAGAAGTATAGCTCAAAGAGATATTTACTTTCCCGTTGAATGAACAATTTTGAATGAGCAAGATCAGTCTACAAGGATGAAAACGCAGCCCTGTCTTGCTAAAACAAATGATAAGAAATCAGCTCTTCAAAAGTTTTTCTACCTCCAGGAGAAGCAATGGAGCTTAATTCCCTCTGTCACTCACTCCCCTCTCAGGAGGGGACATTTTATCAGCCACCAGACCAAGAGCCTCCACATCACACAGAGCCACTATCTTCAGAAGTGACATGCATAGATGTGTGTGACTGCAGCATTCACAGACAACCCACAACCTCTGAGCACCCTTCAAATCAGTTGTAAAATGGCACAAAATCCCTTGCCCCTGTGCCAGCATGTACTGTGCATTAGTGGGCATGTGGGATAAGGACTAGACAAGCTTCCGGCCTCTCTGCCCATAATCCACTCCCTCTGCAGGCCACATCCACTTTGCAACCTCAGTGCCTGAGGCAGTGCTAGGTCTGCCTGCTGGACATGGGCACTGGGAGAAGACAGAGGATACACTGGGCATGTGACCTGTGCTGGGACCCCAAAAGGTATACTATATAAAAATAGCATATATATATATATGCAGTATAGATATAAAAACAGGGCATGCTATATTAGATATTGTGATACCTAATGATAACACATGCGAATATTTTGCAATGTTTTGCAATCTGCAGAATCTGTCGGTGTTGAGATTATTCTTTCCCAAAATATCGAGGTTAAAAAATTTCAATTTTGCTGTAGTTGGGCTTCCAGATTCCCAGGGAACCAGACAGTCCTTACTGCATATTGCAGCTCTGCTCAGAACATTTTACCCAGAAGTTATATTCTGTTGAGAAAAGGTTCACAAAGTTCAAGGCAGACACAATGCAGCTCCTGGACATACACTGGGAGCGTATGTGCTGGCTTCCCCAGGCCCAAAGCAATCCTAGAGCAAACTTCCTGAAAAATGGACTTTAGATTCCTTCTGGATTTGGGTTAAACTAATCTATTTCTTCCTTTGCTTCACTGGCAGTTTCCAGCCAGCTCCCAATCCAATTGCAAATGTCGGAAAAACAACTCCTTGTATTTACAGGGAGTACTGTAAGCAAGAGAAGCATGAGCTTACATAAAGGATTTTCACTCCTTCAGAAATGAATAATGAGCAAGATGAGCTACTCAACAGAAAGAATTGCCCTTGATTCAGTGGATTAATTTGCTCGATAGCATGAAATAAGACAATTTAAAGGAAATCAGAATTAATATAAAACATTTGTCTTCAGACACGGTTAAACAATAACATGGAAGAGTACAATAGTCAATAGGATATAGAGAGAGGTTTAGATTGTAATACTGCAGCCATCTTAAAAAAAAGATTTGGTGCCAGATATTGTATCTGTTTTTTCTTATCACAACACAGTTGCTATATAGCTAGTGGGTAACTATACAACCTTCCTATAAAGAGGCAGACTGACAAACATACTTGCTTCTGTTTATGATTTTACCTAACCTGTTAGGAGCCTTTGCTTTTGAGTAGCACCCAGGAAGGCAGGTAACTGGCTCACTATTTTGCTACACACAGACTACAAATGCTGGTCTTGCCTTCAGAGAGTTTACAGTGTGCTGTCTCTTCTTGCTCTGCCATGAAGTGCTATATTTGATGGGGAATGCCCACAGAACCATTTCATTTTTTCTCATGACGTTGCTTTGAAAATCCCGCTGCTGCCTTTTTCATTGTTCTATTATAAAAGACAAATCTCTGAGCCACAGGTCTCGTCTCCTTTCTCAAGTCACTTTTCTTTGTGCTTTGCACCTGCTCTGTCACTTGGTCAGAGGATGACACTCTCTGACAGGCCTGCATACACAGTATGGTGGAAATAAAGCTCCAGGGTCTCCAGTGATGTGCAAGTTCACATTCCCCCACACGGGTAGGTGATCTGAATCCGTAAGAAGCCCTGGCAGCAACAGGTAATGGATTGCTTTGACTGCAATATTACCGTGGTGCACAATGCCTCTAACATTGTAAGCTTCTCTTTGGCCACTGTGAACATGGCAGAACTGCCAGTATGACCTCCTCCTGTGGAAATTAAGTCAGGGGATAAATCACTATGGGTGGGCTTTAATACACTGCCTACATTTTTGAAGTCCTGCTGCCTAGTGAGTGGTTGTCCCTGGGCATATTACGAGCAATATTAATGTATGGATGGACATGCTCCCCATAAATATCATTGTTCACGGTTAAGCAGGTAAATGTTAGAAATAATAAAGAAATCTATATGAAAAGATGACTCAGCCTAATCATATTCCAGACATTTGGAACTCAGCATCTCAATGAAAAGGCTCTGTGATGGCTCACAGAGTAAGCGAGAACAAGAAAGAAGATATACAGTGTTCCTCCTAGCTATAGCTCATATCCAGCACTTTAGCAGTAGGACTCCCAGCCATGCACTGTGCTAAGGGCTGGTTTCAAGAAGGATTTACACCCTGCCCAGAAGAGGTACCCTAAGTGATGCAGCTGACTGTAGCTGCACAACTAATTAACAGATCAGACCTTGAATAGGAAGAGGTATCATTTATAGGTCCTTTGATAAACATCTTGTATGAATGCAACTCCAGAGAAAATACGGGGTGTGGCTCCCTGCCTGCAGCCCACATCTCCTGTATTACCCATGGTGGCCTGGGAAAACTGCTCAGAAGAGAGCTGCAGGCTTGGCTCTTTCTGATCCCCAAGTGCTCCATGACTGGCCATGACAGTATGTATTACACAGCCCCTTAGAGCTATCAGGGGGGCATCCTGCCCGGGAGCAGCTGGTCCTTCACAGCATCCTGGGCCATGACTCAGACTGGCAGGGACTTCTCCTCACTCTTCTGGCCTTCTGTGTGCTGAACACCTCGTGTCCTGGGGCTTAAATCTCAGCTTAGCACTGTGGAAAGGGGGCAAGCCTCTTCTAGGGCGTAGAAAGGGGCAGGGGGTGTAAGCATACACCCCTCCCTCCACTGCTAAATTAAACCAGTCCCCAGCTCCATCCTAGTGAGATGGGGCAGCAGTGAAGGGATGTGACCCAGGCTTGAAGAGGGTTAAGAACAACTGATCTATGGCTGTTACTGGCTGTGCTTTGCTCTCCCAGCTAGGGCAACACCGGCAGCAAAGAGATTTTTAAACTTCATTTTCTCTGTCTACAGGTGCCTGTCTTCCAGTATTAGTCTAGGGAACTGCACACCAATTACCTCATATATTCACTGAAAGTGCAGTACAATACGACTTATTGTTATATAGTGTCCTTGACAGAAAGCCCCATGAAATGCTTGACAGTACTATTGGGTCCATAAAAGTGTGCGTGGTCATGAATACATGTGAAGGTTCAGTCCCTTGCTCTTGATTCCTGTTCTCTGCTGGAAATCACTCTGTTACAATTCTCTCAATTTCAGCAGTTAGACGAGGTGGAGGAAGGGAATATCACAGCTTTGTGTCACTGTCTGCAAATGCATTAGGACAGAGAAGGGCCATCCTGCTAGACCTAAGATAAATGGACCCAAGGGACACACAAAGACATGCAAATACAGAGCCACGAATGCTGACCCATAGCTGAGCACTGGTGCCTGGCCTGACCCTCGGCACCATTAGGGCTCCCAAAATGAGGAGTTGTGTGCTCAGCACTGCAGCAGAAGGGACCAGATTTTCCACGGCAGTGTTTTGGCTCAGTCACACACACTGTACACAAGAAGCTTAATCTAATCTTTGCAGCACTCAAATGAAGAGCATAATGTCGCATCATGAATCACCTGTTTTCTCCAGCACTGAGCCCACAGGAAAAAAAACCCCAGGATTTCGCTTTCCAAAGTTCAAATTATTTGTAACCATTTGACTAAATCTGCTTCTAAAAAACACAATAAAATACCAGTGTAGCAGTTCTATCACAAGACATCTGGGGCTGTATTTTAACAGCCAACTGTGAGGTTGAAAACAAACTTACCTGCCTAATACAGCATCTATACTGAAAAAATCTGTGATAGATTCATGGCATGCCTGACTTCCAGAGCTGCTGGTTTTGGAGTTTCCTTGTACAGGTAGTAGAGAGGGACAGGCATGAAAACTAACAAGCCATTGGAGGATTCTGAGGCACATGAAGGCCCATTCAGCAGAGACAGAGCAGTCCACCCAAGGAGAGGTCACCCCACTACTCACCTGCACCAGGGAACACCTATGCAGGAAGGGAAAATTAGGACAATGTAGGGAAACATGTTGCCCCCTCCCACTCAGAGACTGGCTCCCCACCTCATCCTAGACATAAACCTCAAAGTAATCCAGCAGTGACGTTTTGTCACTTCTGAGGGGCAGCTTCTTGTCTGGCTGTTTTAGAAATCATTCCATGTCCAAAGAAGGTCAGTCAAAGTAATTCTTTCTATTGCATGTTAGCAAGGCTGCAATAACACCCATGTGCTGCTGCTCAGACCCAGGGATTTCCCTTGGGTTTGTGGGAATATTTTGCAGAATGATACAGTTGAGTACTTAGAAAAAGTACCCAAATACTTTGATTTCTTCTAAATCGGCTGTTCTCCCTTACAACCCTTAAGTTTTCTTTGCAATAATCAAGGCACAGACTAAAAAAAAACCTTCCCAGGCTTAATTAGGCCTGATTTTTATTAAGACTTCATAGAAATTCAGAAAAGAAAGAACAAAAACCCAAGAAAGCTAAAACCTCAAAAATTTGCCCATAACTAAGCCTCATATATTATTATCCACGCAAACAGACAGTCATGTCTCAAATGTTTACACAAGCAGTTGTTAATGAACTGTATTGCAGAGCACTGACAAATCTCAGGAAGAATGATCTGATGGCATTTAAAAAGAAAGCATGATTCTCTCTGTTATGTGGTGCCCTGGGTAGTGCTGGGAGCCCCTGGTAGCAGGGGATGTCCCGAAGGAGGGTCTGTCTTGATGATCTTATAAAACCAGAACCCTGCAAAGCATTAGCTGTCCTTCAGTGCCTGGGAGGTGCAGAAAGGAAGGGTCTACTGAAACTATAGTTAAACACTGATGTATTAGCAGTTTCAGGGGAAAAAGATGAGGTGAAAATACTTTTAGGCTGACATCAAGTACAAAAACATTGCTACCCTGAAGACTGAAAGAAAGTTTGCTTTGGACTGAACGAAAATTTGTATTCAAGCAGTTTTGCTGATCTGTATATTGTGTAAACAAAATCAAAATAAAATGGAGGTTCAAAAATAAAATGTCATGCTGATAACTGAAAATCAAAATGTTTAATTAGGAATAAAATACCAAACGGAGCTAATTTGAGCTTTGGGGATTTTTTTTTTTAAACACAGCTAGTAAAAATCAAGATTTATTTGAAAATTACCTTGCTGCTGTGAGATCAGACCATGTAATTCTCACTCAGGGACGTGTGGTCCTGTGTGACTCCAGTCTAGAACTTATATCTCTGCAGCTGTGGGGATGGGAGACTAAACTTATCACTGTGCCTCTAGAGAGCCCTGCTTCTTCTGTATCCATCCTGTTTGGTCCTTCCCAATGCCATCACAGTGTCGTTTGAGTGGCTTGGAAATGGTTTGCTTGGTGATGGAACCCTCTCACTTGTTTCTGTGGCTGTTGAGACTGGATCCAGCAGTTCTCAGCTGACCAACCTTCTCAACTTCAGCATGGAAAAAGCAAGGTTAGACTCTTAAATCTATCCAGTGTCCTTTAATTCCACTAGTCTGGTGCTGGTAATTGAAAAATGAATATTACACAGGCAACAGAGAGTGGCTACAATGGGTTGGATATAATCAGCATCCTGCTGCATGTCCAAGTTAGTCTTGTCTTACTTTAATTCTGGTAGTATTATTGTTTAGAGCCAGCTCATTATGGGCATCTATTCAAAGGCTGGAGACTACATCCAAAATGCAAGCAGAAAAAAGGGGAAAAATTAACATAATGTGCTGGCTTTTCACCTCCCTCTGCTTCTTTCCCTAACAAATTAACAGCAAAGACCTTTTAAACCACCTCACGTAGGCAACCTTGTTATCAAAAGTGTCCTGCTGGTGAGAATCAGGCCCTGGGCGCCGATGCACTGAGGTGACTCCCGGTGCCGGATCGATAGCTGGCAGGGCTCCTTGCTGAAGGAGCTGACAGCGCTGTTGCAACCGCTGCTTGGAACGATCAGCACTCTAATTCCCTGCCGCATGCAACCAGGGCAGGCCCCAAGAGCAGGGGATGTGGGGCGCAGCACAGTGGGTTCCTCCCTTCCTCCATTTCTGGTGCCCTTGTTTACATGCTGAGGTTCAACAGGAATTTCAAAATGTCGGGGAGCAGGAAAAGAAAAGGAAGGAGAGAGCACATTATATCCTGCCTGTCTTTATTTTATCATGTATTTATGTGGGAATGAAAGGGGGGTCCTAGGGCTTCACTTTGTATCTGGTTTGAAATGCCTTTTTTCCATAAACAGAAAGGTTTCAGAAGGAGAATGCTAAGCAGAACAGAGAAATGACACACCATTTATCCAGGTTTTGTTAAATAATGAGCTAGATTCCTCAGTGATCAATCTCTCCCCTTCAATTAACAGCAACAAATTCCTCATAAAATATTCTAAACAATGCCGGACTTTCTTCTTGCTTTACATTATTTATGCAGCACGTTTGCTATTCTTATCCTTAGAGCAATTTTATATATTATGTCTTGTTTCTCAGCCAGAAAAACAACTTGCCCCTGCGGAATGATGTCGGCAGTCGGTTCTCCCTGCCCGGCTGATCCCAGCCGCGCAATGCGTACACACACACTGCCCCTTAGAGGTGACATCCATGCATGGCCACAGGCAAAAAAATCACAGCTATTGAGATGTGTTTTGATTGCAACGTGTTTGTGCAATTTTGACCAGCTGTCTGGCTTAGCAGAAAGAGCTCTTTTTTTATTTATAATGAATGTCCATATTTTGATCTCACACAAGCACTGCAAATCTTGCATAGCTCCTTTGACTTTCAATACTGCTTTTTTGCAATGGACACATCTGGTGTCAGGTTCCTGAACCCAGCTCCTTTCCCTGAAAACTCCATTATGTAGAGATAGCAGCTTCTGCCTCTGTGCCTTTCCAGATGCTGCTGGACATGGCCATGCTCGGAATAAAAGAAACCCCATAGTGACCAGAGGCAAATTGACATGTTGCCATCCACCTTAACAAATGAGTATGGAAGTGATGAGAAAGGAAACAGCAGGCTAAGCCTTTTACTTCATCAACTGCTACAACAGCCACCAACCCTAATTTTGCTCTGCTCTTGTCCTCATGGAAAGTATGACTCTGACAACCCAGCCAGGCCTCAGCCACATCAAAGGACACTCTCTCATGTCAAGTGTTTTGCTGTCTCCTGCCCTGATAGAATAATGAAGAAAATCTGTCTCATTCTTTTCAGCAGCAGCTGCCTCTGCCCTCCTGAGCCAGGCGGGGTTACACACAGATAGACAGAGGAGGAAAGGAAGAGCAGCAAATGCTTTCTTGTGTCCATCTGCCTGATCTGACAGTAATTTCTCTAGCTAGAATTTTATATTGAGCAAAGCAATGTATGCATGTCTCCAGTGCAGGGCTGGAGGTGGGGAATGAGCACTGAGCTGTGTGGGACACAAAGCCATCATGTAAGCATGCTGGGAAAGGAGGCATTTAATTTAAAATAAGTGGAACTAGGAGCTCCAGGCAGGCAGGAATTGCAAGCCACTCCCCCAGTAAGAATTAGCAAAGCATCCTCCTGGGATGGACTTAGCATTGAAATTTCAGCCTGCCCTTTCACACACTGGCAAGGAGAAAGCAGGCATGCAGCAGAGGGCTGGGGCCACTCTTCATTGAAAAGGAAAAATTCCACAAACATGACTTGCCCCTTTCCCCATTTGCTCCTTCCAAATGCTTGCATGCTTCAGGATTTACCTGCCCTCTGCACAAAGTGATTTGCCTCCGAGATAGAAGACCTTCAGGAACGAGATGACCATTTCTCTGGGCTAGGGACCTGAAGCAGGAAAATGTATGAAATGAAATGGGGACAATCTCCAGGGCTTGACGAGTGATCCATCACAAAGTCATGATCCAAGAGCAGGAGAAAAAACATGGGTTTGGCCCTGCTGTGTTTGGAGGGGGGATAAATCTTCTAAGAGATGGGAGAAAGACTATCAACCAACCAGGAACAGAGAAGACCTGGCCCAGTCTTTGCACAGGAAACCAGGAGGCAGGTGTGTAGCAAAATGGCGTCCTATTATAGCTGTCCATACTGGGATTTGGGCCACTCTGAAATGGAAGGGAAAAGTACAACCCCAGCAGGGTGCAACACAGGCCCTTTGGCAGTGAAAGTCAATGTCCTTGTCCTACAAATGAAAATAATGACCGTTTTGTAAATCATTACTGGCATTATTCTGCCTGGCTTCAGTGGAAGGAAGTGGGATTCATTAATTCCTGTCTGACATTCACATTTATCTGGTGGTTGGGGTCAACCCACAAGGGGAACACTCAGCCAGACACTAACAAAACAGGAGGTGTGCGTGTGTTTGTAAGGGAAGAGTGAGTTATAAAAATGACATTTTCCTTTGGAGAAAAACTTGCTACAAGAGATTTTTATGAGTAATTCTGTTCTTGGAGACTGTCCCTCTACACAGCATTAATCCAGCAGTGCTAGAGATAGAGGTCAAAAGAGAAGTCCTCTCCATAGGTGCTCCCTTTCCCTCGAGGGGATGGTCATGCTGGGTGGCTGGTCATCCATAATGCCTATAGCTGGATCAAAGTGTGGATCAGTGTGGCTGAGGATGCCCAGAGCCTGTGGTTCAGCAGACCAGACAGTACCACAATAGGTCCCTCTGTGCTTGTAACAAAAGCCTCCACCACATCTTCCCTTATCCCTTCACTGTGCTTTCCCTTGTCTTCTCTCTTTAAGCATGCGGAGGTACACCCTGCAGAGGTCCTTCCTGCAGAGATACACTGTGGGAGAAACCTTATCCGCATACACTCAGCTTCAACAGAAAGCCTGAGGTTTCTCAGGGAGATAATGAACTGTTGCCATGTACAGCACTCAGACTTCCACATTGAGGGACGTTCATCAGGCCTGACCAGAGGCAGGAATATTTGTTGGGCTGCTTTTCTGAGTGCCAAGGATGTGTCATTTGCATGTAAGTGACTGCAGAAGGGGAGCCCACCCTACCCTCAGGCATCTGCATGTCCCTTCCTGAAAGAAGGACAGGAGTATGTGCACTATGGGACTACTTGAGAAGGAAGATCTGCCCAACACTGGTCAGGGAATGAAAGAACCAGGTCACTGACCCAAGCCCGTGCTTGCACAGGCAACACCACCACACAGATCCCTCCACTAAATACGTCAAACCATTTTAAAATGATAAAATTGTTTTCCAGTACCTCTTGCAAGGATGCAGAGTGTAATACAAATACACCAGCTACCATCCAAACTCTCTCCACTACAATAGCAGCTGCAAAATTTTCATTGTGTCTTGAAAAGGAGTGACTGGATGCAAAAAACCCTCAAAGCTCCCTGTGAGGCTGTGCTGTTCACACCCTGATTCCCAGCCTTCCTCCTCCTCCTCCTGGGGAGAACAATGTGGCTTTGTCAGCACCAGGGGTAGTGAGCACTAGCAAAGCACAAGGGCCTTTTTTATCCTAGCTTCAAGGCATTTGTGGTCGGAAAAAAGAATGCATTTATCCTGTGAGAGCAAGGAATATCTATGTTAGATTTGGGCTTTGCCCAATTCTGTATTTGATCTCCAGGGAATAGATCTGAACATGGATCACGGTCAAAACATTTTAGCTTACTCCTCTCTCTTTGCTTCAACTAATTTTGAGAGCCAACATTTTTCCTTTACCTGTATACTAAATGCAGTAGTGATCTACCCTCTAACATCTTTAATGTCCTCCCTAGCTTGGGAAACTTAGTAATGTCATCAGGAAGATGGGTAGAAACACAGGCTTGCTCATTACTTGTGAACAAAACCATCTTTAATTCTTGAGGTCCACTTAGCAAGGAAAGAGTTAACACCCACACCTCTCAGTCAACAAATTGTCCCATCCAGGAAAAAAAATATCCCAGAAAATTGGATGTCAGTAGATTATCCTTCTGCAGATCCATGGATTAGTGTGCTTGGAGAGGGTATCCAAGTGGAAAAGAATGTAATAGCACTGTATGTGCAGGAAGAGCCTTCACCTCCACTCCAGCTCAATTACACATTTCTCTTATCACAGACATCACATGATGCCTAACCTCATGCCTTTTCTTGCTTAAGCCTATTATTGCATTTTTATAAATATTGGAAAGCCTCTTGAAATTGTGAAGTTTCTTGCTGCAATGGATCATATGCTAGCTAAATAATTTTGTTTCCTTGGTTGTCCTGTACTCTGCTCTGCCAGCATCATTTCCTGATTTGCCTAGTTCCTTGTATTAAGCGAGTGCAACATCCACCCCTCCTTCGATTTTTCCATGATATGCACACTTACAGGTTTCCAACTACAGCTTAACATGAAACTCCTCTCAGATTCTCTCTGGCCAGCCTAGAGCAAGTACCTCAGGCAAAAATGCCAGAGAAACTGAATAAATGACTTTGGACTTCCTGTAGGCTAAGGGAAATTTGGAGTGCAGAGAAAACCAGGAACCAGTATAGCTGGTGCCAGCTGTGCCTCGAGTGCCCGATGCTTTTCCATAGAAGAAAGGGTGCAGTTGAAGCCAGACTGGCTGAATGACAACGCCTGAAGTCGCAACTCTTTAATTTATTACAAGTATTGTGTCAATGTGACATTTCTTCTTAGAGCCCTGGCCTCGGGCTCCCAGGGCTTGTCTCACATTGTCTTTTCTCTTTCTTCTCTGGGCTTTTGTGTTTGGTTTGGTTTTTTTTCCTTTCTTACATGGTTTTTTCCCCTTTTATTCTTTGTATTTATGGAAACAAGCTTGAAAATAAGAACCAAACTGATTTAGTTTGAAAGTGAGAGGGTGATTAACATAAGGAGAGGATCTCTAGCAGACCAAGGGAGGTGACCCTTCCCTTCTCCTCAGCATTGGTGAGATGACAGCAGTGCCCAGTTCTAGGCTCCCCAGCACAGAGGGGTACATAGGCATAATGAAGTGAGCCCTGCAAAGGGACAAAGACAGCAGAGGACTCAGAGCATCTGCCATATGAGGAGTGGCTGAGACATTTGGAATTATTTAGCCGAAAGAACAGAAGGCTCAGGGGCACCTTACCAGTGTGTATAAACTCCGGAGGATGGCAGGGGACAAGGAATACAGATCCTGACTCTTCCTGGCTGAGCCCAGTGGCAGAACAAGAGGCAGTGGGCACAAAATTAAATACAGGAAATTTCATTTAAACATAAGGAAATATACTGAGAACTGGCACAGGCTACCCAGAGAGGCTGTGGAGCCTGCATCCTTAGAGATATTCAAAAACCTGATTGGGTATGTCCCAGAACAGGCTGCTCCAGCAGGAGGTGGGACTGGGGGATCCTCCAGACATGCCTCCCAACCTCAGCCCTTCCACAATGCTGCCGTTCTCTAACAGGATGCCAGAATTATGATTTTAAATGTTAATTTCTAGCTTTAAAGACATTTAAAATTCTGGGAGAGAGAGCTGATCTGTTCTTTTTCAGGATCTTTGCTGGCAATGTTATGTTTTCCTTGAGCTCCAATCCTCCCTTTTAAGTAGGTGGAAGCTCTGGGACCAGCCCTGGCCATGAACTGCAGGGCATGTTAGACAATCACCTAGAAATCAGACTGAGGTGAGATGTGAACACCCCTTTAACCAAGCAAGGATGAAGCTGAAGTTCCAACTCTGAGCTTGCAATGCCAGATAGTTTCCAGTGTGTCTTGTATGTTTCCCTATTTAAACAACCCCATATGAAACTGAACCTAGAGGCGGAAAAGAGGGAAGATATTAAGAATGTTAGACATAAATTTGTTTGAGGTTTGTTTCAGAGATTGGCAGAAGGATTTTCATCAGCACTATTGAGTTTCAAAGGTTTTGCATTTAATTTTCGAAAGTCTGATAAAATAATTAGTAGCTGTACTTATTCCCCTTCATTTTTTACCTGTCTGCTGCCAACTGAGATTAAAAACCCCACCTTCCTAATACAAAACAAAAATTTAAAAGCACTAATAAGCCCCATAGAACTATTGCCAAAAAAAAAATCAGACTTGCCTCTTCTTTTTGACCATTACACATCACAAACTTTTTGAAAGAGAAAGCGGTATAAAACATTTTCAGATGTTTAGGTTCTTCTTAGTCCTCAGTGCAGAGAGATGAATTTCAGAATCATGGAATCCTAGAATGGCTTGGTTTGCAAGGGACCCTAAAGATCATCTAGTTCCAAGCCCACAGGCATGGACTGGGGTGTTACTCACTAGCTACGGTTGCTCAGAACCCCATCCATCCTGGCCTTGAACAATGCCAGGAATGGGTAATCTCTCTGGATAATCCATTCCAGTGCCTCACCACCCTCACAGTAAAGATTTCTTACTGATACCTCATCTAAATGTCTCCTCTTCTAGTTTAGAACTGTTCCTCTTTGTCCTATCATTATCTGCCCATTACAAAAATCTCTGTCCCTCATTTTTATAAGATCCCCCTTAAGTACTGAAAGGCTGCAATGAGAACTCCCTGGAGCCTTCTCTTTGCCAGGTTTTTCAGCCTGGAGAAGAGAATATTCGAGTATTGTAATGAAATGGATCAAGTTATGAATAATTAGGGAACTTAATCCTGTATTGGGTATTTGATTCAAAAGAGGGAGGATACTTTTAATTAAATAGGTATATAAACCTGCAAAATCAGAAGTGTCTCCTGAGTTGAGATTGCTCAATTTTCTTTATACCTGTTCTGAAACATGCAAAGGGGTCTGATTTTGGGGAAATGGTGAGAATTACTCTTCTGAAAAACTGTCTTTAAGTGATGTAATCCAAGTGCAAGGATCAGCTGGAGAATACTGGCCACAGCAAAAGAGGTGTTGCGGGGGAATTGTCCCTTGAATCTTTTATGCACTGAATTATTGCAGAAGAATATTTCTCCCTCCAGAAAAATGCTGAGCTATTATTTGCTCATAGACTTGGAATTGCATTTGGAAAAAATATTCTAAAAGAGGGTAAGGATGGAAAATACTTTGGCTTTTAGAAGTTCAGTATTAAGTGGACAGCTGTGATTATTTTCCTATCTTAGCAATAATTGATTACTGTACATTAGAACTGATTAAGAAAAATGTAAGTGCTTGTGGAATGAAAAGAAACTCAAATTTCTTTCCTTATTTAACCTAGTTTTTTTGTGATCTCAGCCATTTTTCCTCTTCATATTTGATCTCCAGCTTGAGTAACAGTTCAACAGACCTGTCCTAAGACACTTAAAGCAGAAGGAATGCCTGTACTTGGATACATTCTAGACTTGATACAAGCACTAGAGTAGTTTACTGTGGAACTGAGTGAAGTATCTTGAAAAGAAATGACACTATCAGGCAAACCCAGCCAGATTCTCTAGAAGGAAGCTCAGGTAGGCTGTCCTGCTCAGGTCTCTGTAGTCACTCTCCATGTAAGTCACAAACTTTTTGGAAAAGAGGGACATTTCTCAACATCTGCAGCATACTTAATAGTGTTGTTTGTGCCCAGTAAATGAATTATTTGAATAACAAGTAGAATTGTTTCTAAATATAACATTCCACAATGCTTACAGAGATGCCATCTGCTCTGTAAGGTAGAAAGCTAGAGCCTATAAAAACTTCCATGTATATTTAATTTTACACCCTCATGCAGCCCCAGAGCCATTCAAACACATAAAATTGAGCAGATATGTAAACATTTGCAGAGCTACAGCTCCATAATTGATAATTGTGCAGCCACTGTATTTTTCAAGGATCTGGAAAATAGTTCAATGGCAGAAGGTGCCTTGAGGGTCAACAGAAGTAAGCTGTGGACAGCTCGTCTCCACTTTTATTCCAGTGCTTGGCTTAATTTGTCTGTCTCCAAAACTCACCCAGCTCGCAGTGGAAGGATGGCACATTCCCAGCCCTCTGGCATCTGAGAGACATCTCACTCCTGCTCAGAGCTGGAAGTGAAAATAGAGTGAGAAGAATCCAAAAGGAAGTTGTTGAATGCGTGGCAGATGTTGTTACATTTGGCCTAGCAGTACTCCATGTGGCAGGCACACGACTCGTGATCTTCGCCAGAGAGGTTAATAGCGATAACACTTCCATGAGAGGGTTTTCTTTCAAAGGAGAGTGGAACAAATGTTATAAATGAACTATTAATGGCAGGAACAATACCAACAAAATCTTAAAATAAGGGGAAGGGGAGCTCAGAAATAATGATGTGTTGGCTGGGAAAATAATACATCAACAGCAAAGAAGAAACATAAAACCAAGATGATAATTTCATGGGAAAGTGGGCTGAAGAGACATCTTAAGTCCACTCTGTGTACCTCCATCCCATTTCCCTGAGTTTGGCTGGCACCCACATCTCCTACAAACAAATTCAGAATGAGGACGTGATATACACTGGTATGAATCGTGGATTTCTAGGCCATAATTCATAACAGGAGCCATGCCTGAGCAGAGGTGCATTACTCGCATATTGAAGATGATTTATGTGGGTTTTACATAGCTGTTGGGCTTTAATTATTCACTTGATTATCAATAAAAAATAAGCAGTGAGCAGTACAGAATGTTAACATGTCTGAAAGGGACGTGCAGCTACTTGTGTGAAACAAATGTGCACATGCATGGAGGCATTCTGTTCTGTCAGTGCCAGGTATGAGGACAAATTCACAAGCAGGATTAGCACATTTCTTTTCTTTCTCTTTCCCATCCCCTCCCCACCCTTTTCACAAACAAAACCTGCCAACCTGTTCATCAGCTCTGTGATGGCAGACAAATGTTTCAGCAAAACATGTGCCAAATACCCATGATACTGGCTGAAATTCAATATGATGAAATGAATTGATGCTGGCATCCCATTTGGTGCAATGCAATATCTGATCAATAGCAAGTAATTGGACATCATTTTGTGTAGGATAGAAAGCTGGGGCTGTTACATCACTCTGAGTTATGGATCATATTAATCACTGCCTAACTGTTTCATCAATGTAATTTCTTTTCATCAACATGCTGTGGCATTTAGAATGTTGGACATAAAACCTTGATACTGTATTAAGTAGAAATTAAAAGCTGTGCAGCCCAATGGAATGGAACATCATTACCATGGGCGTGAACGGTGTTCTCACATTGTAGCACAAAATTATATAATTGGCACCTTTAACAAGCAGAGTGAAGTGACAGGGAAAAAATCAAATAGCAAGAACTCATACAGACTGGGGGTTTATGCAGTCATATAAGCCCTACCTTCTTCCTCCTCATAATTGCACTCAATGCAAGACCATCACGGAGAGAAATACATGTTTCTTTTAAGCTGTTGCTAGTTCATAGGTGTTTTTAAGTTGTAGATGTTTTTAAGCTGAGTACGTATTAGCAGGGCAGGTCTGGCAGAGGATGAGGTGTAATCTCTCCATCCCCCTTCCTTGCATGGAAATATGCACACAGGTGTCTCTGATCACCGGGATTCCTATTGCTCAATCTATGCTCTTTCCATTTTAGCTTTCTTCAAGCCTCTCTTTGTACTTCACCAGAAGTACATTTGTGGAGGTTGGAACCATTGCCTTCTATCAGATGATTCAAGGTAAATTTTTTTTCCACCCCACACTAGCAGGCATCCATAGTCAACATTTGGCAGTGAAAGAAAGCTTTTAGGCTAGTCAGTCAGAGAACCAGTGCCATTGGCTCTGCCACATCCAGAGAGGAGAGACCATGGCACAGTTCTGCTCTGAGTGATGAAAAAGCTTTTTGAGGGGTACACTTCAGACACCTTCTCAGGCTACTAACTGCGGTCTGGCACTCCACCACTGAGCCCAAACCTCATAACATATACTGCTGTTTGCAATAAAGTCATCACAGAAAACTGAAAGTAATGCTTCAGCCAGGCTAATCCTGGCTTTGTGCTGGAGGAAGACATAGTCATACATATCCTCCCACACTCTGGTTTCTGTGGGAAATAAACTGGGAAAAGTAAAATGGTGTTTAGGCCAGACTCCTCTTTCAGACCATAAACACAGAGCACTCAGTTTATGTCTTTCCCAAGAGACTGAATGACCCTGTCTGAGCCCATAGATGAAGATGGCAGAGAACAGCCACAAGTCTCCGTCATTATTATTACACAGAAAAGCAGTGGGACTGTGTTCTGCCTGAAGAGTGAACAAGAAGGCAAGTCAACAGCAGAAAGAAGCTGACAACCGGATCTTACTCTTAGAGCACCTGCATTCCCCACTGATAGTGGAGCTGCGGGTGCCTGGCACTTCTTAAAATGTAACCAGCTTATTCATCTTGTCTTAGGTGAGAGCATTTTCTCTGTTCTCTGTTTGATGTGAAGCCTGTTGGGAAAGACAGGATGAGAGCAGATAATAATAATAATGGTGTTTCAACATCTCCAGCTCACAGTTTCTTGCCATATTTGGTGATTGTTTCTTTAAACTCCAAACCCTAGGTCTGTGGGAATCTCAGCTTTCTCTTACAAAAATGCTTTCTTTTCCTTTTGGTGGGGTAAGGAAGGCCTGAAAACCTGTCATCCAACAGAACAGCAAAATTATAAATCTAAGAAGAAGAACCTTAAGAGTGCATTACTCTTAAACATCTGCATTTTTAACAGTGACCTCATGACTTTTAGGAAAGTTCTGTAAGTAGGTGTCAAGTGGGGGAAAAATTGACTCTCATTATGGTTTGCAGTTTGAATAAAGTCCTGAAAGAAATACTTGTGAGTGCCACTAGTGAGAAAAAGACCTGAATTATGGCAAAATGGCTTTTATGTGAAATTTTCTGTGCTTTGTCTTTTCTGTACTTCCAGCTGGAATTAGAAACACAACAGACTTAGTTCAGGGGTGGAGGCAAAAGGGAGACAGGTATTTCTTTATCTCCAACTCTGCTAAGGAAAGTGGTTACTTACATGATTAAATTTATGTACCAAGATCCTAGTAGAACCTGACTTCATATTTCAAGTATCTCAAAAGGAATGTTTTATTTATGTAGAGAAAGAGAAAATGGTGTGACTACTGCTTTCAGAGCTAAATTATGCTGGATCTCTAAATAAACCCTGGAAGGAAGTATGTGAGTCCAGCTTGGTCTTGCTTTTAGCTAAAGAAGTCAGAAGCTGTTATTGTCGAGCTGAGACATTAATTTTCTCTGCCCTCAGTGGCAAGCCTATACCGTATTGTATACAGCAGGAGCCAGTCTCCTGTTGAGGCCATACCAGCCATTTCTTCACTGAATCTGCACACGAGGCATTTTAAAAGTATTTCAAGATCAGACAGTGCCAGTACAGACAAGAGCACAGGACTGTAGGGGAAAATAGCAAAGCTTTTAATGCCAGTGATTCTGCGGAGGTTTAAGCACCTCTAACGAAATTTTTGTCTCCCCTCTCCCCATTTCTGCTGCCGACCCTGGCTGTTCCTGCCTTTAATGGTATATGCCAAATACGTAAATGTGTGCCTGTGGTTTGTGGGTTTTTATTCATAGTGTTCCATTAAAGCTTAAAGTGATCCTGAAGCCACTCTTTAGGGAGCACTCCTTCTGCGCAAAGTCCATTGTAGTCACTGTCACAGAGCAAATCATCTGTGCACTCATATGCACTCACACACACTGCTATCTCTTCATTTTCCACCCACCACTGCTGCCAGTAGCCCCAGTAACTCTCTGCTGGTATCTGTTGATGCATTGCAATCTATATCTATTCATGACGTTGGTAAAATGAGAAGATGCCTCTATAAGCCCCACAGAAAATCAACCATAATTGTTTCGTAACTCCACCTCCTAGGTTCAAACTCCCCCTCATCCTCTGTCTCTGCTTTCTATAATCTCAAACAAGAGTTATTCAGAGTGCAAAGACATTTGCTCCTTGTCGGTGGAAAATAACTCCCATAACCCCTTTTGTGTTCACGTCACTCAGATGATCAGCCACATCCTCTCTTCAGTGACAGCTCTCCAAGTGCACCTGCTTTCTGCTCCCTTGTTTTACTCCTGCATTTGTAAGAATGACTTGTTTTAGCAACATAATTATACTAACAGCCATACAAAGATAGGGCCAAAAAAATTATAAAACCACTTAGAGAAGGGAAATGTAGACACTCTTATCTTAGAAGGAAAGAGTCCACTACTAAATCCATTGATGTTAGCCTGCTGGGGTTACCTGCCAGAAAAGGTCAAGATGTAATTACGATGGGTGTGTTGAGTGTATTGTATCCCTAATGCATTAGAATCTGTTAGGTCTAAGTATTTTAGCAGTACCCAAGACAGATTAACACTCTTTGAGAACATTTAAAGCAAAGTAAATGGTAAGGTCCTACCTAGGGGATGATACTCAAATATTCTGCAGGGAGAGCACACCCTGGAGCTCTGGAGCAAGAACCTGGTGCCTTGAGATCTCCTAATTTCACGGTGTATTTACTGAGGAGTAGATGGGCAGCTGTGCTACTCTCTGCTCAGCTCCTCACATAGAGATGTCATGATTATTTCATCCCGCCAAATTCTTGGAAATCTAAGAGTACATGTCACAATGTCCAAGACTACTGTGCTGTTTGTGTATTACTTCCTGGTACAACATGAGGCTTACATACTGTATTATGGTATTTGTATAGCACTCATCACCAGGGTATTTGCGTTTCCTACAAAACCAGACATTAAACAACCTTTTTTGTCCCCTACAACCAACTAAATCATTTTTACAGACATTCAGAGAACTTGCACACTCCTGTAATTGTTGCCACATTGTCCCCATCATTCTCTTGGTCATGTTCAGGAATACAATTCACTTCTCCCAGTATTAATGAGTAATAAATAATTCATACAAAAAATAAAAGACACCTAACAAAGGAGACATCGGCATATTTCATGTGGTGACTACATTTTATATCTGTGATGTCAGTTTCTGTGGTAAAGCCCTGTAGAATTTAAGGGAAAATGATAACCTTTCCTTACATTTTGAACAACCTATAGAATAGAATACAATT
The DNA here is from genome assembly GCA_013397975.1 of Machaerirhynchus nigripectus. Taxonomy (NCBI): domain Eukaryota; kingdom Metazoa; phylum Chordata; class Aves; order Passeriformes; family Dicruridae; genus Machaerirhynchus; species Machaerirhynchus nigripectus. The sequence continues at coordinate 939,766 of VZRQ01000477.1, forward strand.
AACATCTTTGTCAAATAATATAATCTGGTAGGATGGCATGAAAAGCTTGCAGAAGACAGGACTCTATTTCAACTCCAGAATAGAGCACTGTTATAATTCTATAGACTTTTATGGGTTTCATCCCTCCTAATTTCTACAGAACTTTTCAGAAGGGTTTGCACATGAAATGAGAAGAATCATGGGAGAAAAATTACTGTAGAGAGAGACAAAAATGTCTGGTCTAAATTTACTACTGAAAGCTGTCTTGGGAGGCTTAAACATAGTGTGACTATTCAGTTTCATGATAAAGGGGTCAGGTGTGTTCTGAAGAGGGTTAATGGCATAAAACCAAACAACAGGGCAGTGCCCAGCAGATACACTGTTAAAGTGCTTTACCTGCCTAATAGTGACAGGTGGAGTACAAAGTCTCTGGCCACAACAATTGTCCCTCAGCTCAGCAGAAGCAGCAACCAACCATTCTGTGGAGCTGCCAGGCTGGTGCTTTTCATAACCTGTGAAAAGCTTCCTCACCCCAGGGATTCAAAGGAAACATTTGGTCCTTAAATGAGAAAAAATTGAATTATTTTGAGCATAGAAGGAATCAGACATTTTTGTTCGGTTAGCATGTATCTATCCAATGTATATAGGACCTTTCAGCTGTGCTCCACACGAAAGAGCTGCAAGGTAGCCTCCCATGAACACTATTCATGCCCACACAAACCAGTCATTTCCCAGGCAATTGCCGTCTTACACCACTCCTGTTTTGAGGGTATCCCCACATAAAGGGTAGAATTTGATTTTGTGTTTTTCTAGGGCTGCTCAGCTTTATTGGTGCTTTTGTTGAGAGTGGAAGAATGAAACAGAACATACTAAGTTATTGTTGTTCATTGTCCTATAAGCTGATTCTGTAGGGAGTTGATCATGATCTAAGCTCTAAGAGGGATCTCGTGTTGTTGGGCAGGGGGGACTTCAATGCACTTAGGCAAGAGGGGGGAAACAAAGTTCGGTTGACATTAGAATACAAATACTTTTTTGTTCTGATACACAAGCACAAAAGTTAAAAACAATCCTTTGAAAAACACCCAAACACTAATACTGCAAACTTAAAAACACACAGATATGAGATGTCAGAACAGTGCAACCTTAATTAACCCTCCTGTGTGCATGCATTATCTAATTGTGTAAGCAGATATTATTTCTCCCCAGAGGGCCTGTGTCTCACAACGCAAGGGACAGACTAAATCCACAGTGCGAGAAGCTGTTCAATATTTTCCTTTCCCCTTCTGTTTGTATGGTCCCAGGTTATTTACTGAACACTATTCACTTCATGCTGAAGTTAGGATTACTCATCTTATCATGGACATTCTTGTCACATTCCTGACTTTAGCAGCTGTGGACCTCACATAAATTAACACATTTATTTTCATTTGTGTAAAAGCAGGGCTTGGCATTATCCCCATTTAGCTGAGGAGATCACTGCTGAGCAATTTCTTTGAGAAATTCAATTGCTCTCTCTAAAATGGTTAAAAAAGCTAATGAAATATGGCTCCACCGTGAAGAGAGCTGCTCAGTTTTAATAATAAGTGATTCTACCAGTCCTGCATAAATTTTGTATTTTTATCCTAACCAGTGTAAGCACAGATACCCTCATTATTCTTAAGAATGATTAACCCATCTTCAGAATCCCACCAACTCCTCTGATTGAATACCTGTTGTGAGATGAACCCAAATAACAGACATGCCTTCCTCTGCCACAGAATTATCAAGACTTCAGCTGACCTGGAATGAAGTCCTTTCCACCACTGAGGCTGACTTTCTTAAACTTTTGTCACCCTAGTTCCTTGCCACACTGGCTAGTCTCAATTGTCTTCTTCAGTCTCCATTTCATGGCCTTACTTCAGGAGTTCTTCTATTTTGGAAATATGTGCCTCAAAGGAAAAAATATTGTATTCCTTTTATTTTAAAACCCCACAGTTTTTAGAAACACCTGTCACTGTTTCCATTTCTCCAATCAGTGAACAGTGCGGGTGTCTCTCTCAGTGGGAGATGACAATTTGATGATACTTCATCAGTGTGGGACTCCTGCTGAGAAGTAGATTGAGACAAAGAAAATGCCTCTCGGCATTGGAACAAATAGGAAATCAGATTTTCTAAGTTATTGTTCGGTAACTTCAATTTCTTTTATTTTTTGAAGTAAGTGTGCATGTGTATGTACTGGCATTAGCATTGGCCAATTCAGTCCCGTTTCTCTCTCTCAACTATGCAGGCATTAATGCCACCAGCAAAATGACAGTCTTCAGAAAAAAACACCAGCTGAGATCCAAGAGCAGTACTAAAATGCTGGCCTCACCAGAGATTTTCTGCAGAGCTCAGGTAAGGTTTCTTTAAGGTCTCAATTCACTGAAGAATAGAAGCCTAGAGCAACAATCTTTTCATCAGAAAGTTTATCTTGTTCCTGGTGGCATGTGTGTTCTGATTTGTATTTTCAAGGCTGTCTGCTTTATCAGAAAGGACACATATACTTAAGAGAAAGAATGAAAGAAAGCCTTAAATTCCAAAAATAATGTGTTAGTACTGGAAAGCAGGGAATTTAAAAATACAGGGCAAAAGATTTGGGGAGGGGTGAAAATCCAACCACCCTGCAATCAGTTAAGATGACAAATCAAAGGGAGCCTTCCCACTCGATCTTTGGAACAGAATGCCCTATTGCCTCCTAGATTTCTCATAGAGAAGAGAGTCGCAGGCTCCCTGCAAGTCGACAGAATATTCAGTGCATGAATGGCGGCAAAATGCCCAAACTCAGGCCATGTTAAGAATAACTATTTGATGGAAATGGTTGGAAATCCTCCTTATCATTAAGAGTGATGGGGTTCCCTTTTCTTGCATTATGGACAACTGGGGCTGTGTGAAATTGCACAGCAGAGAGATTCCAGTCCATCTGCAGGCATTGTCTGGACAGCAATCAATAAGCAAGAGGAGTCATAGGGGTTGGTCATATTCACAGTGCTGCAGGGGTAGAGAGAGCGTGGTTTGCGTGCCCTTAGGGTGATACAAGTGCTCTTTGTACTCCTACACACAGGGAATGAACTGGACCTGGTTCCTCTTCCCTACTCCGACAGTTTCTGTCCCTTTGGTCAGGCATTGGGCAGCCCTCAATAACCAGGACTAAGCCAGCATATTGTAGGGAAGAAAAACTATTTTTCTGGGAATTTACATGTCACTGTGGCTGATGGAAGTCTAAGCTGGAGGGGGATTTTTTACAAGAGCTTGCAGCGACAGGACAAGGGGAAATGGATTCGAACTACAAGAAAGTAGGTTTAGATTAGATATTAGTAAAAAATTCTTTACTCTGAGGGTGGTGAGACATTGGATCACGTTATCCAGAGAAGCTGTGGATGCCCCATCCCTGGAAGTGTTCAAGGCCAGGATGGATGGAACTCTGGTCTAGTGAAAGATGTCCCTTCCTACGGCAGGGGTTTGGAACTAGGTGATCTTTAAGTCCCTTCCAACCTAAACCATTCTATGATTCTATTTTAGGAATAACACCTAAATGCCCACTTCTAGAAAGACTGTGAGCAGCCATTCCTGGCTCTTTGAAAAGCATGTTGCAGGAAGGATGCAAAAAAGTCTTTCTTCTTTAAATGCATCTGCCTCCTTTCTTCCTCTTCTTATTTCTCCAAGGTCCAGGGATTATTCTCTCCTGGTGTCCCCACCCATTTCAGCAATCTCATGTAAAGGATGAATAGAGATGGTTTTCTTCTAGGCAGAAGCACAGTTCATGCTGCATTTCTTCTGCAGCCAGATGATTCTCTCAGGAGACCATGAGTGAACAGTGTAGCACTATTATCATTAGTTTTGCTGCATGGTAGAAACCTGTCCTGCACCTTCATGGTGTGATGTCTTGATCCTGCTGACCCACAGCCCACATATTTGCATTTTTCTGTAGATTTGTTGTGCTCCCTTCAGGTCCCCCAGGGATGCCAGGTCTTGAACAGCCCACAATAAAAGCCATAGCTCATGATGTCCAGCTGACTTTTACTGCCATAAACAGGCTGATATTTGTTTAATTTAGTGAAATAAATGCCTCTCCAAGCTGTTTGGAAAGCAAATCCCTCCTTGCCCTCCAGCTGGTATTTGCTGTACTTGAGTGAGCCTGCTAAAAAGCTCAGGTTATAATTTAATGCTGCTCTGTTTGTGCAGAACCAACGAGGCTTTCTTAAGGCCTCTTAGGGTTTTTTTAAGCCAAGGAACTGCTTTTTTCCTTGACAGAGCTCTCCAGTGCCTTAACAGCATTGCACACAGCACATCTTCAATAAGGGACAGCAAGCAAACAACATATTACCTGCAGCAACACATGCTGCTGAGCATAGTAATATATTGACATAGGACCTTATTGAACTTTCAGAAGTTCCTCGTGGAACAGGATCATACAGAACTTCTTTATTATTTACTGTGATGGGTTTTCCCTGGCTGGATGCCAGGTGCTCACCAAACCACCCTGTAGTTCCCTGGTAGCAAAACCTTGCCATGCAAACCTAATACATGTACTGACAATGAACTGCTTGTCGACCTCCTAATATGGTGCTACTGAATGGCAGGGGCTGTGGCTCTGTTCTTTTCCATGGGTCTTTGCTATAATCCTGAGGTGAAAACTTTGGACTTTACTGTAAGCAAGCATGAACACACTTCTATTGATATCCCTGATGAATGATTCCAAAGGGACTATGATTCCAGTGCTTTTGAGCACAGGGATGGTCTTGCCACTGTTTTCAGCAATGTCCAAGTACCAAGACAAGCTGTGGAGATACAAGGTCAGTATGGGTGGTGGTTAACTCAGTGGAAGCTTCCAAGAGGATAAAAACTAACGTTCCAGATTTTTTTGCCTCTTCCCACTTAGCACTGCAAGCTCAATTTATAGAAACACACATGCTTTAGAATGTTTTCCTTCTTTCAAAATTTATATTTGTCGACTAATTTATTCTTTTCCATGATGTCAAGAAGAATTCAGGTCAGCCCTATACTGTATTAATCATATGCTTTGCAAGAAAAATCTGTGCTGCAGGACCAAGATCTATTCTTCTGCTTATACTACCCTAATCCTCTGTATAGTCCCATGTGCCCTCCACTCTCTTCTTCTGTCCTTGTGTCCTCATTTCCCCTTCTCTTCAGTAGCTCTTAGGGGTTGTCTGATCATGTGCCTAAGCAAAGAGATTTCTTCCAAATGACTGCTTTCATTCACAGTTCTCAGTTCATGTTAGTAAAGAAACGTACATAAAGGAGTGAAAAATGAATTGAAAGGGAATGATTTGTAGCCACGGTCTCAAAAACAGTAAGGTAATAGCTTTGCCATGTTTGACCAGGAACAAGCAGTGTTTGTGATTTCTGAGATGCCAACTACCTGAGAGACTTGGAGGCGGGTGAAGTCCTCATCTAGACTACTCAAACTGAAAGGGCACACATAAAACTGAAAATCATTATTTTCTTTTACCCTTATACATAGCATTTCCACACTACAAACCAAGAGATGGGAAGACACAAACCACTGTATGACTTTGCTTGAAAATGAAGAAATCACTCAACCCTTTCATTTTACCATTTTTCATTTAGGAAGTATGAGTGCACACATGAAACAGCATCAATATTTATGCAAAGATTTGTGTTGTTTATGTGTGAAACATTATACTCTAAATTAAAATTACTTTATTCTGAAGAACTGTCTTTGGAAATGAGTACAGCCTGCTGAGCACCCCAGTTACTGAATGAAAACATTCCAGAAGACCACCACAACTTTGGCCAATATTTAACAGCTCGCTGCGCCTCCAGAATGTAACTCTGATATATATTCTAGAGAGCCCACTAGTGCCATATCTGAGAGTAAATCATGCTTCGATTATTCTGTCTTATGGGCCACTGCAGAACGTGGAACATGCTTTGCCAGCAGCTGTTATCAGTATTCTTGGAATTCTTGACTGAGATCATTGAAAGCCTAATATGAGAACAAAAAGCTACAAATTATTTCCACAGTAGGTAAAAGTTAAGACAGAAAGCTGTAAAATAAAGAGAAATCTCTCTATTATATAGAGCTGTCTCAGAGTCACTTCTTCCTTTGGAAATCATGACCTACCCAGTTTCATAAATTGATGAAAAGGTTTTGACCATTAAAGTTAATTGATATTGAATTTAAAGGCATGAACTTAAATAATTTTGCTATTTTCTCTGACAATTAATTTTTTGGCATTGCATTTATCTCCATCACTGTATGAAGCAAAAAATCACAAGTACTGCAGAAGCAAGATTAACATGTACAAAAGATGAAGCACTATGAGGAGCGACATCTGGAGCAATGCAAAAGATGTTTCAAGGAGTGTAAACAGGCAGAAGTAAAAACAGAAAATAAAACCTGACTTTTAAGTAAAATTAGCAACAACTTGGATTTATATAGTGCTCCATATGTTCTAGCTGAATAACACCCAAGGCGTTTTAGAGTGAAGTAAGGTAAAAAGCATGCTGGAGGCGAGAAAGTAAGAAAATAATTAAATTTCTTGAAAATGTTTTCAGCTTTGAGTAGGTGCAATTCTTCCCGTTAGATGGCTGTGGTAATGGTGCCGAGGTGCTGTTGTTTTACATAATTGGCTTTGGATGGGAGCCATGCTGCAGTGAAAGAGCAAAACCTGCTTGTAGTTGAAATGCTCATTCTATTTATTCTTATTTTTTTAATTTAATGCTGCAGCAGAATTCTGGTTGCTTAGAAAAAATCTAGCTAGAAAAAAAGGAAAACATACAGCTGTTTGGTAGTACCATTGAGCTGGTTACGAAAGAAAATAGGCCTTGGATGGGAGAGGAAAGCAAGAACTGCACAATATAGATAGCTTTTCCCCCTGTTTTAGTGGGGTTTTACCACACCTTCCATTCACACAGGCGTAGATTAAGAAAATGGTTCTTGATGATTGTGCCTATGTGGATTTCTCCAGTTCTGAGTATAGTGAAAATTATAGCAACCTTGTTGTAATATCTACAATAACAAAGGGCAGCAACAAAAATAAATCTGGCACAACATAAACTGCTGTTTAACAGTCTTGAGCCTGAAACATGAACACAAGTGATTCATGTTTTGTCTTTTTACGGAACGAAGATTTGCACAAGTATGATACAAAATGGAGTCTTTCCTTTAATACCATTCACCAAGCACAGACCACCACATCAGCCAAAGCTCACTGAAAGAGATGCAGATTTGCTACCCCTATTCCATTTCTTCAGAAGAAAAATGCCATGCCACACACTGTTCCACCATGACTTTACATTTTTCATAGCAGAAAAGCTCAGCAACTCAATAATTTGTTTAGGCCATCACTGGTAAACTGCGGGTGGGTACGTATTTTGGATATGGATATTTTCCTAATCAGAAACTCTCATACTGTTTCTGCTACAAAATCTCCCCATGCTTTCTAGCATAAAAGTTATACTCAAATATTGGGCCACTAGTCCTGGAGGCCTGTATGGCTGGAACCTCAAACATGGGTCTCAGAATAAAATTTAGATTTGTCAGACTTTTTTAGAATTCCCAGAACAGTGAAACAGGCAACCATTTCACTTGCTGGCTACCTGCCAACAGTTGGAGTTTTACAGCTTATTAAAGCAGTCATCATGATCATCACTTGAATTTATCAGCTGTATTGTCCTGAAGGCCCCAGTCAGAATTGGGGTCTTTCTCAGATATGTTTTTTTATAGACAGCCAGAAGACACAGACCATATTTCAAAGAAACAAAGATTTATGCTTGAAATAAGTTATCAAATGACTTCTGTCTTGGAAAAGAGCATTGATAGTTAGTATTCAAACTGTCCAGCTGGCTCAAAGGTCCTTCCTGATTTGGAGGAAGGAAACTTGCCAGCTTTTGAAATTAATATATTATTATTACTGGTATCTTCTTTTTTTAATCCTTCACTATGTGAATAGCACAATTCTCACCAAAAAGGAAACCAGAAGGGTGTGCACATGCTGCCAAAAGTTTGCTAGAAAAGAATTCTTGGCTAAATTTTTCAAAGCTGCTAAAAAGGATTTCCTGCTGACTTCAGTCCTGTGAATCCACCCTTCGCTGCACGAAGATAAAGGAGAGGCTACACATCAACATAGATTTTGCTTCATGGTCAACTTAGGTTTTCCCTTTAAAATGGGGAATCTCAGGGCCAGAGCTTCCTTTTCAGCAGTGACGCAGTCTGCTGACTGTGCCTTTGTGTAGGAGTTAGAGCTAAGGCAAGAAGTCCTATCCACAACCCATTGTATAACAGAGACCTGCAGATTGCCACAATCCTCAAAGTTCATCTGATGGACTGAGATGTGCACCGTAATCCAACTCAAAATGTCAAGGAAAAGTAATTCACCATCAGTAACTACCCATCACATGAAATAGGCAGCAAAAGGCGACTCAACAGTGTTTTAATTTCTCATACATAATAATACACAGAGGAAGAGTAATAATAATAATCCAGATTGGGCCAATAAGGGAGTGATTTTGTGTTTATGTTTATTTAGTATGTAAAGCTTAGATACAAGGTCAGTGAGAGGTAAATTTTTGGGATGAACTGGCAGACTTCTAATTGTCTGTTTTACCTCTCCAAGATGTTTCTGTTGAGTCTTCTATACAAAATATTTCCGTTAACATTTCTGGAAATTACTGCTAAGTTATGAGTTCTGATCAAGATATAAATGATGCAAAAAAAGATTGTTCCTCAGGGCCATGAAGAGTTAAGAGAAAGGCAGTCTTGGAAAAACTGCCACAGATGAGCAAAGCAAGTAAGAAAATGGTAACTCAGATTTATGTCACAATCTTATTTGTGATTCAGTAATTAGGTGCTAGGAAGCACATGAGAATCCTGTTCTACTCCCCATCAAATGCTCTGAGCAGCTTATCAGACTCTGAAGGCAGTTTATGATGTTCTGCTGAAAAACAGAATTGGGCACTCCTAATAGCAAAGAACCAGGAACTGGGGCACAATAGTTACACAGGTAACCGTGATACTAAAAAAAGATGCAACCAAAACTGCCACAAACCAGCAAAACTGCAATTTACAATAAGCCATAGGCTTCAAATGAAATGCCACAACACCTTTCCCTGAATGTAAACCCCCGCTCCTTAAGCTAGCTGGAAGAGAAGCAGCAGTATGGTGTTGCATAGTCAATAACTGACAAAAGGTAACTTCCCTAATGCAAAAAGGACTACCATACACACCACCCTATAAAATGAACATTTTGAAAGCCACATTTGATCCTAAGGGCACTCAGCACTGTACATATCCCTTATACTCTCTCTCTTTTTTTTTAGCTGTCTCAGTGGCAGCCATTTTTCCCTTTGTTGTTTCCCTATGTGGTAAGCAAGGATAAAACACATCCTCCTTTACAAAGAGAAACGTTTTTATTTCTTCTACACGCACTATGACTCTGAGCATCCACTTTCACCTACAATGCATAACCCAAAACAACAGAAATATCATTCTCCTAGTCTCCACTCCCTCCATCAGTTTTTCCCATTGCAGTTACCAGAGCTGTGAGAGAAGTTGTGGAAAAAGGGAAATGGCTTGTGCTCTTTGGCTTCTTCTCTTCTAGCCAGCAACACACTGGCGGTAATCTCTTCTCCTATGGAGATAAAGACAGATAATTAAGATAAACTAGACCTGCTGTTGTGCTCCCTGCTGGGAGGTATTAAGAAGGAAGACATGCTGGCCTCTTTCAAAAGATTTGTGAGGTACAGATCAGCTTTACCCTTTGGAGATGGAACAGAGCCTTTTGATGTGTTGTACTTAGAATAATACAACAAAATTATTTTAGGTTTTTGGGGCTTTTGGGTTTTTTTTTGTTTTTTTCAGTTTTGTGCAGGACTCAGCGATTGGACCTAGTGTTGAACTTACAACTTCATACTTGTGTGCCGAAACGAGGGATCAGAGAAGGGCTACTTTAGTACCTGTGGAAGGAACAAAACCCACATTATATTAAATACATTAGGGAATGTTAGGTGGTTTTAAAGTTCCTTCTGCTTTTCAAACTCGCTTCTTGTGAGATGTGATAATGCAGGGTTTTAAAATATTTAACAATTTGCATTTATCTAAAAAAAAGAGGGAAATTATGTACGAAGAAAAACACAAACATGTTCAGAATGCCTACCGCCAGCAACATCTTGGCATTTGCCAGTACTTAAAGGTTATGTCTGTCATGTTTAGATGTGGCATAAAGTCTTTCACCCTTTCCCAAGTAATTGGACATCATACTGATAGGTAAAATTGAATGTGTTATGAACAGCTCTCCTATAGACTCACAGGGCTTATTGACAGACAGTGCTTGGAGAGAAGGCCTAATTTTATGCATGAACATGTCACACTGGAATAATTATGCAACTGCCTGCTTTCCTTGTGCAGTACATTGTGAAACCCCATGATGGTTCCTGGGAATTCATACCTTCTTCTGGTTTTGCATAAACACAACCGCTGTAGCTAACAAGGGGAAATACATTAATAAGGTGAATGCAACATTTAATCATGAATAAAGATCTGAATAATTTGTCTTGCTTTCAAGATGTATGAAAGTGACATCAAGCTACACACCTTTTGTAAAGAGCAGCAAATGCAAAACCAGCTCTCACTGGGGAATCTATGCTCATTGATTTTCTTCTCCTACTTTGTTGTCTGACTGACGTGTGCAAATACTAAGGTAGTGTTTTAGCCTCTGGTAAGCCTAACTTGCTTTTTTGGGTTATTTTTTGGTTTTTGGTGTTTGGCTCATAGCAAATTTAATCTGTGAAGTATCCCTTCTTAGTCTAAAATAAGAAATCCTTCCAGATCATTGCTGAAAATTATTGACAACTGACTATAATCTTGCTCTCACATGAACAGGCTAACTGAAGAATTATGATTTACGGAGGAAGATGTTGGGATAAGGAGGACATCTCGAGCTGAAAAAAGGTGGATGCTGGGAGGGTGGTATTAAGGGAATGAATTAATATCCTTATGCTTTCTCATGCTTTCTCTGTTCCTATTCCTTTCAGGCATCTGGTCACTGTCACAGTTGTATCTATTTTGTTGTCTTTTTTCTTAAACTGGTACACAATGTTCATGTCTATATTTCACATTTGGAAATACATATTTAAAACAGCAATAAGAAAGTATCTTTGAAGAATTTATAATCTCTGAAAAAAATGACAGCATTCTTGCTACTGTTTTCTTTCTAAATACAAATGTGACTGCCATATCGCTGCTTCTGTTTGTGTGGTGAGAAAAGTTAATTTTTTCGTGTGTGGCATGAATGATAGTCTCCCTCTTTTGATTTCTTTCTCATTTAGGATTCTTAAGCTTGCAAACCTCTTAAAGAAAGATACAGTGAGTGCACAGCTGGCTCATGACATTCAGATTAGGACTGAGCTAAAATGGTTTCTGCATCATTATAGCAATGAGGAAGCCCTTGAGTTGCTGAGTGTGTGGGTCAAATAAGGTCTGCAACCCATTCCGCGCCTGTGGCTGCCCTGGCCACCCTGCTGTTGGCCGTCTCTGTCTCTCTCTGTGGAGGGGCAACTCTCCATTGTTAATTTTTAGCAGTCATGTGTTATCAATTGCTTGCTGCAGAAATATGTATTACAGTGAACCCCTTGGCTCTTCCACTTGGGGAGAACAAATGTTTTTGCTAATCAGGCATAATCAGTGGTAAATTCCCTTCCTTCGCCCTCTTCATAAGCAGGTTTGTCAAATTGGGGGTCATAGAGAGATTGCCATTTCTCAGTGGACTTGCTGCTGCTTTTGACCAGGCTTTCTGCTGGTACACTTATCCCTGCTCCCCAAGTGGCATCCTAGGCTGGCCACTTCATTCTTCCCTGCAGTTGAGGGGGCAGCATATTCTTGTGCTCCTTCTGCGTGATTGCTTTGCTGCATGTTCTGTGTCTGTGCTAGTTCCAGTATTTTCCTGGGGTCCCTGCTCCTAGCCCTGCTAAATCTAGGTCTGACAGTGAACTGCGCTGGCAGGACCTTTGGGCTGGAAGACAAAGGTTGTTCTTATATGCCTGTGACATAGCGTACATCACAAACTGTCCAGTTCCCGTGGTGTCTTCATGCCACAGGCGGAATGCTCAAAGCGGAGCTTTTCTTCTGCTGTTAGTCTGATTCAGCTGGCCTTCTTTCCTTCCCTTCTCTGGAACACTCCTTTGGATCCTCTCCAGCATGGCTGGCACCAGCAGCAGTACTGCCAGAACACAACTGCTTTTAGTGCACCCAGAGTGAAGCAAAACCATCTCCCCTATACAGCTGCAGCTCACCCTGTAAATGCAGATTACTGCTGGCAGACAAGCAGAGACAGCCATGAATGCTCATGATGGGTACTTGCTTATAGTCATCTGCTCACTGCTGAGCTGCCTGAGCAGCTCTGGGGTTGAAGGACTGGGTTCCCCCTTAACTCTGTATGTCCTGGTTCTGATCACATTCCACTTATCCTCAGCCTCCACTCCCTTGTTTTCAAAGCCTGCATTTAGTCATCCTGGTCTCCATGGGTGGGAGAGGATTGGAGCAGCTCTAACTCCACTGCACGGTGCCTTGGCTCCAGTGAGTCCCATTCCAGAAGGGAGCAGTTCCTTTAGGAGTTGGCCTGGACCTGCACTTCCCAACTATGGCTCAGTGTTCAAAACCATGTAATTTCCAGTCCAGTCAGATTAAAGGTGCATTGATGATGACAGGAGTGAGCCTGTCCTTGCCTGTTTCCAACCAAGGAGTGGCAGGTAAGTCTTCAAACTGAACTCCTAAAATAATACGATTGTCTGTTTTGGGTAATTTCCTGATTCCCGTTTCAAATATCTTGCCATGTGAGGCATTCCTAGTAGTGCAAGCTAAACAGCATAATGTTTGTTCCTTCCTTTTCCTAATAATTTTGAAGCATTGCGTCCACTTGTCATGTGTTCATTTTTTTTTATTTTCTTTTCCTATTTGCATTTACTCAGCAGCAGCCATATCAGATCAAATAGAGCACATCCATTTTTGACATTAGTTAAAAAAATGCTGTTAGCTGATGACTATTAATCCCGCACAAATGCTTGCATAAGAAGATAAGTTTTCTCAAAGCTGTTTACTCAGGGGTAGATGGCTGTTCTAATGGTGTGTTTATTGAACAGTGATTTATCTGTTCCAATTATTTGCCCTTTAGGGGTGATGATACTATATTAGTAGGTTTGATCTCTGCCAGCACCTGGATCCCTCCCTGCAATTAGCAAAAGTACTACACTGTGCCATTCTGCTGCACAACCCCTCCTCTTTTACCACTTCCCAACAAAAGGATGAGCATAGCAAATCTCACCCTAAAAACAGTAGGAAGGAATAATGTTGATCAGTACCTGCTTCTGGATTTAAAGGGAAGGACACATTACTCAAAGAGAATGCAAGAACACTTTCCTTACATCAACAAATAATTCATGATGCCTATATGGGTATCCAGCAACTATATTATTGCAGTAGTCTGACAAATATTGTGAAGGGGACAGCAAATGGGACATATCATTCTACTGTCTTGACAAAGATTATAACAGGAATGGGAAATGGGACAAATGTAACTCATCCTGGAGACAGTCCCTGAGCTGTAATCTCATTTGTTCTTCAGCATGAATTATACAGCAGTGCAGAGGATGAGAAGGTGATTTTCTCCATTTGTATCTTTTAATCACTTTTCTTTATTACTAAACAAATAACTCATTGTGAAATGCTAATAGATGGGTAATATTTGCTTTTGAGCTATGCACTAAACGAGGAAAAGGCAGCTGTAATACAAGAGTTCTGACAGATGCATTGAAATTCAAAAAGGATCCAATTCATCTCAGGTTTGCACAAAAAGAATTCCTGCAGATTTCTGAGAATAATCTGCCATGTCCCAGAGTAGAGCTGGACCCATGCCCTTCCTAGGCTTGAGACTGAGTCTCTTGGAAACCATACCATGGCTGGAACCCACAAAAAATGGGTGGCTGGTTGGTGGGAAATCTTGAGCTGGAAGCTGTGGTGGAAAAAATTATGATCACTAAGTCCCATTGGACCTAATTCTTCTGGCAAGAAGAGAAGGCAGCTTGACTGTTGTTTATGCCAACAACTGATTTGGATGCTGTTTGGTGTGGAAAGGCAAGATTTGAAGCTTCCCAAGGCGTTTAATCCAAGGTTGAAATGTTTAAATAATCCATTCTTTTGCAGAAGACAGCTAGTATGCTCCCTAAGGTACCAATGGTTTTCCAGAGCTTGACTCCTGGGTAAAGGTGACATCCATGAAAATCTGTATTAGAGAGGAAGAACTAACTATTAAATTTGTGTGTAAGTTATTTTCAGTGTAGCTTACTGTCTCTTTTAAACCCCTCTGATTATATAAAATTCCTTAGGTTTCATATGCCTGTTGTTCAGTGCCAGACTGAAGAATGTGTTTCCTCTTCTTCAGCTTTGTGTTTGTTGCTTGTAGCTTGAAGGCACCATGCGAGGGTGAAGGCCTGACGTGACCACCCATGAATTAGGCTGCTATGACAGCCAGCGAGAGCAGAGAAACAACCTGGGCCCAGAATTTATGTAAATGGAATTTCCATGCTCCATGTGGCTGGAGGGCTTGAAGTGACAAATAATCCTTCACGAAGGTAGGTGAGAATATCAAGAGCTCCTGGTGGACAAGAAATCATTGTATATGTGAGAATGCCGGAGACAAAGCTTTGATTTTGAATCTGAAGTGTGCTCTAATGACAGTGCAAGCAACAGAGTGGTTTCTGTGATTTACAAAGGAATGCATGTGAGCAATGAGGAACAGTCTGAGCCATTTCTGAATGTAGGAGGTCAGCAGGTTTAGAGAGGGGAATTGCCTTTGGAAGCCTTAGGAACTGAATGCTAGTTTCGTCTGTCCTGCAAGAATGGGGACAAACCATGCCAAATATGAGTTTTATCTGTGGTTCAAACTGTATTTTAACTTCTAGGACTAGATTTTCAAAATCTGTTGAACATAATTGTATGTTATGTGCCAACGCTTCTGCACAAATCCAGCCTTCTTTGTAAATTATTTCAAACTGTCCACGCAGTTTCTACTGCCTGGCTCATCCTCCTGACTTCAGTGGAGTGCTGTCAGAGTTAACTGGATAATGCTGGAAACCAGTTAATCCTTGCTGGGTAGCAGCAGTTTCTACCATGCTTGATGGGAAGTGAGGGACAAGAGAATTCTTTTGGATGAGACTGAGTCATTGTTTAATGGGAAGCCAAAGGCCTTTAAATGAACATGCTCAAGTTCTGCAGGAAATCCCAGGTTACACTTTCATTTCACTAGTTTTCTGAGAGATCTGTTGAGATTATACCAGCAAAGGAAAGATGAGGAGGAATTTTGCTTTCAGGTTGAAAGGTTTGGGGAGAAAATAGAATGTATTAAGAGTGGTCCTCTTCTCTAGAGTACAAGACCCTATATTTTTTTATTGTATTTTGAATTAATAGAAAGGATTTGGGTTAGCAGGGATGCTTCACTAGACTCAAATTTTCTACCCAACTGTCCTTCCAGGAAAAGAGGTCATGGACAATGTTCAGTGTCTGAAACACCATGATGGTTAGCTTTACATGAGTGAAGTAAGAGGGGATATTTATGATTCATAGCTGCTCTAGGTCAGACCAAAATTTATTAGTCTAGATTTGCAATTCCCTTGTCTCCAGGCTGCAGTGATCTCAGTTTCTCAGAGGAGAGATTTGAAAGTAACATGGCTCAAATAATGAAATATTAAATTTCCCTTATTTAAAGAAAAAAACCCAAGAGAACCAAACCCTCTTTCACTCACGTGGCTACCACAAGATGCACCTCTCTACCCTGTGCATAACAGCTGTAGCTGCTGGAGTTCAACAAGCCTGCACAGACAGAAGTTGCCTCCTTAGAGAGGAAACACCATTCCCTTCTAGCAAAAGGCACAGAATCTATTCCCAGGGCAGTCAGCCCCTCAGCCATGCCTGAAAGCAGGTACAGAACTGAAATAAGCTCAAGACCTTCCTGATACTTTGGAGTAGGAAAGGTTTCCATCTCTGAGTTAGCAATAAGGAATAGATCAGAATACAGAAGACCACAGTGCAATGAGTAGCCTGAAGAAATCTTGTGGAAGAAATTACACCCTGGCCAAGCAGTGGGCAGTGGGAGTCATGCCAAGGTGCTGGTATGAACCCATCTTTTTCAAGAGAAAATATTCAGAGCTCTTGAAGCCTTTCTTTGATAGAAAAGTGCCAGTGTTCCTGTCAAAGAGCAGAAATCATGAGAAAAGCTTCAATGAGCTTCAATGATCAGTTCAAATTTCACCCGAGTTCACAGCCATTTAGTTACTGGATCAGGATTCCTTTAGCTTCTGATTTGCCTAGTACATCAACTGATTCTTGGCTAGATTACTTGTGTATAGTCACAGTTTACACTGTCTTATGTTGCTTAGGTTTCTGAAACCATGACCAGGATCTGGATCTCAGTGGGTGGGACAATCACTAAGAATAACCTGGGATGGAAGAAGCAGCCACTGTATTAATCCTTTACAGTGGCAACAGCCTTGTGCCTTAGCAAATGAAGCATGAGGGGTTTGGGTATACTGTCTGAGATAATCAGGGCTAATTTTTGGCTATCATATCACAATACTACTTTTCCATTCAAAAAATGCTGATGAAAACATGTAGTGTTAGAATAGTAAATCTGGCAATGGCCTGCCTGGTGTCTACAAGCCCTCTTGAGACAACGGTGAAATAAGGTTATATGGGAGAAATCATATTTTGTATTTGCGTTTTTCCTTGTTTCAATTCCAAATTCTCTGATTTCACAGTCTGGATGAAGTTTGGACTCCAAAGAACAAGAGCTCAGCATAGTGCTGGCAATGCGTTCAGTTTTCTCATTCCTTCCAAAATGGGTTCCCAGTGGGTCCTGATGAAGGATCCATAGGTTGTTCACATCTCTATGAAGCAGCCTACCCAAATGCTAGCTGCTGCTCCTCCTCTGCCCCCAGGTTAAGGGCAAAAGCACGATTGAGAGACATCTAACATCAAGAGAGGGGCACAGTCCCAACAAGCCAGGTTCCTGCTCAGCAGCAGGAGAGAGGGGTTTCTGCACTGCTAAGTGCTGTTTTCACTCTCTAAAGCCTTTGTGTTTGATATTATGAGGATTTGGAGACTGCACAGATATAACAGTCCTTTCTCCCTTCCTCGCTTCCTGCTCCAACCTGCTTTTGGTCACTTTCATTCATCTGTCCATGGCTTGCCGCCTGGATTAATTTCTTCGTTGAATACATTCCCTTGTGTGAACAACATATGTGACAAATAAGTAATGTGACTCATCAAGAGGCACAGGAATGCAATGTTCCAGCTCCTGAAGGACATTTAGAATTCAGCAACTTGTCACCTTTGTGTCACTCCTAAAACATTGTAAAATATAAACAGACAGATCTAAAAGGAGGTGCAGGAGTACAAACTTGCACAGAACTCTGCTTGTTTTCTTTCTCAGCTTAAATAAGTAAACTGTAATGAAATCTACTGACACAGTTTTGGCAGTTTTGATTTACATTTTCTCTGAGGCCCAGTAATTATTTCCTTGAGATCTTATCCAGGATTAAAAATATTTATGTGTTTCAGCCCCCACCTTTGAAAATGTCAAACACTTTATCCATGGTTTGTGCAGATATAGTTGTTTTTTCCCTCTTTTATTATTAAAACCTTCTGAAAAGAGTATTCAGATGTGACATTAATATATCATGAAGGGTGCTGAAGTATACTTTTTGCATAAATCACCTGTCCAGCCTAAATGGTAGGTCATTCTTCCAACTACAGATGGGAAAACCCCTGATTTTGAAAGGTAAAGCAGGATGCCAAGTGAGCTGTGCTAATCCTGCGAGTATGACTTTTCCTTGCCTTATTACACCACAACTCCTGGTTATGTGCTACAAATATCTTGCAAAAATTCAGTTCATATTCTGCAAGCTTTGAAGGTAGCTAGCCTGAATTGCTTGCTGAGACACAGCCAGCATGCCAGCTAACTCGGCCAGAGTACTTCTCCAAGGAGCAAATGGGGGCTGATGGACTCAGGCCCAGTACAGAGAACTGCTTTCATCTCACAAGGCAGTAAAGAAGTGGGGAGAGGCTTCTTGTATCTGCATAGTCTTCATCATAGTCTGACCCTAACTTTTGTTTCTCACTACAAAATTTACCATGAAGCTCACAAATACACAAATTACCCTGAAAAAACAGAAGGAATTAGTAATTTGGCTTCCATGCCAAACCAGGCACTCCAGCAAGAAAAACAGCCAGTCTACTGAGACTCTCACAGTTTTTTTCTGGGGATCTCTCATGTCCTCTAGAGAACTTGATTCCTGAAACAGAGTTTCTTCTTTGACATGGGCTGTAGAAATGGCTTTGGGGTGTGCCAAGCTTAGCTGTGATACCCTGTGACAGACTTCCTAACTGTAGCTGGGCAAGCTGAAGACAGACTGTCATTTCATCACTTTTGGACAGAGATCCCCCCTTTAACACTGAAGTATTATCCGCATACTGGTATTCTGGCAAGCCTGCTTTCAAGCTAATCTGTTAGGATGGTCCTGTTCCCACTCATAATGTGGCACAGCATGTCAGCTTCAACCAGGCAAGGATGCCAGCCTCAGTTGGATTGTGAATAGCCTGCAGAAGAGGCTCCTGCTGGTGGAAGAAGTGCCAAATTAGGCCACATGCTCTCTCACTGGGATGCATTGTGCCCAAAGCTGCTTTGGTATCAGTTATGGAGGGAGTAACACCTTTTTTTAGAAAAGAACCTGCTACCACTTTCACTTTGTGTGTTCTGCCTCTCCTGTTCAATTTCTATAAATTATTCCTGGGATTTGCCTGTATAAAAAGAATATATTCTTCTGTGACAGCTAAGGAAAAGGTCAGATATGGCTGTTCAGATTACGAGCTTCAACTGTGTTTGTGGTTGACTTTGGAGTTGTCTCTTTCTGTTAAACCATTTACCGTTAAGACAAAAGCACTGGGTGCTGCACAGACAGTAGTTCCAAAGGAGCTTTTGCCCCAGTGAGATTACCATCTAGCTGTTCAGCACCTCCTTGCAGAAATCCAGGTGTCCTGTGTTCCTGCACACCTTGGCTGCCCCCAGAGTGCTGTTGAATAGCTAAGAGACATGCTCTGCTATATGTACGTCTCTGACCAGCACTTTCAGGAATTTCCAGGATTCACAAGTGAAACATTATTCGGGACAGAAAAGCTTCTGGAACTGCCTTTTTCTAATCAGGGTGATTTCTACAGCTTCTGGCAGGCAGCTGCATAAGTAAGAATATCTTACCTATCAAACTAAATGCTGCCTGCCAGCCTCAGCATAACATCTCATCAACAGTCTTGCGTTGGTGCTGAATTGTAACACATTTTCCTGCAGACTCATGGTTCCTTCTGCCTTTCTAGCTATGATGTTGTTTGTCCTTTGTGGAAACACCCTCCTTTTTTGAAAGTAATATCAGTGGGGAATAATATACCGCCAGCTAAAATGGTTGCCTTTCCACACTCACTTACTGCAGGAACTCTTTAATCAGCAATGTCAGCCAGGGACAGAAATCTCATAGTTGAGAGATAACAGTTATTTGCAGGCAACTTCTTGTATGATAAGCCCAACAACTGGGTGATTACACAGTTTCTCAAATAACACAAGAAAATGCCACACCACATTTCCAAGAGTACATACTGCAGCTGTATAAGAATATTGTCAAGATATTTTCTCCTGTTTATTTTTTTGGTGCTCTGAAATCTGAATGTAATTTTTACGTTCTTAAGTTATCCACCAGCTTTTCTGCAGTGAAAGGCTCCATAAAGAGTACAAAGTCAATGCTTTGGGCAAAGTGTAACTGATTAATGGCAGAGGATTTCTGCCATAACTAGGCTGCTTAAGGTCACAGTTAAACAATTTTTCATAGCTGCTTCATCCACTGAGTTGCACTTGCACGGTTGCACTGTTAGTTGAAAGGGAAATGAATGAGTATATGCTGGTTGAGTAAATTATTAAAATACATAGAATAGAGAAAAGCTTTTTCTGTGGAAACCTTGCTAATGAAGAGACAATTCCTTTGCAACAGTGAAATTAGTTTAAAGTAAACAGGTGAAAGAATAACATTTCTAAACACTGACAGAGAGTTTAGAGGAGAGATTTGTGAAATAATCAGGTTGGTCCAAGTCCCTCCAAGTACTGTTCCTATGATGACATCTGGCTGGTGCTGGTGCACCTTTATAGTTATGTCAAGGTATTTGGGCTGGTTTAAACATGAACCTGTGTTTTCAGCTACTCTTGGGGTTCAGGCCAGCCCAGAGTAGGTTTTCAGACTTCCTCCAGTGTGAAACAACAGTTTTGGGACGTTGTAATGTGAGGGAGCATCTGACATGCTGTGCCTACCCCCAGGTCATATTGTCACCGGCTGTCATGCTAGGCAGCTGTTGGGGCATGTCCTTGCATGGAGGAGATCAATTGCCTTTTCTCCATTACAGCTGTACAGGATGGATGCAGCAGTCTGGAGAACAAAGAGACCTGAAGGGTCCCAGAGTGAAGAAAGAAGCCATAGTACTGCTTAGTCAGCCACTAAAGACAAGTGAGAAGAGCGATGATTAGGATTTATAAGATCCTGTATTTCATGTGTGGGACCTGATGGATCTGTTATTAAATTCTGCAGTGGTCTGAGATATTCTTGAGATTTCTACCCCAGTCACAGTATTTTGTGACATTTGTTCCATCTCCACTGGGTGGGTCTTTTGTGCTGAAACATTGCATGGGAAACTTTTGAATTATTTTGGGAAAAAATGGTCGGAACTGTTCTGGCTCTGTATTCAAATTTGAAGTTGCTTTCAAACAACAGTAATTAAGTCAAAATGTCCTTTTGTTCTTAACCTGGCATGATGAATAAGGTCAGGGTTTGTGGTTTCTTTGTTGGCCGTCTGTGTCAGGGACAATGAGTGCAAGCTGAGATTTTTCAGCACTGGGTTGCATTTAAGTGAGGAGAAAGCCATCCAGATTATACTTCTTTTATGCCTCCCTCCTGTCAGTTATTTATTTTTCTCTTGCAATAGCAACAGCAGGTGCTTTTGTGCTTGCACTGGGTGTAAGAAAGAGACAGACCTACCAACCTGCTGAATTTCATGGATTGGTTTGCACAGGTGAGAAGAGAAATAAACAACCTTAATGGAACTTGGACGTTCTCATATCTTTCTTACTTCTGTTCTGAAATTGAAGATAGTAATTCCCTTTCTGTTCCTTGGTATTTATTGACTCTTTTTCTTCTTTCTCCATGCCTTCACATCCCTCTTCTTTCCTTTCTCAAGCTAGATGCTGTGCAACAAACCAAGTAGGACCATGTGTTATCTCTGATGTTTATAGCACAATTGACCATGCTAATGCTTCCTATATAAGCTGAAACTGGGCACTTCTCCAAAATGGCACATAATGCAAACATAACCTGGAGACTTTTTCAATAGCACCAACTAGAATCTGACATTCTCTCTTTCCCTCTCTGGAGAATGATCTTTAGTGATCTTCATACACAGTCTTCAGTTTTTAGTCTAAAGGTAGGGTAAAAGGAAAATAGGTCTGGAGATTGCCTGTAGAGATTAAAAAAGTTGTTTCTGGCTTCAGAAAACCACAATTCTTTACAAATCTTTTTGAAACAGTAAATCTGCATTTATTCATACTGGGTGAAGTAGACAGCTGGCACTTTCTGATTCCAAGACAAACAGATCCTGTGGATTTTGCTGGCTGAAAAGAAGTTTATACTCCAGAAGTGGAAATCCACATAGCTCCCAATAATGAAACTTGTATCAGAGAAATAAAAGATTTTAAGTGTACTGTATGTTTGGCTGGCAGATTTTGAGTTCATTTAACCCACTGACATCAGGTTAGTGAGCATGTAAACAGACTTAATTCAGACTAGTTATCTGAGATCAAAATTTGACCTACTGACATCTGATTAGACAGGTATTTCTCCTCCTTTCCATATACAGCTACTTGTTGTCTTATGTTATTCTATATGCTAGATGCTAATCTTCTCAATAGTAATTTTCAGAGGTTTTCCTTCAGAAGGATACTTGCCCTTAGCAATAGATTTTGAAGCACTATATGGGTTTAGAAAGTAAGAAATTCTGTAAGAAAAATATGTGCTTGGCATATATCTTGCAGTCCCCAATAATGTCTTTCCTTAAAAAAACCCCAACCCTACAGTAACAGAAACCCTCCACTATGAAGTGACTTGTTTTTTAATAAGACTCAGAATGTGACTGAAATCTACATAATTTCTCAGTTTCTCATGCTCTTTCTCCATCTGTTTGCCTCTTGTCTCCTGAAGGACAATATCTTTGCCTTATGTGAATACTGTTCAAACTTCTATAACTTAGCTGGGAATTGCTAGGTGCTATGCAATAGCAATTAAAATTATTACCATGCAGAGTATGGTTTGATTGATGTTATGATTCTCAGAGAGAAAGATTAAATTCCTACATAAGAGCTTTCAAATTAATTCTCACCCACTTCACAGAAAATCCAATAGGTGAAGCATTGCAACTCAAGCTGACATATGGGGGACTCGTGAGTTTGGAAATGAGGTAGAACGTAGTCTGGGAATGTTATTCTGTTTCTGTTTCTGTGTCAAATAATATATTCCTCCTCTGAATTAACATGGTTTAACTGGTACCTTTTCTGAGGTCCACTCATGGGCAGAACTGGTTTGACATTCATGGAAGCATTAAGCTGACAAATGGTTTGTATTGGGAGATCAGTGCTTATCTTTGCCAGAGAAACCACTCAGTAGGCACAAGAAGACTTGTACTTTGCTTGGTGTGTTGTTTGGTGTCTTTAGTGGACAGCCTCCAGAGCAGCATGGTGTGGCAGAAAGGGTCGTGTCATTCAAAAGTGTCCCATTTTTCTTGAGTGATACACAATTCATCGAGTGTAAGACATGTCTTACCTTCGGGTCGTGCCACAGTTCCTAGGACTGAGTGTTAAAATATGTGTCAGTAGCACATTAGGCTTTGACGAAACAGGTTTTTTGAAGTACCTGAAAGTCATGGTAAATTGAACAGCTTTGCTATTTTCATGAAAATGGTGAGGCCAGTGAAGAGCTAGAAGGCAACCAGCTCTTTTTCTTGACCATGTCTGTAGTTTGATGCTAAATGGCTTGTGTGATTTACAGTGCTATGGCCAGCAGCCTGCAGGTTTGCCCAAAGAGGTGCAAGCTAATCAGAGTGGTGAACTTATTCTACCACAAGGGTTGTGATGTGCTGCAGAGCACTCAGAAGACAAATAACTCTGCACATATCCATACATTTGCGTAACAGGCAGGAGTACATCAGGAATGGCAAATGTTCTTATTTGCCAAAGAATCTGGATATACACCTTCAGTTGCAGAAATATATATTGTAAATAGTGATCTAACCCAGCTGGGGATGCTGGAAATTCTCTACAGAAATGACCGTCTTGGGCTCTGGCACGTGTTCCTTTTTCTTCCCACCCATGTTTGCTATGCCTCAGGTGTAGGACGATATATCTGTTACTGCTTCCAAGACTCCAGTGGAAAAGCTACTACCTTTGCCTCCTGGCACTGCCTTCCCCCAAGTGTGCCAGAAGAGTAGCACACTTGCATGCGTGCTCTCCGACTGGTTCCAGACTAAACCAGCTCAGCTCAGCCGACAGGAGTGGTGTGAGCACCCTGGCACACTCTGTGCAGATCAGGGAGTGGGGAACCACACTGTCCCTGTGGCAGAGCCGTCAATGCCTCTCCAACAAGGTTGTGGGCTGACAGCCATCTGGGGCATTAAACACTTCCATCCTGCAAAGAATGGTGATAAGTTTGCTGGACCATGTTGGAGTGTTGCAGTGATCTGCAGCAGGCTCCTGTTTTGGCCATTGGGCTGCTTTGCTATACAGTGAGGATGGGAAGGGTATTAGGATTGCTGCTGAATGGTCCATTAGGTGCCACTTGCCCAAGATCAGCAGTCCCTGGGCAAAGCCAGAGGAAGAAACTGAGAAGCATTCTCACCTCTTTTTCTTTACCCTCTACCTAATTCTTTGCAGCTCTGTCTTCTACTACATATTTGGTTGCTCATGGATCCACTGGCTCTGCCCACCTTAAAGAGTTAGACTGAAGCATGTAGGAGCCCTGATCATAGGCAGGGAATGATGAACTCCTGAGGCAGGCTCTGCCCATCCTGCTGCCTCCTTACACTAAGTCAAATAGATTCCCCTCTATCCAAGTACTTCACTGCACAGGATTTGCCCTGCAGCCCAGCCTGTGGCTGGAAGAACTGCATTTTCAAAGTGACAGCCTTCTTGTGTTGCCATTGCTTCTGTGTTGACATGTGTCAGACAGGAGAGCTCACTGTCTTCTTTCAATAGCCTTTTGTGGCTCTTCCACCTCTTTTTGTTGTGAAAAAAATCCCTAAATCCATTTCACTTCATCTGCCTGCAAGAAAGCATCTTGCTTTAACCCTCTCCTGGCTTTTTATCAATCTACAGTCTTGGTGCCGAGTGGGTCCTCTTCATGGAAGTGGCAGCTGTGTCCCTCCTTGTGGGTCTGTTGCTGCCCTGGTCTGTGCCTTTCTATGAAATGCTTTCAGAATCCCACTTTCCTGGCACTTATGGCTCAATTTGTGCAGAGTGGAATTACACCAAGGCCTGTGAGTGAGAGATGCAACAGCAGAAGGCAAAGCTGGGAGTAGTGGGAGCAGGTGTCTGGCACCTCATAGAGTTGGAGCTAGTTCCCTGACATTTAGAAGGGATAATGGCTGTGCTGTTCCATGCCAAGATTTGGGAGCATGGGATTTATCCAGCCCATGCCCACCTACTTTCTGCATGTGGACATTTGTTCCCCCACCCACCTAATTAGGAAAATAGAGTGTAGAAAATGAAGGGGTGGATTTGTTATTTTGTTGTGGCTGTTTGAAAGCAAAGTTTGCTTTGCAGCCTTATATTACTGTCCATGGAAGGACAGTATTGTCTCCAAACCTGGCATTAGTGTTGGCTTTCCTCAGGAAGTCTAATGGGAGAAAAAGCTATGCCACAGATTGTCATCGTGGCAGGAAAAAGGATCAGAGTCACTGTAATGAGCATCCATACTGATAGTGATTGCTTGGGAGAAAACTGCTATTGGAGAAGTAACCCTGGGGTAAATATGGAAAATTGACACTTTGCAGAGTATTTCAATACACAAATAAAGCCAGGGAGTTTCTAATACACTCTGCCACAGTCCAATTAACATTTAAAATTCAACTTCCTTGAAAAAGGAAATTTGTATCACTTTAGCCATTTCCCTTTATCCAGTAGTTCCTTTGTTTGTTTCTTCTGTTTTGGCCCCAGATAATTTGCTGTCTAATGGTAAGACATTGAGCCTATTTAGAATGTCCAGGGGAAACCTGTTTACGTAATTTACCCTGCTAGCCATTGTGGTGTCATATTTGATGTTCTTACTAAACTGCCTGCCCTGTCTACATGGCTCTCCCCGCCCCTAATCCTGACCACTCCCTCAGGTTCTGCCTATTGGTCTCCTGGTACCCCAACTCCACCCATGTAGTCCATGTGCTCTCTCCGCCCCCCTCATCCCCAGATAAACCAAGGGGTCCGTACCCTATGACCCGCTCTCTCTGCATTGGGGTAGTGCTCTCGGCGCTGGGGCAGCAGTTCTCTCTGCTTTGAGGCAGCCCTTTCTGCCTGGCCTGGCCTTGCCATGTGCTGGCTCCCGACCTCTGGGGGCCAGCACGTGGGCCAGCGCTGGGCTCCTGGGGGCCATGGAATGAAGACCTTCTCCAGCCCCCTGCGAAGAGCCTTCTCACCTCCTTTGTCACCCATCTCGTTGCGGAGCCACAGCTGGCAGGAGCAGTGCTCTCCGGGCAGGCTGTGGCATGCCACACCACCGCAAGAAACTACGAACCGCAACAAGCCATTGTCCTGTTTCCTTCACCCTTAGCTAACTTATTAGACTGCACAAGCAAGGAGT
This sequence comes from Machaerirhynchus nigripectus, assembly GCA_013397975.1. NCBI lineage: Eukaryota > Metazoa > Chordata > Aves > Passeriformes > Dicruridae > Machaerirhynchus > Machaerirhynchus nigripectus. Next base: position 965,719 of record VZRQ01000477.1, read on the forward strand.
AAATACTGGGTTTGTTTCACCCACGACTTCTTCATCAGTCAGGATCACAGGATTGCAGAAAAAGAGGACTGGAAGGGATGCTGAGAAGGCCATCTCTTGCTCTAGGGCGGGATTTGCTGTAGCTACCTCGTTACTGGCAAATGACAGTCTAATTTACTGTGTAACAGAACAGGCTGAGAGAGGGGTACATGTGAAAACCTCTGGTACATGACAGAAAACATACAAATTGATTTCCAGCCTGAGGATTTCCCTCCTTTCTTCAATGCCCCCTCCCACAGAAATGTGCCTTGGCTAACAGACAATGGGGTATGTAGAAGTGGGATGTCTCTGGAATCTCTCCAAGGGATTGTATATGTTTGTTGCTTCAGAGAGATCCTAGCTTTCTAACCTAATGTACAAAACAATCAACATGGAGCTGGAATTTAATCCTTGCACCCTTAATTAACAATAGTTTTTGAGGGATGATGGCCCAAATCTGAGGTAAATTCCCATTTCTGAGGGACTCTTACACTTGTGACACTCTCTTCTATCACTTCTCTGAATCTAACCTTTCATTTCTTTTGCTTTTCTCACAAGTCCTTGAAAACAAAATATCCTATTTTGGCTCAGATGGGGCACTGGTTCAACACACAGGAAGGATGACGGTTTTAAAAACAAAAGCTTTGGTTCAATCCAAATAAAATATTTACGCTTTTTTTTTTCTGGTTCAGCTGCTGAGCTGAAAAATCACTTTTTGCAAGCCCTTGGCAACCACTGGCTGTCCCAATAAATTTGTGTCAGGTGGTTTGCTCCTGTTTCTCTTCCTACTAGTAGTCTTAGAGCTGATGTTGTCACAGCAAAAGTGTTTCTTTTCTGCTTGCAGTCCTATTTTGGCCTAGTCATCAGCAAGGCAGAGAAGAGGTAACCTCACTCATCTCTGCTGATAATCTGGAGGGCTTGTGACAGAGCATGGATTGTAGCCTCTCAGCTTACTCAGCTTTAGGCTGTGATTATAAACTTGAATTCTTTTCGCTACTGAGAGCACAGTTATGTCAAGCACTGGTAGTTTGGCTGGCAACATCTCTTCCTCAGGAGCTCCCTCCGAACCTGAGCATGTGAGGCAAAAGCCATCAGGATGTGGGTGAAAGATTGCTCCTTGAAATATGTAATAGGATAAAATTGTATCAACGCCTGGGACACAAAGACATAAGAATTTACAGCTTGTAATATCACAAACCTCACAGAGACACCTATATCCTTTCTGCAGTATTCAGTCTGAAACAGGCATCCCAGAGAGCAATTCACAAAGGCCAGCAAGCTGGAGATAGATGTATTTAAGGTTGTATACCATTCTAGAACTGAGGTACCACATTCAGCGCTGACAGATGAGACATCTGCCCATTTAGGCTTTTTGAGTCTGTTGGTTGTATTTTTTCCAGCAACTTCTGGATAGGAAGTCTTAATGTAAAGCCTTTGGTGAAAGAATGAGAACCCATATCTGCTATCTCTCAAGGAACTTCCCTGTCCCTTTGGTCACATTTCTCACTGCTCACAGCAGTCCTGTAATTTCAGCAAAAGCCTTTTCCTGGAATTAGCCCAATGGTTAAATCTGTTCCACCAAAGCGTTGAGAGCCTAATGCCTCTCAGACAAGGAATGGAGCTGAATCCAGAGTCTCCACAACTTGTGTCAGTGCTTTGAACAATGAGGAAACAATTGATTTTTCTTCCCTGTAAAAGGAAGGCAACTTAAAACTGCATTTTCTGTGAAGCTGGCCCTGCAGTAATGCACACAAGTGCTCTGGGGCGCCAGTGTGAGTGCTGTAAAATGGAGTATCAAGAGTTTGGGGGCAGTAACACAGAGGGATTTCAGATTCATAATTAGCACATTTAGGGAGTTTGGGGGTCTAGGCCTGGGAAATTTTCTTTCACAGCCCATAGGGAATGCACAGTTCCTGCTGGCTCTCAGCTATGGAAGCAGAGTTTAGTATTTATGCTAAAGAGAGCTTTCTTGGAGATACAAGTTACATACTCAAGCATGGGTACCAAGCCTGCTCGTGGCTTGCCATGGTTTGAACTGAAGGATTTTGCAGTAGGAGGCCTTTTGTAGTATTCATCCTCCAACCATTTCTGAAATTAAATCCAGCCTGCATGAAATTTGTTGGCAGTGATTTCACACTTAGCAATAATCAGACCATATTGGGACAAAATATTTAAAATATGTAGCAATGTGGGACTTGGGAAAGTATCAGTATTAAAATTATGGTTTCCAGCAAGCCAGTGGAGGTGCTCGAGCTGAATAACATGATTTTTAATGAATGAGACCCTGGCTACACTTCTTGTTTGGCATTGGCCTGTCAAAGAGTGTAGCTTTTCTTAACATCTTTTTGAAGGGATTCAATTAAATTTCTAGCTATTGGGTTAAAAGAGTCATTAATAAATCAGACTATAAAAGTCTGAGTGAATCCAACCAACTCCTACTGAAAATGTGCTGAATAAAGCAGATGTGCTCAGGTAATTGGCAAACAGGCCACCTGTTGATTTTTTTGTCAGTGTTGTTGCTACCTGGGGTATGATTCTAGTCAAGGAGAAAATAGGGTTCTTTTAATTAAAAAAATTTGTGCAATGCCATTTCACTTAAAATCGACCATGGCTTTTTAAAGAAGATTGAAAACTGTCTGATCAGGCCTTGATTTGGGTCCTACAGCAGGAGGAGAGAAGCAGACTATCAAAGGGAGTTTCACAGGGCATCCGTTAAAGAGCTAAAATATAGGTGTTAACCTTGGCAGTGGAAGTTAATGAGCAGCCTGATACTCCAGAGTGGTTCCTTTCCTCCAGCTGTAATTGCATGAGTGCTCAGAGCTGTTTCTTTCTGTGAGCCCGGGGTGTGCATCTGTGTTTCCCTTAAGTCTTCTTGAAATAGCAGCTGTAATCAGCAGCACCCAATTCCAGCCGATCTGGTCCTTACTTACGTGTGCTGAGACACTTTCTACAGCCATTGCCTAGGTAACAGTACAAACCAGGGGCTCCTGCCTAAAGGAGTGTTTGGTCTTTATGTAAATCCAACTCTCTTCCCTAAATTCCTAATAGAATGTAGTTTTGAACATGTTTGCAGACAGCTTTCTGCAAAGAACAGTAATACTGTATGTGCATATAGCATTCTCAACTCCAACACATTTTACAAACAGTACCCACAAAACTGCCCCAATGTAGCTACCCTGGGGAGCGGTTACCTGACCATGCTAGCAGCTGGATTCTAGGAAAGAAATGGAAAATGCATCAAAATACATCAGTTAAAAATGTGGGCCATAATGAGATGAGAAATCAGGATGCAGTGATCAGCACTTCTTACAGTGTGGAACATTGCCAGCTTGAATTCAATGGTACCTCAATCGATGAAAGAATGAGAATCCTGAATATTAAATCCACGGGAACCATGAATATATTGGTTATGATGTTCTCAGCCACTAGGGGAAGCAGGTGGGAACATGAAAACAGAATTACTCATAGCATCTAAAGGGAATATACTTCAAACACCACTTAGCATCTAGTCTAGACGAAGATAGGCGTGTTTAAAATGGTCCTATCTGCTTGTGGTTAACCACAGTTGTTAATTGCGGGTTTTCCCAGTCCCATTTACAGCCTTGCTGGGTCTGGAAGGTGCTTTTGTAAAGGGACTGCAGCTTGAGAAAGGAAAACTTGTCAAGGAAGATAATGATCAGTACTCATTGATATGTCTAAATAATACCCAGTCTCTGCATCAGAAGGGGAGAGGATGCTTTGTTACACTCCCATTCGTGTGGAATGGATTTAAGCAGGCAAATTACATCACGGGAAGAGGAACTGTGTGAGATGAAGAGACATGAGAAAAACTAAAGCAGTTAAGTGGAAGACCACAGAAGAATGAAGCCACCCAGGCAAAAGAAACTCAGGAAGCTGGCAAACTGCAGGCACCTGAAATGCCTTATACATAGAAAATAGAAACAAATCAAATGCTCCTTTCTGCTGCCCCTTGTAATTTTCCAGAAATCTTCTGTAATTTTCCCTGGAGTCCCATGCTGACAGCTGGCAGATGCTGAATGAGAGAGGGTCCCCAGAATGAGTGATGGCAAGGTCACAGCTGGAATGCCTATGAAGATACTGATGTAGTGAATCACAAGCAACTTTTGCTGCCACGTAGTGGCAGAGAGAAAAGCTGCCATGTAGTGGCAGAGAGAAAAGCTGCCATATGACAGTTCCTCCTTTGTAATCCCAGTCCAAAGGTGATGTCTTCATATTTTTATTAGTCTTGTTCTCTGCTAACAAGTGTGTTAACTCTAGAAAGGTAAAATCACAGAGGAAGGGGAAGACCTCAAGCAACAGAGTTCCTGCAGACTTAATTTAGTGTGCAAGTCACTCCTTATAAACCACATAGCATTCTCCTCTGCCATAGGTTTATCAACAAGTGTTGCTAAGAAGGTGCTTCAAAGCTGGTATTTCAGAGACTGTGTATGAATAGTACCTCTCACTGCTGTGGTTGCTATAGTAAACCCTTGTTCTTAATTGAATAATACAGTAAATAATACTTTAAAACTGGAGAGGAAAATAAAAAGCAAGAACTCCATCAGGAGTTCCCTGAGCTACTTGAAATTACTGCTCCTTCTTTATGTATTACAAGTACAGAATCCTTTGTGTAGTAGGTTATAGAATAGCAACACCTCCATAATTGTGATGCTTTCTCTGCATAATTTCTTGTTCCTCAGAACTTTACAGGATATGATGTGGTTCAGAGCACCTATGTCAAAAAGGAAAAGAGCAGTTAGTGGGATTAGAATTAGCCATTGTTTTTTTAAAATTACATATGTTTTAGAACAAATTTCGGAGGAAAAGAGGATGCAAAAGGTTTAAATAACCCTTGAAATGATCCATGCTGTAACTGTTGCCAGCAGAGTTACCCTGGAGATAAATTCTCCAATGTTTTCCCTTGGTGTTAAACTGCAATAATCTATAGGCATTGAAGTTAGAGAGCTCATGCTGATGGCAGCTTTAGAGTCACCACAGATAATGCTGTCCAGGAGACAAAGTAGAGTACTGGTGTATAGAGAATCTGTCAGGGGGTGTTTGTGGAGGGTAACAGGACGGAAGCTGGTGACCAGCTGAGAACTGCAGGACTTCCTTATTACCTGGGGGTGAAGAGGAGCAGGAAGAACCTTAAAGGTCAGATGAACTCTTTGAAGACTAAGAGAAACATCCCATACATCACAATAAATAGCTGAGAGGCAGAAGACTTACAGGGCCCTGAGGGGAAACAGAAGTAGCAGTGAGGTTAATAGAAGTAGGAGACTATGCTATCATAGGGTAGTAAAACAGTAAAGAAATTCAGTGATACACAAAATGCTGGGTTCAGAGTTACTAGCATGAGGCAAACAAAAAATTTGTACTTAAAACACTGGAGTGCAAATAAGCTGATTTGGACCTATTTTATGTTTTGATCAGACTCTGTATATGTCCTTGATTCTCTGCCTCATCTTCCTACTTACATACATGGACTAGTGCTCTCCTCTTTTACAGGGCTTTTCCCAGAGGCAAACATACTATCATGTGTGAGTTGTTCAGATGATGCGGCAACATGAATCATAGATATAAGACATCTTTTGTGGCTGCTGCTCACTCAAGGAGTGGAAGACATGTTTATTCCTCACCAGCTAACATGCTTCCTATGGATCTGCATCCTCATTAGCAGACAACAGCTGTTTCTTCTTGTAATTAGCTCACAGTTCAATAGGTAACTCCAGTCTCTTTTACACCTGGACTACAATCAACATGGAAATCACAGAAGCGCATGTCTCTCCCCTTCCCACTTTAAAATAGTCTGAGTTACACACATTGTTAAACACCTAATAGACAACAACTGTGTGTTAGAGCTGTCCAGCACATGTGTGAAATAATGTTCTTTTTATTTTTTTTTCTTTCTTGATGAGCTTCAGTTCCAAATGTGCTAAGGCTTCTCTGGCTTCTGTATTAGCCTTAACCCACCAGTCATGGATTAGGCCATAAAGAACTGTTTCCAGCCACCTGCACAATGGAAAGGGGAAGTGAAGTGAGGGCTGCTGAGGGGGGGAGTGTGCACCAGCTGGCCCTGCTCCTGAGGCATTATAACTGGATTCTTTGGGGTAGAAGGGTGTGAGGTCTCAGGTCATTTCCTGCCAGGTTTGCTCTGAATGGGAGAGGGATATGTAATTGCGCTGTCTCCCTGTACCATTAGTGTCAAGACTCATTAGGAACCCAATCTACTCAGTGGCAGTAGGCATACAAAAGAAACAACTAGCCAAAGTCTGTAGACTGCAGAGCAGGAGTTGGTGGAGGAAGCAATTGTAAAATTCCCGTCTGGGTAATTAGAGTCAGCAGGGAATCAGATTGGCTACGGCAGGGCTTTCATTTTTCCCCTTGCTGTTTTAACGGGATTGGCAGGTGCTGTTTTATTCCAAGGGTGAGGTGATGTGCCTGTGTCATAATTCACAATGAGAAATGATCATCAATTTGCTGCCATGCTCCTGGGGTGAGCTGAGCAGGCAAACTGTGATTACTATTGTTATTAGTACCTTGTTAGCATGGAGCAGGAAGATTGTTGTGGGCAGTTGTCTCTGGAAGGGGCAGGATCTGTGCACACAAAAACATGTTCCTGGCAGCTTAGCTGCATTTGGAAAGTTTGGCACTGCTGGCTATTTCATTCCCTTTACATTGGAATCTATTTATCAGTGAACAAAAAGATGTAACATCTCACATTTTAAAAGATGGGAAATTTGTTTCATGATTAAAAATTGGCAGCATATTGGCATGCTTTATTATCAGGACAATTTAATGGGCACGATAAAGCAAGATAAAGCAAATGGACACTCTTTCTTTGAATGCGCTGCTTACTACTTACCTGTTTGCTTAGCGGGAGCTCGGAAGAGACATTAGCAAGCTATTCTGTCTGCACACAATGCAGTTTAAGGCCTGCATCAAGGTGTTGTGAAATCAACAGATTCACACTGACTTCTTCAGATTCTGACTCAGCCCAGTGGGCTTGCATACTTTGATTGTTGCCACAGTAGTTGAAGTACAGCAGTAAGGGATGTGCTGAGAATCACGACTTCTGGGAAGAAAGGCTTCCTTAACACAACATTTGTTTTATAAAAACTTCTGCAGAGAGGTTTCCATAACCAATTTGCTACATTTACCAGTCAAAATAGAATTCTCTCAGCAGTCTTGCTTTGCTGAATTCCACATCTGAGAGTCAAACTTTCTTCTTTCTAGTTCCATCCATCAATAGTCAAATGAAAGATTATAGAAGTAAAACTTTGCAGACAAGTTTGTTGATGATGTTGGCATAAAATGCATTTCACTTCCTTTCTCTGCAACTATGTGGTCGAGGTGGTAAGTTCTTGGATTTTTATTAAAGGATGCAAGACTTATTCTCTACTGTTGGTATAAAGAAATTCACATTTCTGGTAACACATACAGGATTGGATCCACAAGGAGGAAATAGGTGCAATGGAAAGCTATTCTGTTTTTTTTAGGCACTCCTTGGTAAATTGCTGAAAGGGAAACAATATTTTTGTCCAGAGGTATAGGCCAATACTGCAAAAAAGGTTTTGCTCTCCATGAAGTAGAGCTGAGGCCTTTCAAAATTTGGACCTTGGTTGGAGATGTCTCTGACCCTCTTGTGTTCTTTTCTTCTTATCTGAGACTGTTCTACTGGCCAGGCTGTTCTAAGGTTCTTTCTTGGGCTCTGGCCATATTTTCCCAAACCTAAGGTGGAACTATGTCTTACTGGAGGCCTAATGAAGCCAGTATGTACTTGTGATATTTTCCAGCTTCAGCAATTCAGTATTTTCCCACTAAAGGAGCAATTTCATTTAAAAGCATGGTGAAAAAAAATAAATCCCTGCCAGGTCTACCCTTCAGATGGCAGCTATGTTTTAGGAACCTATTTCAAACACAAACAATAAAAGATGTATGTTTCCCTTGGTGCCTTTCCTTTGAGCCTCTGTGCATCTCTTCAGCATGGTGGGTAATTTGTAAAATAAGAAACTAATACATGGAAAACATTCCTTTCCCTCATCTTCAGGTTCCTGGCTGGAATGAATCAAACTCAGAGCTATAAGCTGCTTAGACCTTCCAAGCACTGTAGATTAAATGATGGCAATAGAAGCTTTGCTAGCTCCTGATTTTTACAGCTAAGTGTCTCTCAAGTCAGAAGCTGACTGTCCATACAGATACATGTGTTATTGCAGATTATTTCTCAGGTTTTTCATTTGGGTTGTGCACGGTAACTTGGAGTTCGACTGAGCCTGTCCTCCCAAGGAAAAAATGCACGCTTGCTTCTCTCTTATACCCCTCTCTCACTTAATTGACAACTATTTCTGTCAAAACTAGGCTCACCCTCTTCCCTCCTCCCCCTCACCCATCCTTGGCGGGTCCTCTGTCTAGATGGCTTTAAATCTGATTTGGGATTTGAGTGTTATTTGGATTAACTCATTAGCGGGTCTCCATTCTGGCAAGCCTGCTAATCTGTGGCAGTGGTGCATAGCAGTGTGACAATATTACACTGAAAATGAGAAATCTAATGAGATTAGCATTTTATGCATTCAGACAGGGCTCGGGTGTTTGAATGGTCTGCAGACATTTGGTGTGAATCACAGTAGGCCCAGAAGAAGACAAAGTGTGGGACTGCAACAGAGCACCCAAACACATAGCAAGAAGATTGCAAAGATGCACAGAAGCATCAGTAGCTTTGTTGTGGAGAGCTGAAACATCTCTGTCCCCATGGGCTGACTTTGACAAGCATTCGCACATACGCCCAACAGATGAGTTTCTTTTCCTAGGAATGGAGAAGGGCTGATCTGTGTCATGGGGATCACCTTGCAAGTTAGTCCTGCCCTTACTAGTGGTGATGGAGGAAGAATTTGGTGCTTGCTTCCACAGGGAAGAAGGCTTCTGACTCCCAAGTTGTTTTTACATCACACTGGGATGCAGTGCAAGATATATTTGTTAATGTTTGTGACTACCAGACCGCTCCATTCTAAAATTACACCCGTGAGATTAGCTGCCTGGACAAATTCCAGTCACACTTTTCCCTCTCAAAGGCGTTTTTACTTCAAGTTTAAAGAGAGAAAAGGATGAGCCAGTATCTGCAGCCTCCTTTGGCTGCAGGAATAGGGGGAACTCTGCCATGTTTCTTGGGTACAGCTAGTAGAACAAGGCAGTCCCCAGTGCTGAGTGCGTGGGCTTCTCCTGCTCTACCACCCAACTAAAGCTTTTGTAGCCTTTTGTAGGTGACAAGGAGAGACTTTGGGAGAAGCTGAAAAGTGGTGCATCAGGGCTGGGAGTCACTCCTAAGTGCTGTCCTAGCCTGCCACCCAGTGCTGGCTTCTGGCACTCAGAGCTGCTCATGTGCTCCAGCACTGCAGCTGGTACCTGGCATGGAATCTCCCATGTTCTCCCTGGATTCTGTTGGAATATTTCTCTCTGAGTTACTGAAACTTAGGTCCTGTCAGAAATAAGCAATATTTTAAAGTGTGCTGCTTCGGGAGAACTGTGTGACAACTTCCTCAAATTCCTTCTTGAGTACTGTGGACTCAACAAGTAGGTGGTGCCTCTTGGGTGTTGTGCACTTGGCAAGTGATGAGCTATCATCTGGTTTTAGTGCCCCTTAAATAAGAAGGGAAGGTAATTATTTCTGGTCTTTTTTTTCCCAGGACAGTTTAGAAATGATCAGACCTTCACAATCATTCAGAATGGTGATGAGTCCAAACCAAATACATCCACAAAAAGATGCTGAATTTTGCAATAGTGTTCAAATTGGTATCAGGGTGTCATCTTTAGAAAAAACAGGTAACAGAGCTAGGGAGAGGTGACAACTCCTACAGATATCATAAAACTACTTGAACTGCAGAAAAGAAGGGGAGGAAGGAATATTTTCTTAGGAAAGCAAGAATGGTTAACAGTACTGCTGGGCTGGTCTTTTCTGGGGAGAAATTGAAATATGGTAGTGCAGAAGATGGTTCATTCACACAGCTCACCATGTCTACAAAACCACCCTCCTATCACAAAGTACTGCAGGGGGGAAAATGTTATTCTGTAAATTTCACATAAAATCTGAGGAATAATATAGAGATTTTTTAAATTTATTTTTTAGAAGTGTTTGGTTTCAAATTTTTAAAAAAATACTTTTGTCACTTCACCATTGAATAGAAACTAGTAATTGAGTGCTGTCACCTGCAAAAAAGATGTATGTACAATTGATTGCTTTAACTGGATAAATTAGGTAAACATCTGGGACAGTCCTAGAAACTGCTGTTTGTCTGACTTTACGAGCAACTGACTATTGCTTATGATGGCATGGACTAAAGCTACCACACCAGTGTTTTATCAGCTAAAGAATTTAATAGAGCAGCAGCCTTTGTGACTATGGCTTGATATTCAGTCTTGACAATACTGCCTGGATTTATCTAGGTGACCAGATATATTGAGAATTTTCCCTGCAGTGTAGGGGGTAGCAGATGGGATGAGTGGTCATTTTTCTTTAGGTAGTGAGATAGTTTTTGCTGCCAACTGAAAAGGAAGGGGCAGAGGAGAAAGTATGTGATGAGGTGGCCTTGTTTTAAAGTATGTGACGTGCAGAGAACAGACATAATATAGGAAAAGGTAAGTATAGAAGGAGAGGATGAAAAACAAAGGGGTGTTTACTCTGAAGGGTGCTTAAATGCTATTAATATGTATCATAAATCTTTAAATGCTCTGTTATCCAAGCATTGTATTAAGTGGAAAGAAAAAAACCCCACTGCTACTGATTTGCATTTTGTTATTAATTCAGAGTAAAAGAGAGGAAAAATTGTCAGCAAGGTGCCTTAGCGAATCTTTATATAATAGTAACAATTTATGTATGGGAAGCAAATACTTTAAAAAATGAGTAAAATGAATAGAAATGTAATTCAGAGCAGCACTAGCACTTCATCTCCATGTAATGATATGGGCAAAGCCTGAATTCCAACATTTTGCAGTGAATTATGGGACATGGTAGAGCTTGCAGGTCTGCAGAAATAATACACGGTCAGTTATAATATCCCATTAGGAAAAGGTGATGTAATCAATTCTTCTTTCATGGCCTAGCAATGACACATCTAATTTTCTAGGTTATTTACCCCCTGGATAAAATTCATAATCGCTCTCATAATATGAAAATATCTCCTTAGATACATTTGTGGGGAATCTCATTAGAAGGGTTTGCTGAATGTATTTTTCTTTCAGAGTTGAAAAGGCAGAGAGCTTCATCCACAGAGAAACTGGGTGGCCAGAAAACCTGTATTATATTCCTGATTCTACTGCTGTGTGATGCTGACAGAGCATCCGTGGCTGCTGAGACCTTTTCCTGTGATTCTTCCAAGTCATCTGCCATCTGTCAGCTGACATAGTAAAGACTCACTTATTTAAGACGCTTAAGTCAACCCAGCTCATCTGTGGGAAATGTGCTGGGGTCACTTAACCTGTCTGTCAGGGAGGTAATCTTCAGTGGGAAAGGTGATGTACAGCCATGGAGAGGCCTGACTAGTAGTAGCTGGAGTTGGGAGAGGACAGATGTCCAGAGCTGTAAGGTATCAGCTCCTTGGGACAGGGTGTTACATGTGCAGGAAGAGGTAGGATCCTGCCCTGAACTCAGCTGGGATTTCTGGATGCTCCAGGAAAGCTGTCACTTATGTATTATCTTATGTATCTTATGTATAATCTCTGTATCACTTAGGTAATTCCCTTTTGCTCAGTGCATAGGTTGAGATGTTATAAAGAAGACTGTCCTGTGTGGGTCAAGTTTGGAGCTACTCTGCATGAGGAAATTACTCCTTACTGGCTCGGCTGACTCTCATACTTTTCTGGACTAGGGAAGCAAGAATGAACAAGATACTGTTCAGCAGAGAGAACTGTTTTTAAAGGAAAGCTATTTTAATTTGATCTTTTTTTTTAAAGTCCTGAAAGGAGGCTTGAGAATTCTTAAAAAGTTCACCTAGAAATACAGTTGGCTTGCTGGTCTAAAAAAACACATTCCAATCACCTTGTAATTTGTTGTACTGTGTAGCCTATCTGTCTCTACTAACAGATATCTTCTAACACATCTCTACAGGTTCGTAAATATTCAAGATTTAGCTTTAATGAAAAATATTGTCTCTATATAAAGAAAACATAACTATTAATATGTAAATGTTACAGAGCTATCTTTTTAGTTATCTCAGTTTTTAAAAAATCAAACCATGGCCTTCAGTCCTATTTAAATGTAATAAAATAAAATAAAAAAAGTCTTTCTCTCCAGAGATCCAAGAAGCTGAATATATTTTCCTAGCTGATTGATGCTTTTCCATTTATTTTTAAATGTAATTTTCCCCGGGTAAGGAATTGTTCTCTTGAGTGTCAAGAGGGAAATATTTCCCAAATCATAGGCTTGGATTGGCTGGCTGGAGACTAATGAGATAGCTCTGTTGAGAGGGGTAGGCTGGGGAAGCAGAGAACGGAGTGATTTGTCATGCTGGTTTTCCAGCCACTGCTAAAGAGCTGCTTTGTAATGCCAGCCTGCCAAATCTCCTGGCCACAATCAAATTACTCCCTCCACATGCACGCACATCCACACCCTCGCCCTTTAGATCTATCACTGACAGAATAGTTATTAAACAAAAACTCAGCCCGGGGAATTATTAATCGCCAGGCTTCATTTCTTTATCAAATGTGGTGGCCTGAAGGGAGAGCTCTTTAAGCTTTCAGAAAGACCATAGCACATTAATCACTGGAGGGAAGCGGGGTGTGGGCTCAGCGTTTGTAATACTTGTCAGATCAGAAATAGGAGACACAGAGATCAAAAGAGATGTTTATGACTTGGAGGTGAAAGGGCTTCACTTTTCTTGTTCTTCTTTGTGACCTTTTTTTTACTGTTTGTTTTGGGATTTTGGTTTTGGTTTTGCTTTATTGGTCTCATCCTAGAACTTATACTAACTCTGTGGCCGTACCTCTGCCCCACACACTGCCCAGAAAGAGAAAGGCCATGAGTTATGGGTGGAGCTTGCTGTGTACCCATTAGGAAAACAGTGGCCACTGTTTTTGGGTGCCAGCCTGTTGTAGTGCTGCACTTGTCCAGGCACTGAGCAGGCCCGAAACTACAGCCAGCGTTGGGAAGTGGGGGTACTTAGGAGCCTGCCTGTGTAAACTAATTAAATTAAGGTATCCAGCACTGAAGATCAGTCCTGAAATAATGCCTGAGTTCATGAAAGTTGAATACTTGATTCACTATTGTATGCAAAAAATATATATACACATACACTTAAAAAAATTTACTACAATCATATCAGTTCCAGACCATATATACAGTAGATTAGGCCAGTGCTGTAGGCTGCCTGTGGCTGGAAGCACTTAACCTGTGATTAGTTAAAACATTAATTATCATTGACCTTGTTCACTCTAAACCTTTAGCCAGTGCAGTGGGTGGGGAGGTTGTTACCCCTGTCAGGGTACCCAGTGAGGAATGTAATGTAAGATGCTGTTCAGTTGACATGTTTTTCCTCAGAAAAGGATGGTGTATCAGCTAAACCAAGTAGCCTTTACTGTAACTCTTCAGCAACACAGCACTTTGCAATCCTGAATCTCTCTCACCTGAAGAGATTCCTCAAACTACTGACTTTAGGAAGTTAGTTTGCTGGCACAAGTCATATGCATTTATATACATAATCTTTTCTGCACTGGAAAGCTCCCTGGTTTCTTACTAATACCTTGGCCTGAAACACATAATAATTTTAGCATATATTGTAAACACACATCCACTTCCTATATGACCTGGAGCTGATCATCCAAACAGCCTGCTTCTTCAAAATAATACATGTTTATATAAATACATGTATTAAGAGAAAGAGAAGGAATATCACTGTATAAAATCTGTGTATGAGCAGGTAAATTTCTCATAGAGATGTTGCAAATCAATGTCAGCTTTCCTTCTCATAAGTTTGCACCTTGAGTTTTGTAGCTCTAATTTCCTAATAGAACTGTCCAGGGATTTGGCTGCAGTGAGAGCACAGCAGGTACATAGAACTTTCCTGCCTCACAGGGGCACTTGAGGGGAAAAAATATCTGTAATTCTGTTGTATATACAAGAGGGTGCAGTGGGGATCCCAAGCTCACCGGAGAATGGGCTGTTAACATGCATTTGTACCATGGCTGGCACGCAGCCTGATTCTGTACAGCCCTGCAGTTAGCTGGAGCCTCTAGGCATCACTGTAATATAAATATTCTGGAAGAATAATAGGGCTATTTGTGGCTCTTGAGGGCAGCTAATATATCTGGTATGCAGCATGTTTTTCAAGCCTTCATCTCTTATTTTTCCAAGCATCCAGCAAGAGAGAAGAAGAAAACCACATTTTCTGTGTGCAGACAGAAGGAATGAGAGGAGGGATGGATCACATCAAACGGATTTTGAGAGAGCCATAAAACACTTGTTGCATGTTGTCCTGACACTGCAATATGATATTTGCGTTGTGATGTTGTATCAATATGTGAGACGGTCTGTCTTCTTGGGAGCCTCATGTCTCGCAAAGCACTTCTCAACTCACAGGCTCACTTCTTTTAAAGGGATTTTTGTCAGTACATGTGTAAACAGCAGCCAATTCTTTGGGATCTCCAGAGCAATCTGTGAAAGTTTAAGCACTGAAAAACTTGAATGACCTACAACTCAACAGGCAAACAATTCAAATGATTACTGGTACTCTTAAGTATATCATATACTGAAAACCATGTCAGCACACTACTGTGAATAATTGTCAGGCAGTCTTCCTAAAGAATAGCATGGCAAAAGAGAGTGTATGGGCTAAGAGCAATACTCAAGGAGTCTGGTTTGTCTGTCAAGAAATCCCTGAAACCTCCATACATTTAGATAGGCTTTGCACAGCAGGAACTGTCTCTGTTCATTGTTAATTGAATCCAGCACTGAAGGAATTGCTTCCATGTCATTAAACGGGTTATTCCCCACATGATATCTTGGGGGTTTGGCTGTTTTTTAGAAGAGGACAAAGTGTATTGTGCTACCATTTTTATGCCCAGTTGATAGTTTTGTAAGAAACAGCATGCAAATGTTATAATCCCCGACTCCTGAAATACACTCCTATGAAGTGGTTTTGCTATGATTATCAGGGTATATTGCAGCTAGTACTTGGAGAATCTTGGAATCAGGGGATTTGAGATAGGATTCTGCAGTAAAAGAGGAATTATTAGAAGGGAAACTCTGCATAGTAAGTAGCATATTATCTTTTGTTCCATCACAGCCCTTTTTCCACCATTCTGTGAGGAGCAGTGGGTGAATTTCTTCATGAGGCTCTGTAGTTAGGGTATACATGCCTCCAACAGCTCAGATAACTAATAGAACCCAGGAAGCTTTAGGGTTCAAACATGTATTTGGTCATGAATGTTTTCAATTAACAACATCTTCCTTTAGCTCTGTCATGGTTTGCTTGTACTGCAGAATCTAACAAAAGGTTCCTTGTGCTCAGTACTTTCCTTCCATCAGATTACCTCAGGTTAGCTGCTCCACCATGACTGTTCTCAGCTTATGTCATGTTCCCCTATGACCGAGCTGAGGTAATTTACTCTTCTTTCAGAGCAGAGTGTGTGACCTCAAGGCACTACAATTGTGGAATGATAAGATCTTGCACACAGGCTGTTCCTCCTGCATAGCTGATACACAGTAGCACAAATATTGAGTGCTCGGACAAACTCAGCAGTTCCCACAACAGCAGTAGGATCTGCACTTTTCAGGTGAGGGTGTGGTACGCACCTTCAAGGTGGAAACAGTGGGTAGATGGCTGAAGACAAGGAATTACAGAAGCCTTGGGACTGGGCAACAATTTCCTTCTAAAGCATTAAAAACATTTAATTCATGAGCACTGAAAAGAAGTTTTATTGCATCCTGCTCTGCATGTTTAATAGTAGTGGCTGATATGTCTCAATGAAGACTTAGCTGCAGTCTTGGAAGAGCTTTCCTGGTGTCTACAACAAAACTATCTGCCTTGTATTAATCAGTTCCTGGTAGAACCAGTCTTGAACTAAGGTTAAAAGCAAGGTTGTGTGTGCATTTATCTGCTTCCAGGGCTTAAATTTCAGTGTAGATCTCTGGCATCCAAGCAAAATTATTAATCTTAATAATAGTCATTACCAGTCACTTCACTGACTGGTTTATTTTTCCTCCCAGAAGATATGTATTCTATATTCATATATATTAATATATTTCTATGCATGTATATTTATATCTTTAATATACATTGTAGGTAAAAATATGTGTATACATTGATTCTAAAGCATGGACCACTTCAGAGTGGAGAAGATACTTAAAGATACTTCTATATGTAAAGATGCTACTCTGATGCAGAGGTAACATCCCACTGTTCCTTTTGACAGAAATATGCAGCCAGGAATAATTCTTGATGTTAATACTTTCTATTCCTGCCTATCAGTTGTGTTATGGTAATGCTTAGCAGACTGACTTGACATAGAAACCATGTTAGAGTCGGTGCTGGAGAGACACCTAGCAAGACTGTACTCACCCTGCAAGGCAAACGGGTTGGCAGAGGACAGAGGAAGGAAGGGATCCATTAGTATCACCAAGCAGGTGGACAAGAGTCAGAAACAGCCTTTCCTGAGACAATGCATGCTCTCCTGGAGCCATGGACTATCACTGTGACACACAGGTCTCTTCCTACTAATTTGGTGGGACATCCAGGAGCCATTTTATTTCTTCCATTATTAGTTCTGTGTTGGCACTGGTATATCTGCAGCAACTGCAAGACCCTGCGTAAAGGCTGGAAGCTACACTACCTCAGCTGTGAACAAGGTGAAATGCTGCTGAGAACATGCCAAGGAGCTGTGTTGCACAGAACCACAGGAAACAGTAGGGAAGAGTCTTGAGTCTTCATAACCAGAAGCGGGTCTGCTCTGCCTAACTTACCCTGCCTGCCTTGCCTGTTATGGGGAATGGTGGAGACTCCCAGGCCTCTGCATTCAATCCATCTCACTACTCCCCCATTCCTAAAGTTAGAAAATTATACTCCTTTATTTAACTTCCCTTTGCTTCAAGATGAACCATTACTGCTTGTCACACCTACCTACTCATTTTTTCCCTCCTTTTATAACTATTTTATCATGAGTCCTTTCACTTTATTTTTCTGTTTAACTAACATCACCAATTCCTTGTTTTTCCCTTATGCCCATGTATTTTGTCTCTCTGCTTATTCTCATCACTCAACTCTGGAACACTTCCAATTGGGCCACATTTTTCTTGACTTCTTGCTAACATTCCCTGGCTGGGAGCTGAGACTGAGGGAGGGAATGGGAATCCTGTGTTAGAGAAATCCCTGGTATCAAGTTTTGCAAAACAGAGATGAGGGGACGAAGGAAGAAAAGCAGAAGTTGGAGAACGTGACCAGAGACCTCCTGTAAGTTTCAGGGTAATTTGCTGGTATGAGGTCAGAGGATTTAGCACCGAGAGAAGTGCAAAACAATGCACTTTGCAAAGAACTACTTAAACTACACACAAGTATGCATGTATCACATGCAGGGATTATGTTTTACTCTGCTACAACCTCTATGGGGAAAAAAAAAAGCTGGCAACAAAGACATCATCTCTATATGCAGAGCTGGTAAAAAATAAAAGCCCAGTAAAAATGTTGGATTTTATGAAAACGGGAAGAATAACGTAGAACATACTGAAGTAGGATTATATTGATTGGTGTTACAGGTCCAACTAAACTACTGCATTCAGTTCTGGTGGCTTTATTTCTAAATGGCCATTGCAGAGACCAAGGCAGACAAGACCCCAACAAAATTATTAAAGACACAGCATGAAGGAATGGAAGAGTCTATTCCAGATGAAGTTAAAAAGGACAAGGTTTGCTTAATTTGAAAAGTGCAAAGTAATAGAGAAGATAACAGATAGGAGATAATTAATTTCGTTATGTCCCATGGCCTAAATGCAAGTCATCTCTTGATGAAATAAAAAGGAACAAATTTAATATCAAAGGAAATTTTGTTCCCAGTGCAGCATAATGGCCAGATACCTTGGCCTGACT
Organism: Machaerirhynchus nigripectus; assembly: GCA_013397975.1. Taxonomy (NCBI): domain Eukaryota; kingdom Metazoa; phylum Chordata; class Aves; order Passeriformes; family Dicruridae; genus Machaerirhynchus; species Machaerirhynchus nigripectus. Next base: position 983,802 of record VZRQ01000477.1, read on the forward strand.
TTTGTATGCCTTGCACAATTCAATGCAAGACAGAAATACAGCAGTAAGCTATTTCTGATAAGAGTACCACTGCTCTGTGTCCTGGGCCAGATCTGCTGCTGCAGGCAGCCAGGTCATCTGGGTGGCCAGTGTTCCCACATTGCTCAGGACGGAGTCCTTGCTGACCACTCTGCTCCAGATGGGCTTCATTTTCCATTAGCTCCTGCTGCAGATAATCCTACTTTGTAGTGTCACTCCTTGTTAGATGCACAGTGCACTTCCCCACTCATAGGTTTCTAGTACTCTCAAGTGTGTCTGAGCTAGTAGTTGCCAACCTCAGTTGAATAAATAGATCTTTCAAGGGAAATGTTTTTTCATGTTGTGTTTATGGAGAGAGGTAAAGAGCATTTTTCACCTTTTGTTATTTTCTGCACAATGTAAGCACAAATGTTGCTGAGGATCACAATGTCTGATGTATTCTGGGAATACATACTCTATCAAGAATAAAACAGAGGTAAAAGGGAGGAAAAATTCTTAACAGTTGCAACTCTTACTTATTCCATGACTTAGCAAAACTGCCTCCGTCTGAGTTAATCTGTGTAGCTCCATGTGACCAGTGTCTCCAGGAGTTTATCTTGATTCAGCTAATACAGCTACTATCCAGAATATGCCAGCTGGTTTGAGAAAAGATGAGGTCAAGGAAATAAAACTTGAGATTACACCAGTTCAAAGAAGAGGATAATTGAAATCAAGAGGAATTTGGTGGAATTCCTTGAAGTGTCTCAATTTGCATTTACACTACTGTAATAATTCTGTGGTTGTTTGAAGCTCATTTTCCATCAAAAAACTCTTCCTGTCATCCTGGGAAGATCTCTAAAGCTACCCAATTGGACTTTGGTTTTAATTAGGCTCAAAAAAGGAATCTCTTAATTAAAGCTCCCAATTGAAGGAGATCTAGGAGCATTCCATGACTGTTGAAAGAGAGGAGGATTAGGAAGGAATTAACTTCCAAAGTTCTGGTTTTCTGGTCATCTATGGTACCCTGCCAGCATTCAGTTCTAATTGCTTCATGAACTAAACAGATAGCACAGCACCATCTGGCAGTGCAAGCAGGCACTGGTCCTTCCTTGTGCATCCTGAAGATCCCTTCGGAGAAAAGAACAGAATCTTTATTATCATAGTCTGGCTGGTTCTACCACCATGACCTTGTCTGTACATAGAAGTTATTGGGCAGTAATCAGCAGTGTGAATTTCAACTGCATTAAGCAAGGCTGCACTGGTGCATGCAGTCAGAGGGCTGCCACCACGCAAAAGCGTGTGCTGTCCCTCAAGCACCAGGAGTGGTAGTGCAAAGTAGGTTGTAAGTGCTAAATTCCAGTCATGTATGGAATAACCCTACATGGAGCTCCATCTCCACAGGTAGGAGAGGGCAGCTGGGGAAGTGTCTGTGGGGAAGCTGTGTGCCAGTTGTGAGAGTGGCCTGGCTAAGGGGACACAAGACAACTCTGTAGATGTGGCAAGGCATCCTAAGAAGAAGGACATGAGTTAACTCCATGCTTTCCACTTTACGCGTAAGATTACTTTTGTGTGGCTCAAGGAAACCAAGTGTGACTGTGGAACTGGGAATATTGTTTTTTTTTACCAAGAATGGTGCAGGCTATTGATAAATTTGAAGACTTTAGTGGCATGGAGAAGAGAAATATTTATTTGGTGAAAATGCCAGGTATTTGAGGAACTCTTTAACACTCAGATGATAGTATCTGCTAAGAAATCAGTAACGTGAAAGAACCTTACTTAGTGTCTTACAGAGAAAAAGGTTGAACTCTTTATTGCCAAAAACACAGACTAAGGCCTTAAAGCTGCACTTTATAGAGGTAAAACATTTCTGAAGAAACAAGTAGTTTTTAAGTGGCTATCCTTGAGGAACTCATGACTATTCAGCTAGAGGAAAGTGTTTGAAGGAAAAACAGTCAAAAGTCCAGTACCGGAGAATTAATGGAGTTTTGGGTTAAACAGACACTGGGACTCAAGTAAATGTGATACAGAGTAAGGTTATAAAGAGAACATGGCAATTACAATAACTGAAGTTTAACAATAGAACAATGCTAGCACCAAATTATATTTTACATCCGCACATGGCTGGTCCAAAGGGGTGTGTCTGGTTGGTCATAAAAATGTATTTATATATTGGTAGATAAAATGTGTTTTATAATGGTATCATACACTTAGAACTCAAAGGTTTGGGGTAGGGATTGGATTTTGAAATCACTTTAACTGAAGTTAGTAAGCTTTCAAAAGAGTCAGACACTCTTTTTTAGTGTGGTGCAACCAGCAAATCTCTGTACACTCTGTAACAGCCCCCTAAGTACAATTGAATGAGGTGATTTTGCCTGGCTCACAAACCAAATTGCAGTGGCAGAACTGGGAGCAGGGTAGAAGAATTAGCACTCTCAGCACTCCATATTCCTGCCACTAGATCAAGCTCATGCTTCCACACTTCAGCGCAGTACAGCCTTCATTAGGAAAAACCACTTTAAACAAACAGACGAAGTGCCCATAATATTTTTACTCCTCAAAATCTGGAATACTATATGCTATTAACACTGAGTCATTGAAATTGCTCCAAAATGAAATATTATAGTGTGTTGTGCCAATGCCTTGAAAGTCTTCGTGTTAAGATTTCAACAAGAGAAACCAAAACAAAACTCCAAACCTGAAATTTTCAGTCTAGGCATCACATTTCAGTCCTAATGTATGGGAAATATCAAAGTATTAAGAGCCATCATGTCCACACAGAGAGGCGATAAAAGTCTAAAGCTGACAAAGATCAGACTGCAAATAGGACACACATTTAACTGAAGATAATTAACCACTGGAACAGATGGTAAAGGGATGTGGTAAATTAATCGTCTAGAGTCTTTAAATCAAGATTGGATGTCCTTCCTTCTGAAAGAAATGGCACAGTTCAGCTATAAATTACTAGGCTTGATGGTGGTATTGCTGGGTGAAATGCTCTGGACTGTGTCATGTGCAGGAGGTCAGAGTGGATGAGCATAATAGTTCATCCCTCCAGACCTTGCTATCCATGAATCCATTATGTTAACTTGGAAAGTTTTATATTTTAACAAAGCAGTTACAGACTGTTGGGCTCACAGTGTGTAGTTTTGGAAGTTTTAGAATACTCTTTCATTCTATATGCTGAAGGGTCTGAATTAATCTTGTTAATATTGTTTAAAAGCATGCAAGTGTAAAATATGAAGATGCTTTCTTTTCAACACATTGATTCCCGTATCTCACTAAAACACAAAGTGGTCTTCAGGCAGCACTGATTGTGTATTCCCCCATATGTTCACTGCCCCAGCTCTTGGGCAGGTAGGTGGTAGAAAAAATTCTTTTCCATCTCTCTCAAGTGATGTGAAGGAAGTGAAGTATCCTAGAGGAAACAGGAACTCATCACCCTGGTACATGTCCACTTTGGATTGCTTGAAGAGTTCTGTGATAGAGGACTACTCCATTGCCCATGGCTGTGACAAAACTGTGGTTTGCTGCTCCCTGCACTGCTCTTTTTCACCAAAGCACCAGCCTACCCTGTGATAGTTCTTATTTGTCTCTTCATAGTGTTAGGTGAATGAATATGCTTTTAGTATCTTTTAGGTGAGACATGTGGGCTGGGATTCAGATGCCTGAACACAGATATCTAGTACTTTCTCAGACACTCTTGAACATTCTGCCTGAATTTCAGCTGCTGCTGTGAAGGTTGTAAGTCTTCACACCCAGAGTCTTCTGGAACAATAGCTGGAAACTAGGTAGATTAGCCAAGGCCTGATCGCTCTGGAAATATTTTTGGTTGCTACAAATCTGGTGAGCTCTGGGTGAACCCTATGAAACTGATCTAATCAGGCTGCAATTGGGAATATTACTTTCTGCCACTCAAATTTCATCCCCACAGTTTTATTTGCTTACAGCAGCCTTTACTTCCTGTCCTGAAGTAAAGCTACTGTGCTGTGGTGCTGAACACCTCTGTGTTGTTGCTGAATTTCAGAATGCACTTATCTGTGTTGATGCTTATTGACAGATACATTGTTTTGTAAAATGTTTTGGGATCAAAAGTATATCTTAGTATATTTTCAATGTTTAAAATCCCACAGCAGTCTGTGAGAGTTATATAGAGAAAATAATGGATTTTCCTCCCTTATTACAGGACAAGGTTTATGATATTTGGGGTTTCTTGTTTCTAATATTCCACTTTTCACTTTTCAGACACATTTGAAGGGTCAGTCAAAGAGACACTTTGTGAGTCCTACGGTGAACAACCCATGGTAGAAACACCCCAAAATTATCACCTCCTTCTTAGAAATCTTAGTCTTAGTGAATTTTCATTGTCATTCCTTGCACATGCTAATACCTTTTGTGATTATGAGAAACAGCCTTGCATGTCTACACGGCAGTTTTTAGTCAAGCACCAGGGAAATAACATTTTTAATATCTAGTCCCCTAATGCTGCTTAAATTAAATCACTTTCTCTGCCCTCCTTTCTCTTTTCTTAATTCTGATTGACCCTCCGTACTCATTTGAATTACATTATTTTTCTGTCTTGGTCTATTCTCAAAGTTTATGGTCCCTTGGTTAGACGACCATAAACATTCAGCTCCTCTCATATATAACCAAGATTAAAGCTGTGTCTATAAATCTGGCAGCAGAGTAGTATTTTTGCTCACTCTTGAGTTGCAGCTGTATTTCTTCAGTAATGACTGAACAATAATTCATCGTGCTCATTTTTTCAATCCTTCATAAATATGTAAACCAAAATTGCAACAAATATTTTTGCTGACAGGTGGCTATGGCAATTAAACACCTGAGAAACTCAGGTTATATCTGTGAACAAATGGGGTTATTGATTCTTTCCGTGTTATTACAAGTAATTCTGTGTCACTTGTATCACAATTAGAAGTTGTACAGTAGAGCACTTGGAAAGAAAGATGACTGAGTCAACTTCCCTCCTCAGTATACTGCATAGTATCTGTGATTTCTTGCTTAGGTATGTAGGAATCCAATCTGCCCTCTATTACTTCAAACTGATTTATTTTCTGAATCCCACACATACTGCTGTACTTGTGGCTGTGTTCAGCTTTGTGTTGGATCCCACAGGTCTGCCTAGGCAAATCTGTGGACATGTGGATATACATATTGCGGGTGATATATGATGTGCTCTAAAGGTTGCTGTATTCAAGCTCCCTGCACACAATTTTTAAAGCACAGCATTGCTATCTAAGGGTAAACTTATCTCACCTGCTCATATTTTCAAGGCCATTGCTGGCTGCACCCCTTATTGCTACTTTAGGTCCTGTGGGAATGTGTGAAATCAAAGCTATGGATCATTGCACAACTTTTGCTGTGGGCTCTGTTTTGTTGATGGCGACCCACAGGTTACAGCATGGCTCCTTGTGGCAGCCCTGGGAGAGAGGTACTAGGTCTAACACTGCTCAAACGCTGCAGGCTTAAGGAACAAAGCTCTCCCATATTTGCTTGGGATTGTTTAAGCACTGCACCAGTGCAGGTTGTGGGCTATAAGTAAACAGGTCTGTGACAGCTATCCAGACATCTCATACCTGTGTAAGAGATGGCCTCATTTCAAGATGGCCCTCCTTTAGAGTCGGCACCAGCAGCTCTCTGCATGGCAGTCTGTTTTCTCCTACTTCAGTTTCCTATGGCTTCTTCAGCTCACTCATCCCCCAGTCCCTCCTTCCAAGCTGCACTTCCCCTCACAAAAGTTCCTCAGTAAGCTCTAGTCTCTAACCCACTTCAATCCTTAATAAGACGCTCTTTACCTATAAAGAAAAGACACTCTCACTTGTCCCACTTTAAAGTGCTTTGTGTAGCACTCTTGTTCATCCTGCACATTAACTGCCTTTTACATTCCCTGCTGCACCTGCGTCTTCTCTCTGCCTTCAGTGCCCAGCCAGATGGGAAGCTGTATCCATCTCTCCCCACACACAGAGGAACCTGCAAGCACAGAGTCTGGTCTTGCTGTCAGATAGTTCCACCACAAGGGTCTTCACTTTAAGTTAGATTAAATGCCCAAGGGGTTTGGCAGACTCATGCTCTCTGTTTTCACCCACCAAGTCCAGTTTTTAAAATTCTGTACTCCAAACACAAATAAAGAGTGATTGAAGCTAATCTCCGTTTTATCTAATTTTGGGGTACAGACTCTCAGTCTGCTGAATAAGCCTGGATGACCTATGTCCTAGAGAGAGTGCTTTCTGAACCTGAGCTTTCCTACAAATAAAAATAAATTTCAGCTCCCTGGTTGCTAAAAAAAAGGCGGGGGAAGGGGAGGGAAACTGATGCATATACTGTATTTTCAAGCCTAGATCTATAAGGAGAGGTATTGTTTTGTACTGAGTCACAAAATATAGAAAGAAAAAAAATAGGCAAGGTTTTGGACACAAAAGGTTTTTTTCTGAATGTGTAGGCAGCCTGACCTGTATTTGAGCTGAAATTACATCTGCACTGAGTACATCAGGACATTACTTCTCCAGCTTCATGATACTATATTAGCCTTAGCAGGAACTTCTTCATTTTAGTGACTGAAGTTGTTTCAAAGACAGAAAAATGCAGATTAGAAGGAAAAGTCCTTTTAAAGGGGAGGGGAAAGGGAAGACCTTGGTGGGGTGTGGGTGGGCAGGGAAGTGGAGAAAAAAAAAAAGAAAGAAAAAAAAAGAAAATAGAGGATGGAGCAGTAACTGGGCCCAAGCACAGCAGTCTGGGAAGAGGAAGCTATTTTCCTTCTGAGACAAGTCAACAGTGAAGTAAGTAATAAATAATGGAACCTCTAAAAAAAGGCCAACTTTTCATCTTGTTCTAAACCTGCTGTCAACATGGGAAAAGGTCTGTGGGAAGTAGAGCCCTTGATTTATTCTCACAGAGATCATGATGAGAATTAAATTTCCTTAAAGAAATTTGTCTTATGTCCTCCACAATCAATGAACTGCTTCTCAGAATCAGCTCTTGACTATTGTTTCCCTGGTTTGCAGTAGCTGGATGTTTATCAGAAGACAGCTAAACCTGGCAAGTAGCATGACGTCTTCAGGGAAATAATCCAGGTCGGTCTCTCAGGCAGTGCTTTAGGCTCAGTCAGTGCTTCAGGCTCCAGATCCAGTGTGTGCAGTTTGGTTCAGACAGAGGAACTGGCTTTTGTGTGTTAAGGGATGACACCAGACAATTGGAAGACAATTCCTGAAACCTAGCCTCAGGCACCACCAAGAAAGATCAGGTCTCATCTTCTGCTCAAGAAGAAAGAGATGGATGAAGCTGGAGGCCAAACAACCACTCAACTCCTTCAATCTTTAAAGTGTCTCAGCACTTGGGTAGTGCCTGATGCAGGTTCAGGACCTGAAGGCTGCTTTGTTCCATGTTTTGGCCAAAAGAAAATGAAGGATGAGTTCCCAAGGATGCTTAGGCCCACATGTAACTCTCATTGAAGGCCAAAAGTCCTCCAGATCAAGATACATAGAATGTATTTTTTAGGGAGATACTGTCTACTATTATACAAAATGGACTTGACTAAATTTAAAAAAGAAAAAGCAGCAGCATTAATTCTCTTACAATTTTTCACTTATAATTTCACCCTGGATGTGTGGAAAAATATTTTAAAGTTGTGAATGAGAAAACCAATCTTCTCCTTCACCACAGTTAGTAATGGCCAGGTCTGAGTCACAACCACATGGTCCAGCAAGTACTGAACTTTGCTGTCAATCAAATTTTATTCCTGGTTTTGCCATGATTCATTGCTATGAGATCATCAGAGTTTGTTTTCATGTTTCTGTTTTCATTCCTATGCTAAAACTCAGGGCTGTCTTATTAGATGCTTGGACCAAACTTAGAACAGGAAGTGGGAAGTTTTGTTGAAGTTCTTTACTTGCTATTGTCAAATGAGCAAGTGCTGTTAAACAGCACCGCAGTTGTTTGTCCTGGAGTTGGAAATAGCAGTGATGGGAACAGCATGTTTATATTTTGTTGCCAGCTGGCCAGGGGAAAATAATATGTATGAAATATATGAATTTAAGGGGTTTTATGTGAAACATGGCCTGGTAACTAGAGACTTGGCATAGCTACACTAATGCAGGTTTTTATGTGACTCGTGGTGAGTTGGTTAAGAAGCTTTAAATTTAAGACATTTTTATTTACACACTTTATGGTGCTATTAAGAGTGTAACTCATTAAAGTCTTAAGGCACCCAGAAACTGGTAGAAGGAGTATCAGCTCAGTGCCTACAGCACACACATTCACGGTGGGCTGTGATAACCCTGCTCTGTGCTCATTCTTCTGAGAGTACAGAGTAAAGCTGTAAGAGGATATAAGGACCAGGCTCACAACTGTGGTATTTATGGGCATCCAGAACCCACCCAAGAGACTTACATCATTCTGTTTAGGGGCTGGTGTCTTTACATGTTGCGCATGCACAGGAAGGGAGAGAGCAAGGACAGCTAGCTGCCACATGAAATCTGGATCTAGGTTGTGCCTTCATTTCAAATTGCTGCATTGAAGTGGTTTCCTTGCAAGACAGCAATTTGAAATAAGCTTTTTTTATTTGACTTCAGATTGCTTAGGAGAGCACTGGAGCATTGTGTACAGAGTAAAAAAATATATATTAAAGTCTTTTGCATTATTTTCCTACTCCTGGGTCAAGATCCTCGTGTATGCACGCAAATCTGGGAAAAATAAACCCAAGTGTGTCTTTGTGGCTTCTCTCCTTGACTTCTGGATAATCGGGACCCTTGTATATTTCCTTCCTTTGTAATACCCCAAGATGCAACTCCCTTTGGGAGTTTCCTAATCTGTATATCAGTGGCAATCCTATAATCCCATATAATTGTATTAGTCTCAATAGCAGATTAGCTCCAAGTGCCCCTACAGACAAGGAGATGTCAGCTCTGCTATTGTTTCCCACTTAATGTGATTCCAGACAGCAAAGAAGAAAAGCAGCTGAGAGCCCTCTGTCTCACATTACAGCCCACAGTTCCTAAACCAATTAGGAAAAAGGGATTTACAGTCAACTGGATTAAGGGCTCTGTTTATATTATCCCATATTTCTTTTTATAATACCTTCCATTTTCTATCTAGACTTGTAATCAACTACCCTTTTCTGTGCCTTTTGCAACACCCATCCGTGTCCTTACCTATTCATTTACCAATCCATCTCACATGTGGGATTTCAGCCATCTGTCTGGTTAACTTCACCAGCCTGCTTTAGTGCACATTTGTTTAGAGAACACATGGTGTATGAAGCATACTAAGTAATGCTGAGATTAAAACCAATGCCTGATTTCAGATCAGTTTCAAGATGACCTCACTAATGTAAGCACATTTGTGAGACAGTGTTTGGGCAAGTCTCTCCCTTCTGCTTAGTAAAATATTCTACCACCATCCTTATCAGAGCCAAACAATGCTGGTATGTAAACAGCACCATGGTCAATCATTATTCAGCAGGAAAATGGTACCTATAAAATCCTGCAACACTTATAGAGGAAGAGGTAAAATGAAACTTCAGCAGGATAATGTTACTAAGATGAAATATCAGTGTGGTCCTTGATCTGGTCAATTAAGTAGCAGATCAAGGATAGAAACTGACAGTTCTCTCTCACAGAGGTGTCTCTTCTGCTGTGACAAGAGAGAAAGATTGCTGGAGGATGTGGGCTAAAACACCACTTCAAGTGAGAACAGCCAGCAGCAATCAAGACCCTGGGATTCGGTCGGAACTATGGTTTCTGCTGTTAGAAATACATACAAAAAGTCATGCATCACCTACCAACAGTAATTGTTTTCTTTTACTTGATCAAAATAAATCGGTAAAATAAAGTTAGCACAATCCATATTGCCCAAAATATCTGTTATCCTGGAGAGATGATACCTTGCATTCCCTTGAATTCCTAATTCAGCATGAATTCATACTAATGGGCATTCACATGTTCAGGTGACTGTGATTTGATGTGCTTTCCTAGATAGAAGTTACCCAGTGAATATGTTTCTTAATGGTTTGTTCTTATGGCAAAATTAGTTTGGGGCTGTTTTTCCTCTGAATGAAGATTCTTCTCCTATTGAATACCATTTCTCAAAAATATTTTTTCCCAATCAGCTTAATATTTAAACAAGTTTAAATTTTAAAACTCACTGTACAAATCTACTTAGATTTTCAAATTACAGTAATAATTCACCAGGTTTCATTTTTAAGGCAATGTAATATGTATAATTCATTCCATGAATCTTAGATAAGGTTGATATTATGATACAGTGCAATTTTCTGCCTTGCAGTGAAGCTTTACAGCTAAGGTGAGTTCTTCCACTTCAGGCTGTAGCTTTATTACAAATGGCTTTAAAAGAAATAAAGATGAAAAATGAGAAATGAAGTGTTCCAGTAGCTGGAGAGCTCCATAACCAATGGCTCTTTTACCCCTTGTGCATGTTCATGGAGTGCTCACGGCAAAGTACTGCTCCACCTCATAGTTTCCTTGGGGCAAAGAGAGCCTTTCATTGAATGAGTTCCCTTCATTACACCTTTGAACCAGACATGTTCAGAGAAAAGCTCAGGGAAAAGGATAAATGACTGAGACTGTGAAAGGATTGATGCTATCCAAAAGAATAAAGCAAATACGCAGAAGTTTTTAGAAGCCATGATTACTTTTCAGAACTTCAACAGTCAGGTCCCAAATGTAATGCATTTAAAGACAGTTCTCTTTTTTTTTTTTTTCAGTTTAGTATTTCTTGCTCCTAAAGCCACCAACCAAAACCAGTAAGAAAAAGACAGAAGTGCTTGAGTTCCAAATAACCCAATGAACTCAGTGCATGCCAACACCCCAGCTATTGTAACAACCCCTGCTCCAGGTCTTCTCTGTTTGCTGCTGAAACACTGACCCCAGTGAGTACCATTATACGGTTTGCTAAAGTTTCCCAGTGTTCCAGGAACAACAGCTGATTGCAACTCCCTTTGATAACCAGTCAGCAAGGAGAATTACTCAGTCCGGGTACCTAAAATGGATATACCCCAAATAACAAATTAATTCTGACCCTGGACCAGCTGGGTGCTGCTTGTATGACAGCAGTTGATTCAGGAGCCAGATGGCAAATGAACCTTATACTGTTACATGATGATGGAAAATCTTTCAGAATCCAGATGGAGCTGGATTGCCAGTTTGACAGTCTTAATGCAGGCTACTTAGCACCTATTTTCCAACAGTGGCACAGCTCTCTCCAATGCTCAGAAAGGCTTTTGAAGCAGTATGAGTGTATACTCTGGGCTGGCCTAAGGATGTAAGAAGGCATTAGCATTAAGGTGAACAGTTGCCAACACTTCAGCATTACTCAGGTTGTCAGGCCTTGGTTCTGGCCTGCCCTAGCAGAGCTGTTATAATCAGCACTGTTGCAAGCTATGTTTTTGCTCATAAACATTCACAAGATTTATTAGAGTAGGCACAAGTTGTAAGCACAGCTTCTGAAGCTTTCAGGCAGTAGCAATCTGGAAAAATTGATGTTTACACAGAAATCCTGTACCGTTCATAATTTGAAGATGCTGCTGCCATGGTATATTTCTGTCAGCTTGCCCAGAATCAAATCCCTTAGTGATAACCAGGGGATAGGAACATCCAACTCATCATGGGGAGGTGGAATCAACTGAATACAGAAATACTTGGTTGACAAAGAAAGGAAAGGCATTGGAGGCATTATTAAGGAAAACTTCTGTATTCACCTTCAAAGATATTTCCTCTCTCTAGAAACTGTTCTCTTTTTTTAAGTAAGACCACTTGAAAATTTCCAGTATTTTGTACCTGTGTGGATGATTCTGGTCTTACCTTGCTTGCCTTGGTTTTGTATAGGAAAAGAAAAGTGGTATGGTGACATTAAAACAGGCATGATCAACATTTTAAAACCGGTGAAGGGACATTTCATACAAGTTTACAAGGGACATATGCATGATTGTTAAAATCTGCTTTGCTCTTTTGTACAATGAAAGCCTGTAAGACTGCATATATTTTTAAGAATAAGCTAATTTCAACCTGCTTTTTACATTAGGAATACCAGGACTGGCAGCTCTTTTCTCCTGTAGTTTTATAGAAAGTCTTGCAAGATGTTTAACATTGCATCTGTACTGAATCTTTAGCACTAAAACTCAGTGTTTTTATGAGAAAAAACAAATTGCGAAGAGTTTTAAACAAGCTGAGGAGAAAACGTTCCTTCCCCAGGCTTGTGGGGTTTATACTGTGATGATTTTGGTAACCAGTAATTGTATCATTTTCCTGAGATTAAAGTAGCTGAAATTTTAGCATATGTAAAAGCTGTGGTTAGAGGTAGGGATAATCATTAAAGAGAGCAAACATTTTTTTCAGACAATTCTCCTACATCATAAGAAACAACACGAAGCCACATCACTGCGTTTTCTCTGATGCCATTAGCCTAATAACACAACAGAAAAAGCTCTTTGATAAAGCAATTATTTATTCGCCTGAGAGCACCCCTCTGCACAGTATTTCTGAGACTCATCTCTTTTCCCTCTTCTCTCAACCAAAAAAAGGAGGATTGATACTGCTCACATTGCAAACATCATAAGACAACAATTTAAATATCTTTACATGTGATAAAAAGTGTATGAGGCCTTCCTCTACTACTTTTTTTTTTTTTTTTCACAGCATCTCTGGTTGCAGTTCCTTTCTGAAGAAGTTTACTGATTATTAGGTCCTGTTTGTAAAGTAGTGGGCTAAAAGTACCCAAAAGGCTTTTGGCCAAGGTAGAGTTCTTTGTTGAGAAATAGACTACTATAGTGGTAATATCTGCATAAGGAATTAAGCAAGTGAACCTGGAATGCAAACCCAACACTTATTTTCTAGTACCCACAGTGTGAAAAAGTCAGTCATGAGAAATACACTCTCAGCTCATCTTCTGTGCTGAGTAATGTTGCCAATACACTGACACCTACTTCATAATGTTCGCTCTTGCATTTACAGTGGGTGTTCTGACTGCAAAGTTTTTCCTGGCTGCATTGAAACTTTTTGAACATACATAAATTTTATATTTTAGATCTAATAGTTACTATAAAATCTGTAGGTAATAAAAACCAAGCAACCATAAAAGCAGGTTTTTTACCTTGATTGTGATGAAGATACAGCTTGCCTTTATGATTAATCTTTTATAGGTTGTAAAGTACACAGATTATATGGCATATGAACCCACAGCAAACACCACATAGCAGCAATCTAATACATATCACCAGAAACAATTTAGCAGTAAATTGTTTCCTGTTTACTAATAAATGCCACAAACACCCACCTTATATGTAAGTCTTGCTAGGTATTTCAGGGCACACTGTCAAGTTATTTGGGGACATGGATTGGATTTGGAAAACAAAGCAATGTGAAAGACAAACAGTGTCAGGCAATTCAAATCTGAGGAGGCACAGGAGATTTTAATGTGTGGGTCTAGTTATATTTTCCATTTAAATTATCCTAAAAATACTGTATTTCAGTTTACAACACCCTATGCCAGTGCAAAACAATGAAAAAATGCCATGGACTCTGAAGAGGTAAAATTCTGCTGCCTGAATTAAAAAAAAACAGTAGTGCAGAAGAAGAGCATTAGCAATGAGCAGCTTGATGGATTCTTACAGTGCCCTACCTTTTAGCCAGCTGTTTTAAGATGTTTGTGATAGAATAGATTTTAAAAAACAAATGTTCCAATTACATTAATGTAAGTAAAAGTACGCAAAAATTAAGTAACACAAATAGAAATGCTGCCAGTTTGCTCCTTTACCATGATTTTCATTCCTTTAACGCTCTTCTTGTTCTGATAATTCAAGTTACAAATATGGTCAGTAGAGTTTTCCAGTAAATAGGGATGTATATTGATTAATTTAGCTAGACAGGTTTGTCTAGTAGGCACAGATAGTTTTAATTACAATGCTTTTGCACAGATCTAGAGGTATTTAGAAATATCTTCATTTTAAGGTTTTCTAACAAAGTCAGTCCATGGAGATACCTGGGAATGAGTGTGAACAGGAAAAATGTGTAAATTCTCAAGTTTGCTATTGCTCTGTCTGTACCTGAGAGCTTAGTGAGATAACAAGGGACATAGGGCCTGAGTCTCCGAAGACTCATTCACTGTCGGAAGCAATGGCATATTTTCTGTGATTCAGCACCTGTTAAACTACATTTTTCCCAGGTCTGTGCATTCAAAGGACCCTTTCAAAAAATATTTCCACTATTGCATTTAAGATAAACCACCAAGCCTGCCATTTCTCTAATACTTGGGAGGTAGTACAAGGCCAGTGTCTGAGGAGGAAGCAAGACAAGAGTAGACTTACCTGGCTTGCAGGCTTCTGGACACTTTCAGCTTTATCAGCTTTATTTTAATGGCTTTTTGCCATTCCTCTGGCAATTCCTCAGAAAGATGCATCCCAGCCATCAAACGTGCAAGGAAGCAGCAGCACCTCTCCCATTTCACCTGGCCGCTCGCAGCGTGAGCGTGCAGAGGACAAGTTCCAGGCCTCTCACACTGCTGCAGGACTTCAGCATGGCGTCATCTCTTTGTGTCAAGTACTGTTGCGTGAAAGCCTCTCACTCATGCTCTGGCACAGCTAAGCCATCGTGGTTTCTAGGATTCCCCTGTTGTGTGTCACTGTTGTCATGTAGAGAGCAGGGATGTGAGTAGACTGAAATCAGTCAGAGCATTCACACCCTTTCGACACCACAGCAGTGTCACTGTGGCCCAGGCTAAGCCCACAAGATCAGTCCTCACAGACATACCTTGCACACAGAAGGTTCTGGGTGCCCTGGTCTCTGCCCATCTGTACACCCTACTGCCTCATCTGCTCCTTGGGGCTTTCCAAACCAGAGCTCTGCTCCCCTCATGTGGGGATTGGCCGCTGTGACTTGCCCTTGTGTGTCGTCCTGCCGCCATCCTGCAGCCTCTGTGGGCAGCAGAGACTTGATGACACACTAGGATCCCTGCCGCCATCCTGAAGTGTCTCTGGGCAGCAGAAACTTCAGGAAACACTGTGAGTCCCCATCCCACCTTTTGCTGTGCCAGCTGCATTGCCCGGCTGCCCAATCCTGGCAGCCTTTCTCCCAGGCTGCTGTGTCTGCCGCCACAGGCACACAGTTCGCCTGGCAGTGGGCAGCCAGGTACCTCAGGGTCAGCAGGTAGGGCCAGCACCCCGCTGATGCCCAGCTGGGAAGTGCCTGGCATCACAGAGACAGGGAGTGGGCCCTGACTGAGGAGATGAGTGCCTGCGTTTTGCTGAGGAGATGGCAGCCAGTGCTGTGCTGAGGAGAGGGGTGCCAGTGCCTGCTAACTGCTGTCAGTGCCTGCTGAGGGGATGAGCGCTGCCTCAGTAAGAAAATGGCCGACAGTGCCCTGCTGAGGAGATGGCCCCAGGTGCCGGCAAAGGTGACAGGTGCTGCCTTCCTGAAGAAATAGATGACAGTGACCTTCTGAGGAGATGGATGGCAATATCATTCGAAGAAAAGGCTGCCAGTGCCTGCCAAGGAGATGGGTCCTGCCTTGCTGAGGAAATGGGTACTGATGCCCCACTGAGGAGGCTGTTGGTGACACAGCAGGAAGAGGCCAGGTAACTGCTGGGCGGCGTGTGGCAGCCTCAGGGGAGGTCCAAACAGCAAACTTTTTTGGGGGGGGTCCCTCAGGAGTAAAGCTGATCCACACAAGCCCTCTGTGTTCACAATGTTGACAAAAATGGGGAAAAGCTTGTGTTTGTTGCTTTGCTGTGGGTTTAAACAGTCCATTTTAATACCATTATACATCCTTCATAAGGCAGTGAGCAACTGCATGGACACAAGTACTGGAGCCATCGCAGGCTACATAAACCAGAAGGCACAGGAAAGGCCATGGTGACAAGCCATGCTGAACAGGAACCCTTCTCAGCCAGAGCTGCTTTCTTCAGATTGTGATTTATAGGAAGTGGTGGAACTATTTGAAATAATTAACCTATTTAATGAATTGAGTTTCATACTCACTTTTCAAATTGTCATTGAATATGCTCTGAGTTTTGTAAACATACTTGCAATTATTTCAGAAGTGGCTGATAAGGGTTGTCATCCAATATATTTCTCATTAATTGTTTGCTGCTCTACTTTGAGAGCAGACTGTTTTACTCTATCTATGCGCTTGATGGCCCAAGTTTTATGGCATTCCCCCTGAGCTCTCAGGCCTTTTTCAGCTTGTTTCTTGAACAGTTCCTACACAAATAGTCATGTGAATATGATGTATCCATATACACATAGAGTTATAAGCCATGCTTGAGCATTTTGAGCATTTTTAATAGCTTCTTATAGCTTTACTTTATAGTAAAACAGCTAGTGTGGATGTTTGCAGAATAATAAGAGAGAATTTGGATGGAAGTGGGAGTACCACTGAAAATAAGCCATTTTGTTCAAACGAGTATGCTCTCCCTTTCTCTCCCAGCTTTCATTCAAGAAATACAAAGGTATTAGATATTTGGCCCTGCTCTATCGTGAAATTATTCTTACGGTGTTAAATAGGTGCAACTCTACCATGCAACTGTGCAACCAAAATGTTTTTCAATTATGTAAACAAAAGGGCTGGATGAAGAGTCTGTGGAACTCCTTGTTCAGTACCACAAGGTCATGGGAATGGCTTGCTGGGAGTGGGCAAAGAGTATGCTGAGACCCCATTGCTTCTCCTCCATGGGTGAATAACATCAATCTGTATGTGACAAGCTGTATGTAAGATTACGGGGGCCGCTTTTTTCATTACACTCTGAAAAACTCGGAGAATCTAGAGTCCTTCAGCATCACTCTGTGTGTTTATATACATAAATAAGAAACAGACGATTCCTTTCTGCTAACTGTAGCTCCCAGATTGCAGATATATTTTTCATGCTCACTTCCTTTCCCAAACACTTTTTCTTTCAAAAATTAAAAGCATATGAATTCAAAAGTATCTCAGAGAAGCAGCCAAAAATCAGGTCATATGCGCACTCAGATGGTGGAGTCTCTATTACCACTGTTGTTTGAGCTGAGGAGATAAAAATCTCTCTGAGTGGCTCTGCATTCTGACTTCAAACAATGCTGTTAAAATGTAGCACAATTCTTAGGATTCTTGAGCAAAGTAAGGTTGTGTCTCCTTCCTCTGCATTAACTATTCTCCTCGAAGTCTTGGAGTCTTTGGGGTGTGGTATCTTATTTTACTGGTTGCTTTATACCATCGAAAAAGGGTTTATGTTGTTGGAGTTAAATATCACTTAAGAACTTCAAAGCTGCTCCTTTGAGAGGAGGGTCTTTGACTTTACATCTGGGTGGAGGACACACATGGAAAGGGTTACCATGAGAAACAGTCTTTCCCAGCTGCTGCCTTTCTTAAATTACTGTAGCAGCAGCAGCCACAGTTACTCACTTATGCCAAACATTGTTTTTTGGCATATTTCAGCCTGATCAGTTCCTTGCAGGAATTCCCACAAGGGTGAAAGGGATATCCAGCTTGTTGAAGCCTCTTTTAAACAATTTAAGATGGCTCTGGCAGTTTCTGTAAGTCAAGTTAAGTCAAGACTGGAAAATGGAATCTTCCAAAGTCAACAGCCATATTAAATATGGAAAGGAACTTGCCTGGGCTTGTGTAAGTAGCTGTTCCCACATTTTGAGTAACTCTGCATTTGCTGAAATGAGAGATACCTGCCTTTTGCATCAGATGTCTATGTGGCTTAAATAATGTGTAGTCATTGTTCTTTTGCCTTCTACTTTTGGTTGGTGTTATTATTATTGTTTTGTCAAGAAATAATTTAAGATTTTTCTTAACTTCAGCACTGCTATTTATCACAAATTCACTAGTCAGGTAGGGTGAACAGAAAAGGCCAAGCCTAGCTCCTCATTCTTACTGCCTAGCAATGAAAATGTGTTTTAATTGTATTCAGTTCCTGCACAAAAGGCTTAGTCACTCAAAGTTAATAAGGCGTAATGGCTTCCCACCCCACAGAGTGCTCAACCTGCCATGCAGCTCCTGCTCTGAGGCAGCTGTGTGATGGACAGAGTTGAGAAAGGCAGTGGCAAGAGTGGCTCTGAAGATAATTGTTAGCAGATCTGAGCGCCTTAGATTTCACTTGCTCATTTGAAAACAACCAGGGCCCCTTTAACAGCATTCAGGAAAATTTCTCAGAAGAGCAGACTCCTGCTCCAAACAATTATTAGCACCATACCTTTCATTATGTCAGCTGTAATGACAGTTACAGCTCCTTTTGATGTGCTGGTGCATGGCCTGGCCTGTCGGATGCACCAGCAGGCAGCCGGATGCCTAGGCAGGCATCTCCATGATTCCTGTAGGCTTGCTAGTCTAGTTTGGATCCAAACCTCAACAGAACAAGGCATGCTCCCTCCAGTCTTTTAGACTCTTCCTGTGGAGGTGCTGTATTTTTGTCTGCTCACTGCAAGCCCAGCATAGCCCAAAAGAGGCCCAGTGGAGGAAGAGACACAGCCAGGCAGTTGCCCATGGCAACTGCAGTCCCATGCTTTTGCTGGTTTGCAGTCCCCTGCAAAGCTACGGTTCTAACTGCTGATGGCTCCTGCTTCTCCTGGGAGAAAAGATTCTCAGGACTTTTTTGTCAGGCTTTACTATCCCACCTTAGCTGCCTCAGAGCACCCCAACTCTCTCTATCTGTCCTTGGGTCGGGAGGCTTCAATTTTACATTTGTTGCAGGGAAGCCCTGAGTTTAATCTCAACTTAGTAATTTGATGAACTGAATTTCCTTCTAGTCCAGGAAACTGATCTGGAATCTAGTTAAATTTAAATGTCTGACTAGTCTCTCACTTTCATTCTTAATCTTGAAAGGAAACAGGAGGAAATTGCTCTTAGAGTGTGCAAGTCAGGAATTGCTGCAGGAAGTTCTTTTGGCTGGAATTCAGAAGGCCAGACTAGATAATCAGGGTAAGCCTGTTACAAATCTATGAAACATCATGATGGAGGAGTTGGAAATGGGTTAAAGTTAAATCCTATATAAGCCTATTCCTCTTTTAATTTTATTTTTTATTTTTTGCTAAGTAAACCCTTTCTTGATTATAGTTAATGCCTTCTTAAGAGATCAAAAGAATTATTTTAAAGGACACTACTTACTCACAAAATTCATTATGGTAATGCTCCATCATACTTTGCCAAGCTGCTGTCTCTTTGATCTGCTGCTGTGGCCTTTTGTCTGTTTCTGCAGTTAATCTACATTTTGTTGGTGTCAGGTTTTTTTCACCTTTTACATCTCTGTTTTATTCAATATTATAGTAACCCTAAGGAATTCCACCATCTATTTTTGAAGCTGATTTCAGTTAAAGATTTTAAAAATTCCTCCATTATGAAAAAATTAGGAGCTCTTGATTGATTATTGATAAGAACATTTGCTATTTTTTAATTCAGTAGTGTAACCTAGTAAACAGAGTTTCCTGTAATACATGATACTGATCTCATAGCTGGGATTTATTTGTGTATTTTAACAGATTTGGCTTATTTTGATAGGGAATCTTGTGATAATTTGTTCTTGTCAAACAGTTTGGGTCATGTTATATGACATATTCCATGCGAGTGAAATTTGACAAAAGCCTTTTTCTTCAATATCTTCACATTACAGCTTTTCATTGTCACATCACTTTTGTTCTAATTTATTTTTAGTGGAGGTTAGTACTTATGAATGGCAGTAAGACTGACAGCCTTAGACACTCCTGCTTACTATGAGAAGAGGACCTTGATAGCATAGGCATTATTCAACAGACAGCTTGAAATATGATGCAGTGACAAAAATCAATAAGATACTGTAATTTCTGGCTATGAAGCATACCCAAAGGACAGCTTAGGTCACAGAGGTGTGAGGAGAGTCCTGTAAGTTTAAGGAAAGAAATGACTGAATAAACTGATGAGGTAAAATTTTAGTGAAATACATGTGACAGTCTATGTAGATAGAAATCTCCCACAGTCTGATTAGAGGTGGACTAAAAGGCTTGTGCAAACAGATTTTTCCTCAATAAATAGATACTGCATATGTGCTGCTAAGGAGGATCTTGGAGAAATCAGTCAAAAAAGCCGTAATAACAGGGGAATTGACACCAAACCAACATGAACTATTTTGGGTATGACAAAAGCACAGGGGTTTAGAGCAGCAGCTTCACAGGTTGTGAAGCAGTTGTTCCAAGATTATGGGTGACTCTAATTAGCATGAAAGATTCCTAGTGGGAGTTTGTTTGAGAAGAACCTTGTAAGTCGTTAAAAAGTCCTACAATAGCTTGGAGTTCAGTGTCCATGGGGATGCCAACAATTTACTAGTTGGTGTTTCATTTTAAGAAGGGAATTTCAAGAAGTAGACAATATCAGTCAAGAAAAGGCCTTTCACATAACAAAGGATCTGGCTGAAGAGTCAAAATGACATGGAGGAGAAAAATGTGTGAAAGCAGATGAAAGAGTGTTGGCAAACACAGAACAGAAAGAACACTTGTGATTCTACTTTTCCCTGTCACTGCAGTTTCTGCCCAGGATGTGTGACCAGAAATGAATAGAGTTCACTCTGAAGCATAGCATTAATTTATAGAGTGGCGTTACAAAAATATAATTGTTTTTCTGTCCTCTTTCTCATTCATCATTAATGTTTCTTTCCTTTGGTTTTTTTTTTAAGAAATGACCAGATGTTTTCCACTGAGGATGTCTCAAACATACTTAGGGTCTTGGGGTGGGGTTTTTTGCTTTTTTGGGGTTCTTTTAAAGTTTTTTCTAGAGTATTAAGAACTGATTTAGAACCCAGCTGTTATACCTGCCAATGTCCTCATATAACAGAATGAAAGTGTGTGTGAGGTTCAAATCCTTTCTTCCCATTTCAAGCTAACTCATTTGAACACAGTGTTAGTGTTGGCTGACTGGAGTGCAGGGATAGAGTAGTTTGACTTTCTCATTTAAGATCATGTAGGGGAGTTACTCCAACTTAAACACATCATAAGTCTTACAAGTTCTTTGTAGAAAGAAATCTGGATATTCTACAAAGTTACAAGTAAAGGAACATGGTAAATAAGGAGTCTTTCTAGCAACTTAGCATCCCACCAGGATAAGCTAATATTTTGGAATTACTTCAGTGTTCTGGTAGACCAGGTTTAATTATAGACCTTCCTGTCTTTTGCTGGTTTTGGAGGCATGTGTATCTTTAGAAATCTATGGACAGTTTCAGCTGCAAAGAACTTGAAGTAGTGCTAGTTTGAATTTTCATAATAAAACACAGGAATTTCATGAAGCCTCTCCGTTATTTTTACTCTCTTTTTCCCTTATGAAGTTTCAGCTGAGTTAAATGCCTGAGGGGCTCATAGCACGATTACACAATAGACTTTTGCCACAGTTATGTTGCTTGGAGACGTCATCCTTGACAACATTAGCTAGTAACACTTTTCAGCCAAAACTTTGCTGGCCATTGGAGCTTATTTCACAAGTGTGATCTATAGAAAGTTAATTTCTTACTATAATACACAATGTGTAGTATACATTGGTATTCTAATGTGCAGTGAAGTTATAATCCTATATGAAGCAATAGATCAGGCTCTTTCAAGCCTGATAAGATAATGTATTTTTTAAAGATCTCTAATGTTGGGAGGAGGAGCAACTAGATAGTATTTAAATGTGCTCTGCTCTTTTGTATGCCAATAATATCAAATATTACTACTCTGGGAACACAGCTCTACATACCTACATCACAGTCTCAGTCCTGTGAACAAGTTTAAAGATCTGGTATTCACATTGTCCAGATTTCTGGAGCACATATTTCTGCAGTGCTACATACATGATACTGTTTCATAAAACACACTGTAAATTTTTTTCCCCATTCTCAGCAGGCCTGCTTATACCTGCTGGCTGTAAACAAGGATTCTGGGAAAAAAAAAAACAATGCACAAGTCTTTTAGCAGCGTTAAGACAGATTTGGAAGAGTTTTGGGGGAAGGAAAACCACAGGAAAAATGCTGTGATGACAGTACTACTGAAATGAGTATCTTCTACCTAAGACAAGGGGTAAATATGTATTTTAGGCCTCCTCTCTGAAAGGCATTACATATGCCATGTGCCCAGTCTTTCCCTTTGATTTGTTTTAGAACTTCAGAAGTGCTTAGCCACTAGTCTCAGTGATTTAATGAGCTTTGAGACTGTCTGAAACTGGGCTTTTACATCTGTGGTACATCCTTTTCTATCTGCACTCATGTTGACACACAAGGTGTCTGGCTACTTGTCACTAGCTCTTTGTGGAAGATATTTTCCTGTGTAATCTACTGGTGAAGATGCTCTTACGAGTGCTGCCCATCACATTTCACTCAAAATGAAGGGGGTTAGTGAAATCCTAACATTTAAGTTGTGTTAGTTCAGCTGGTGACTGAGGCCATACAGGGCAGGCCTATGCAACAGCTCAGTTGATTTGCCTGAGCTGGGGAAGGCAATACTGCTGCACAGAGATCATGGTGGGGAAGTACAGGTGGGAAAGATAAACCTTGGCTTCCTCGGCTGCCATCCCAAGAGGACCTTTTTGTTTGGGGACTTACCCTTCACACACATGTGCAGGTCAAATAAGAAAGCTTG
The DNA here is from genome assembly GCA_013397975.1 of Machaerirhynchus nigripectus. NCBI lineage: Eukaryota > Metazoa > Chordata > Aves > Passeriformes > Dicruridae > Machaerirhynchus > Machaerirhynchus nigripectus. The sequence continues at coordinate 1,006,370 of VZRQ01000477.1, forward strand.
GGATAGGACAAGAAGGGATAAAATGAGGTGCTATATTCTCCCACAGACTGCATGTCTATGGGTAGAGTCTCAGGGCTCCTACGCTGTGTTTCCTGTCCAAAGCAAAAGCTGTAATTCTGAGTCTTTCCAAGCAATGCGGTGTGTTCCTGCTGCATTTGGCTCCTTGGCAACCCTCTGGCTACAGTGTGCTACAGGCAGTTCTAGCACTACAGCTCTCTATCATTTTGCTGAAGGAGCAGGGGCTGGAAAATCATCAGCTTTAGTATGCATGCCACTCTCTAGAATTGGGTACTGACCCTCTTTATTGTTACCAGTAAAGTTAAACTGATGCGACAGTCTTCCGTGGCAGGTTTCCAGCTCTCTGCTCTTCTTGAGGTGGGGGGGAGGGAAGGGGGGAAATTACCCTGTCCTTAGAGAGAAAAAGGACTGGATACTTTGCAGGAGGGAGGGAAAATCCTCCTGTGACCACTGTGGAACTGTAGAGGAACCTAGCTGCTTCTGAAAGAAGAAACTTACTGTAAATACAGTCAGGCAGAGCTAGGAGAAATAAATCATAGACTATAATGGGGACATCCCCTTTCCTCTCCTCAACAAAGATAGCATCTATGTTTAACCATAAAAGGCACTTATGCGTCTCTCCTGCATACTAAATAGGAACCGTCTGACTCATGTGTTTCTTAGAGTCAGAGGACTAATATATCCCTGCTCTTGGAATTCTAATTTCTTACCAGGCAATTCAGTGTAGTAGCAAATATGGCAAGAAAGATGCATCCAGGTGGAAAGGGGAGACTGAGGCACTTATGTTGCCCCAGGTCACAATATCACTTGGGAAAAAGACCATGTCATCAGGGTTTATCTGCAGTTGTGAACAACTGAGTTGACAGCATCTCCCTGTTTTCTTGCGTGATGGTTGGTTTTTAAAGCAGTGGCAGGTTTTGAAAGGCAGGCATCAAGTCAAGGAGTTTTTTGTTTTTCTTGCAAGCTATTGCACATAGGTACTTAGAGGCAACCACTTTGAGCTTGCTGGGATTAGGAATATGTTCTCTCCAGTATATTCGGAGGAAGGCTCATCAGAAGTCCCATTCTTGACTTCACTCCAGACTTCAGGGTGACTTCAAGCAAGGACACATCTGTTTTGTTCTGTCTCTCGTTCTTTCCTGAGGCCTCACAGAGGGCTAATGTCCACCATTAACGGCACTGAATATCTTGCATTAATCTCCATTAATGGAATTAATCTCCATGTGCAAAACATTTCAGGCCTCTTTATTCATCTGTTCCCTTATATGTTGGCTCACATGAGAGGATTCACAGTGCAGGTCTGTGGCTGAGGCAGTGGGCTGTGTTTAGTTACGTTCCAAGAGAGATGGTGAGGTGCCAAAGCATAGGTAGGTAGTGGAGCTCATAGTGGGGCTTACCCTGGCCTGTAATCTCATGTATTTTTTAGTGGGTCAGGGAACAGTCTAATCCAGAGAGGAACATGGGGCCCTAGATAGAGACAAGCTCTGGTTTGGTGGTGTAGAGTGACTCAGACACTTGCAGCAGGTGGGACTTGCCTTGGTGAAGCACGTGGGTGCTGAGAAGCTCTGCTCTTGATTTCAGTCCTGGTGCACCAGGGCTTTTGCTGACCTAGGTAGCCACAGCCCCTTGCTGGGACAGCATGAATTCCTGTAGGTCTACTCTAAGTCAAGGAACACCTAGAAACCTGCATACCAGCCAACATCTTTCCAGAAACAACAGCCAGGAAAGCCTTTGAGCTTTTGGGTAAAGGAAACAAGCCAAAATCAGGAGGAATACAAGCTAGTACTGGGCTTTTGTTCATACTCTGTCCTGGTTAATTCCAGCACAAGCATTATGCATTGTGAATGGTAAACTGAACACAGAGCTGAGGTCATACAGAAACATACACATATATTTCTTGCCCCTCTTTTCCTTTCTGCCTGAGCAGTGAACAGTTTTTCAGGTGTGAAGTGCTTGGTTTCAACAACAGCATTTTTCACCAAAGCTGATTTCTGGTCATATTTGGCCTTGGTCTCTCATTTAGTACTTCCTAAAAAGCAGAATGGAAGCTTCTTAAGGAGCCCTTTTTGAATAATGCTAAGTGGTGATTTAAGAAGCAGAGGCAAGACAGGGAGGGGGAAAGAAGGCATTTTCTTCCAATGTTAAGTGGTGCTTCTATATTTTAATGGCTTCTGAAGTCAGGCAGACACTGTTGCTTGGTCCCAGCTGGACACTAATTCCTGCTGGGAATGCCTCGTGGCAGCTTTCAAACTGCTCTGAAGCTGAATTTGTAATTGTGACTCAGAGCAGATCAATTCCCTTTCCTGTCTGCAGTGAAATTTAGGTTCTGTTACAGACATGAAGATGTCCCAATGTACTAGCAGCATTAAAACACCAGAACCTGCCAGGTACTTGAAATGAGTATTATGCAGGACAATAGCTGGGGTATGGGTAGATATGTTAAAATAAAAGAAGTGCAAAGAATAGAGCTTAGCTGAAACTCTCCTTTCTTCATCTGATTGGTCTTATAGCAAAGGCCATGAGGGCTTTCTTGTCACTGGGGTTATTAAGTCAAGGTTAAGAATGATTTTGAAATATTTCTCCTTTATTTTAAACTGTGACCTCCTGCATTTTTGTCATACTCCTATTCCTGTACTACCTGTTCTTGCTTAGACTTAGATTATCCAGGAGTGATCATCTGCAGCGTCTCAGATAGTGGTACCATTGGCATCCCGTGAGAGTAAGTCAGTCATGCAGCTTACCTATTAAAAAATAAAACAGGATGATTTGTCTCTTATTTAATTCAGGGTCAACTAAAAATACAGACTGATAGGTCTAAGCTGTAGGTCTACCCAGGTCTCAGGAGTGTATTGTCCAAGTATTTAAAAGCTAAACTGAGCAGAATGAAAGTGCTACTCTATCTCTCTGCTCCATTACTGGACTCCCTCTCCTAGTACTTCATCTCACACTGGTACTTCCTCTTCTTTTCAAAGGCTTTTGAGCAAGGGAGGAGTTAGTAATACTGCTACTTAAAGTGTTCGGTTTGGAATCCAAACCGGGTTGGAAAGGAGCAATTCAAAGCTGGCATTTCAGGCTATATGCAGACTCAAGCAGATCTTTTAAGCAGTGATACTTAGGCTGCTTTCTCACAGTTCCCTTATCAATTGTTACACCTAGAAATGTGCTTAAAAATGGAAAGTGTCTGGTGTGCAACTGAGACATCTGGCTGTGTGTGTCATGTCCTACTGCCCATCCCCCACACCCCCACCCCCAAAAGAACATGCCTGCTCCTTTCGGGAAGTGAAATTTTATGTTTTATGATAATTACGACCATTTTCTGGCCTGCTCAGTCTAAGAAGTGCTTTCATATTGATTTCAAAGGAGCCATGATTTAGGCTTCTTTTATACTAGAATGGATGATGTGTGCTTCCACTTCAAACTGATGACATTTGTGACTTCAGAAGCTCATATTCAATATTAAGGATTTTATTTTCTGGTCAGTGCTGCACTGAAAAAACTGAGGAAGCTAAACTGTGCAGCAGAATTCTTCTCAGGCAGATTCAGTTTATATTTCTCTTGCCAGTGCAGAGAGCACGGTCCACTAAGCTTTTGAATATCAAAGTATGAGACACTAGTGTCTGTCATTTAAAAGCAGCTGTTCCCAGAGGAGAGATAGGCAGTGGTGGACAGTAGTGTTGGGATCAGATGTGCTGTCATATTAATGGGTTGAATTTGCAGTATGGTGCTGTGTAACAGCCTGCAGAGATGCTCTAGCTCATAGTCCCTGGAGAGTATTTGGAGGAGAAAAGTTGGAGGGGGAAGCAGAGTGTAAACAAGCCCCACTGGACATAAGCATAAAAGTCAAACAAAGTGGACCAGGCTTTATAGTTACAGACTATGCAAACTGTACACTGAATAATGCAACACATGGCATTATCCTTAGCCTGTCACTGAGAAAGTCTGTTGCACTGCAGTCATCTCCAAGCAAAATCTATCTCATTAATTTCAACTGGAGCCTTTACAGAGCAAGCTCATCTGCCAATGGATTTTTAACCCTCTAGAGCCTGACAAAAGCTAAAATTACAAAAGACCACAGTGCCCACCCCACCCTCATGTGCTCCTCCTGCCCCTCTTTCCTAATGCTTACAATGACAGTGAAATTGCATTCCATTCCAGGCAGTGATCCGTTTGAAAATGTACATCCTCCTCCAAATGGTTTCATTTTTCTTAAATGTGCTAGAGACATTGTCTCATGATCTGCAGTAATTATCTTGACAGGTCAATTATTAAAAAAGAAATTAAAAAATTAAATTTAAAACATGATATAAGAGCTTGGCTGCTGGTTTTTCTTTTACTGCTATTTCTCTGCAGAATGCTTTTGGCACCAACTGACATGGGAACTGCATTGCACCAGAGAGGGAAGCTGTCTTCCCCTATTTTGATGCCAGATTAAAGATAACCTCTAGGCAGAGATTTCTCTCTAGATTTGTGGATATTCAGAGCAGGAACAGCACCTGTTGGCACATGGCTGATTATAGTTCCTAGACTATTAATCTGAATACTCATATAATTTACTCCTACTGGCCTGCCTGAAGGAACTGCCTGTTTAGGAAAAGAAACTTGGCATGGTAAGACAATGGATGGAGATAACCATTCTTGCTTTATTGAAAGGGCTTAAAGGAAGATGTGAATTTCCCCACATCTGATATCTGAACAATTTAATAATATTCACATATTAAACCTTATGAGGATTTTTTTAAAGAATCCCTTTGACCCTGTAGGTTGATAACATGTGAGCAGTATGTACCTACAAGAGTTACACTAACAAGTAAATTCTTCGAGGGAAGAAGTTCACCTATTACTTCATTTTTCTTCCAAAATTGACATTAACATGCATTATTGCAAGATAAATACTTCAGCACATCATATAAACAGCTATTGAAAAAGGTACCAATTGGAGCCCTTAAGCTTCTACACCAGTGAAGGAATGCAATATAAGGAAGAAATTGGGTCCTCAAGGTGCCTTTCAAGGCTGATTGAGAAACTAACTTGACAAAGAATCTCCTCAAATCTTGTTTTCTGCTCTGCTCTGCTCCTCTCCTGGGTCCTGGGATAATTTGTAATTCAAGCTTGGAAGGAATCCTATGCTATTTCCTTCAGACTTATTCCTTCCACATGTGAAATCTAGTAATTTAAACACCTCATCTCCTTTCATAACTGAGGTAAGAAAAAAATAGCCAACGATCACTGATTGAATCCATATTTCCACAAAGTTCCAGTTATTTTGTTTGATGCTTAAGAAATAAAATTAAATGAAGGTAGTTAAAGGTATAAGTACACTTTTTAAAGAAATACAGATGGTTGTGGCAAATGAATCTGTACTAATCTGGACTTGCAAATAAATCCCTAAAAACCTACTGGCCCCATTCCTGGGGTGTGATATCAAGCAATGAATTTGAAACCAGAGACAGGTTTAGTAGTAAGTGCTGGTTCAGCTTCATAGGATAGGAAGCAGCTCAGAATGAGTGATGATGTATTTTGGCTTAAAGCTCTAAGAAGAGTATGGGATAAAGATTGAAAATAAGCTCCATTACCTAATTACTTGGAGCTCAGTGGGAATTGAGGATGCTTAGTATCTTGGAGCAATATTTTTCAAACTTTTAAGAGCTAGCTCTTCTTCACGAAAGCCAATCATGGATCTCCTGTGCTGCCTCATGTGGTTAAGGACCTAGCCATAATTCAGGTCTTCACAGTGTTCACTCCTTAACCATTCTTACATGCCAAGGACTGTGAAGGAGCTGGTGGAATTGCTGGGTACTACAGTTCCAATCTGAACTGCCTTGCTTTGAAATGAAAAGAGCAGATCATGCACCTCAGAGCTGATGCTTCAGGCTCTCTGCAAACTCCAGCAGAAAATTAATTAATTGCTTTTTGAGTTGAGTTTTCACAGTTGTTTGGTTGGTGTATTCCTCTTTTCACAAACACTAAAAAGCTATAGAAAAAAAAGAAGAATGCTGAAACTAAAAAACTAGAGGAAGGCCTGAGTATTCTTCACATCTTCCTTGGAAAATGGCAGCTGCATGGCAAATTAGTTGTAAACTGAAGAACTTTCTTGCTTTTGAGCTGCTTCCACTTTATACACAGAAACTTTTATCCCATTTGAAGGATGAATTTTTTGTTGTGAGTGGTACCACTAAAGTGCAGGAAACTGGGGAGAACAACAGAACGTTTTCCATGAAGTTAAGATCTGTGTTTCCTAGCTTCCTACCCAGAATTTTTAAAGCAGTATCATTGTTGACCAGGGACTTTTTAAAACCAGAGGGAACCCTGGCTCATTCTGTGCAGATTGTTGAAACAATGAAAACACCATAATTGCAGCCACATTGTAAAAGACAAATGGGTAACACTGGGGAGCTCAGTTTTAGGCCTCTTCCTCCACATGGCATGTTTTCTGCAGCAATTCCCAGCTGAGCCATCAGAGGAAGAACAAGATGCTTTTTCCTGCATCAGCAAAGCCATTTTACATGTGCATACTCCCAGGTTTAAAACAATCCATTTTTCAACTGTTGGCATTTGAGGTGGAAGGCACATATTCCACCTGCCACCAGCTCTTCCCTTCCTTTCCCACACTTGTAACTGTACTTTGGCTTACTTGTTCTAGCAGGGAACACAACAGAAGAAGTAGTAAGTACAGTTCTGCTTTGTAAAGCACTTCTAAATTATTTCTGTCTAATCCCAAAGCAACTGCCAAACCCATCTCTCCAGACACATTTAGTCCATGTGCAATGAGTGGTGTGGGATTAGCCTGTATTGTGTGGTAAAGCTCAATGCCTGCTCTGGGAAAGGTGGAAGGACTGGGTGCTCCTGTACAGTAAGATAAGGAACCATGCAGTGCTTGGGGAAGCTGCTTACTGCTTGTTTCTGTTGCAACCCTCTTCACCAGAACAAGAAAACAGAAACGGTGTGTTGGCACAACCCTGCTTTCTCAAGTCCCAAGGCAGCCCATAGAGAGGGTTTCCGTGACACTGAGGCCTCGGAATCATACTAATGAGATGCTGGTTTTTTTCCCGACTGACACAAAACTGGGTGTGCGTAGCCCAAGATTTGCAGAGACTTGACTACTGGAGGTATTCGGTATTCATAGGGACTCCCAGGTCTTCCCTAAAATGCAATGGGTTCTTTGCGATATACTAGCAAGACCACATTGTGTTGTGTGTGCTTTTCCATTAAACAACCACCTGGCTGTTAAGCAGAGTGCTGCTGGGTTACCAGGGATGCCAGGGTCCCTCTGCAGATCCTAGCCTTAGCTCCTCTCTGTCTAAGAATCACCTCTATAAAACAGAGGGAATTTTTCCCTGTCTGCCAGGGCTGCAGGGAAGGTAAGTTTCTTGTGCCTGCAGAAGACCATTACTGATAAGCCTGCTAGGAATTACATGGTGTCCCCTTGTCTAACGGTCTTACAAAGATAGAGGGGACAAGGGTTTCCACATACTCCAGCCACATAGAGAAGACACCCAGAAAACCTTGCAGGAGGCAAAACATTCCACTAAACTACACTGAAGGAAAGAAATTTATGAGCAGGAATATGGGTACAGCTGCTACACTATTTAGCATTTTAAAAACACAGTCTGTCTGCCTGTCTTACCTCTCTGAGAAATTACTGCATTTTCAAATGGATGAAGACTACTGCTGTAGAATCAGAGCTCTCAGCTCTACTTAGACCAATCTTTCTAATGAGCTGTTTAACTAGTACTAAGTTCAGTCTACCTGATGTATGATAAAACAGAAAGCTTATTTAAGTTTTCATTAATTAGGACAGAAGATAAGAGACAGGAAATGGCCATGGCTGAGAAGGTATCAAATCACAATTCATTTCAATGAAGCTTCAACTGTACCACAGGTGTGTAGCTGTATGCATCTCCTCTTTTAACTGAAAAAAGAAGAAAACACATTCTAATAACAAAGAAATAAAAACACCCCTTGTATTAATGCCTGACCACCCTGACCTTTCTGCAATGCATTATTGACAATTCCTTTAACATTTATTTAAACTTAATTTCCCAGAGCAGAACATGACAGAAAGTAAAAAACATTCATTTCAATTGTAAAAGCTTTCACTTTAATGCATCTCTGAATTAATTGGGCACAGTCTTCATATCAAGTGAAATAAATGGGCTGATAATTGATTATGACCTCAAGGAACAATGAGATCTGATTGGTCAGAAAAAGAGAAGTGACCTATAAAAGGTCAGGATTTTTTGAAATTGCTTTTTTAATAAAGCATGTTGATGAAGAAATTATCTGCAAGGCTTGGATGAATTATTCTGATTTGATATAAAACTTCTGTCAAAGTGAAAATGGGATGTGATGTAACTTAATTCTTGGAAAACTTGAGATCCCCTTTGAAGGAGATGAGTCCTTCTCTCAGTCCCAATGTTATGTTTTGAAATGTCGGTAGCCCAGCATGGCTTTTCTTAGCTTGCCTTTCCATCTTTTTTCAGGAGAAGTCTGCCAAGTCTCCTCTTCTGCTGAGGAAAGAAATGAATCCAAAATGGATTTTGGTTGATTTTCTGGCTTGCCTATTATGAATAATGCTTTTCCCTTCTAAGATGTCTTTCCCCCCACTGCCAGCTGAGTCTTTAGTTGAGAAGCTGGGATGAGCAGATGGGATGTTGATGCTTGTGGTGAGGCTGACGGTCTCACCTTCATCCATGGCAAGAACAGTCACTTTTGAAGCAAAGTCTTTCCTCTTAGCTGGACTGTTCAACCTGTCCTCAATCCTTGTTCTTCTCTCAGCTTCCCTTTTGGACTGCTATGCCTTTTCTCCACACTCTTGTGCTGACACAGAACTAGAGCCATTTTGTGAATATGGGACTATTACAAGTGTGTCAGCAGAGGAATGTGTGTTTCCTTTTCTTGTGCTCCTGGCCTAAGTGTCTATCCCAAGATGACTGATTATCGGTTCATCTTGACCTTCCTACAAGATTCTGCCTTCCCATGGAAAAAAAAACCATATTCACCAGGCTTTGTGCTGTGCTGGTTAAATCAATTAGAGCACACCACTCGGAGGCATCTCTTCCTTGGGCTGAATCCCAACTAATCAGTACAGCAATAATAAAATGCTGATTCCTATGTGATGGACAGCCTCCTACTCAGCCATGGAGGGGCTACTGGAAACACTCTTTCTGGGAAGTCTTCCAGTGCTGATGGCCGCATACCCCCAGCAAATGCTTATTTGGCTCCTGTTTGTGTTGAAATGATGCGCATCGCACTCTTGCTGTAAGATTTATCAGCACTCAGGTTTATCAAGAGGAAGTGCAACAAACCTTACACTGGATGAACACACAGTCAGCCTGGTCTGGCTCTTGAAAATATCTAGTTCTTGCAGGAGATTGAATTATGTTGTTGTTATTGTCATCGTCACCCCAGCAAAAGGTGATCTCATTGACTACTTTGCACCAGGTTTACCCTTGCCTTTTCTTAGGCATTCCTGCCTGCTCCTCTGGTTTGTCTATTTGTGAAGCAGCTTAAGAATTGCTGTAAATTATAGCTCAAACTGTTAAGGAGAACCCAAGTGACTGCCAGGAGTTAGTTCCCAAGCAGGTCATGAGTACCTGCTGTCAGAGCAGGAATCCCTGGGAGAACGAGAGTGGACAGCTGGGAACCTCTTGGCAGCTTTCCCAGAGTAAGGCATCTCCACAGACCCCCTTGTCTGTGATGTGACAGAGGTATGTAACTGGCAGAAAAGATTAAGAAAAAAAAAAAAGGAAAAATAGAAATGAGCAACATTTGGAGTTTCTGTTTGGTGGAAAACCTCAGCATTTCAGGAGATTTTTTATTCCTGTGTTGGACAAAATGCTGTTATGTTAACTATTGTTTTTTAAAGAGAACAGAAATTCTGCAGGAAACAAAATTAAAATGTTGGAACTTGCATTTTAATTTTCAAAATGAAAAATATGGCCTTTTACTTTTGCGTGTTTCATAGCCAGTTTTTTCTTGTTGAAATGTCTTTAATTTTGTAGCAGCTGCTTTTCTTTTCTCCCTTTCCTTTCCTTTCCTTTCCTTTCCTTTCCTTTCCTTTCCTTTCCTTTCCTTTCCTTTCCTTTCCTTTCCTTTCCTTTCCTTTCCTTTCCTTTCCTTCCTTTTCCAACTTCTCCTTTCTCTTTTCTTTCTCCCTTCTCCCTTCTCCTTTCTCCCTTCTCCTTTCTCCTCTCCTCTCTTCTCCTCTCCTCTCTTTTCTCTTCTCTCTGCAGATTTGTAATCACAAGGCTCTTCTGTATGAAACATGACCCATTTTATTCCAGAGTGACCTCAACACCATGCTGAGGAGATGGTTAAAAGCTTTGTTGAACACTTCCCCCAGCCCCTGGTTTTTCTTTTAAAGTCTCCTAGTCAAGTGTTAACTGAGCTTAGTCCTAGTTTTAAGATCTGAGGAGATCACATCTTGCAATTATTTGACTCTAGGCATGAAACAAGTGTACTGATGTGTTAGCCACACTTAGAGCTACACTCATTCATCACAGGTGGAGAGTCTGTCCTGTTCCTTTCAACAGCACCTTAGAACTGCTGCTGCACCAGAGCAATGTAATAAGATTCTGTGTTAGCAAGAGTATGGGAAAGGGAGTTCGATTTGGTGCACAGATGGATGCATGCCCCTCTTCCAGGAGAAATAAGGGTTAAAATGCAGTATCAAAAAGGTAACTGGATTGCGCTTTTGTTATTCTAACACAGAAACAACTCCGAGGTTCATATCTCACTGTCTAATTCAACACTGACTGCAAATACAAGGATTTGTTCTTGCTTACATCTGTGCAAATGCGGTGTAAATTCTTAATGTAGTATAGTAACATTGGCCTTCCTTTTGTATTTTGAAGGCAGAAAAATAACAATGAAAAGTGTACCATGCAGGAACAAAATCCTCCCTGATTACAGTTTTAGAAGCAGAAGCCCTACAACTTTTGTACTTTTGAACTTTGGGATGAAGTCGATCCAATTAGGCACTAATTTTTTCAGTATGAATGTAGTCCAGCTCCCTGCCCTAAGGCATTAACACCTAAACCTATGTTGTTCTTTGAAGATATTTTGCTTAACATTTTTAGAAACCTTAGGTGATTTGATAGCCTCCCTAGGAAATCTAGTTTTATGGTACACTCCTGTTTAGTTTTTAATAATTAACCTGATGTTTGTGGTGATTTCAGTCTATTACAACTCATCCTGCCCACCACTGGTGGGAAAGCAAACTCATTCCTTCCTCTGAAGCTTCTCTTTCTGCATTTTAGGACTTGGCACAGTTATCCTCAGTTATCATCACCACACCAAACAACAATAGTTTTTGCAGTCTTTATGCTGTCTTTCCTTGTCAATCTCCTTTTGTCTCCCTGGTGGGTCTGGGTCTCTTTTGCCTAGTTATTGCTCCAGTGGAGGCCTTAATCATAGGTTGAAAACATTATTTCATATGATATGCATATTATGCTCTTGTTTGTACAGGAAGATATGCACGCTTTTCTCCTTTTTTTTTTCCTATAAGGAATGCTACGGTGCTGTCAACTCATGTTCGGCTTGTGATCCATTTTACAGAACTGCTGCCCAACCTTGTTCTGTACAAGTACAGTAGATTGTTGCTGGTTGATCTCTGCCTCCTTTGTAGCTTTGGTGGGTGTCCTCACTAATCTATCATCTAGGCCCCAGTGAGAACGTTAAATCATCCCTGTGGAACCTCACTAGGCCCATCTTTTTGCTTTGGCAGTGAATGATTTTCCAACCACATCTGCACTGCCTGACCCTTGGAGTACTTTTGTCTGGCCCACATTTTCTCATCTTCTTTTTTAAAGTAACATGTCAGAGTCAAAAGTCTTACTGAAGTCAAGATACATGACATTTTCTCTTTTCCCCCAACAGCTATTCCCCTGTTATAGAAAGAAGTTACACTGCTTTGGCATGGTGTCATTGCGAAAAATCCATGCTGGCTATTACTGATCTTTTGTTTCCTTCTAGTTATATGAGTAATTTTTTTATTAGTTCCAACATTTTTCTGGAAATTGAATTCTAGCTCTATTATTTCTCCTCAAGTCCTTTTTTTTTTTGCCCCCACCCTGAAGATACAGGCATTCTTCTTGCCCTTTTGGAGTTTTCTGAAGCCTCACCTTTCCTTTTGGGGATCTCAGTGCTTAGAGACATCTTCAGCCAATTCTCTAAATATCCTGGGATTTTCATGAGGACCATCTGATCTGAAAATATGTGAATTATCCTACTGCTCTGTACTGCAGCCTCAGCATGTGTTCAGGACAGTGTCGTGCTAAGTGCTGGACACAAGTAATAAAGACAGTCCTTTCACTGAAGCCCTGATTAGCCGCACATATGAATACGTGAGACTAAGCAGAAGCCTCTGGCCAGACAGAAAGGCAGCTTAAACAATGAAATGTTCTTCATTAGCATGAAAGATAAAAGTGTCCTCTTGTGCATGGTCTGGCTGCTATCAAACGTTCTGCAGGCATTTCAGCAGGGGAGATTTTAAAGCAGGAGTCAGAAGAGAACAGTGTTTTAGCAAGCCTGCCTTTTTTACACAGATCTGCTAAAGCAATGGAAGAGGCAGGTATACAGACTAGACAAAGGAATGACTGTTAGGAACAAATGGTGACGAAGAGATCACCTGAACTGCTAGGCTGGCCACTCTGCACAGAACTGGAAGCACAAGTCACGGGCTGAGTTCAAGCTGTTAAAATGAGTGAGGAACACAGGGATAGGCCTCCTGCCATGTGCCGTCTGCCAGCAGCTGGGGTCCACTGATGTGTTTTGGTGGTGTGTGTCACTGGCAGGTGCTTTCACTCAGCATGTCTGCCCTGGAGCCCACTCAGATGACCTCCATCCTGGTGCTATAGCTCTGGGGAGGTGGTGTGAGTGCAGCTGAGCCCTGGTTTAAGTGAAACCTCATTTTGCTTTCTGTTTTCTCCCTCGTTTGGCATAGGGTTAAGCTTGCCAGCTTTGCATGAAGGTGCTAGTGGGGTTCAGCTTGGACTTGGCACATTTGCACTCTGATCTGCTCAGTGCTCAACTGCAACTACTGTCAGTTCATCAGCCCAGGGGCCAGGTGGATGTTTGACACTGAGAGGAGGGCTGTAAACTTCTGCCTTGAATTCCTGGTGTTATGGCACTGGGGCAGGGAAATGGAATGCACGTCCTGGTGAGAAGGATGACCAGGCAGGGAAGAAAGATGAGACTGTGAGAAGTCATTGGCCAAAGGTGTTTTTCACTCAGAAGTTGTGGAGACCTCTGGGTCCTGGGCAGGGTCTAAGACACTCAACAGTTTAGAGCTATCATTCCTGGCTGCTGGAGTAGCTGAATTCAACTTGGCCCAAAGTGGCTACAGACTAACTATCCCAGCCTTCTTTCCTCTGATACATCTGAGTCTGTTCTTGAAAAATTACTATTTTAATGGTTGATTAATAAGTTGTGAGCCACAAGGGGTAATTAGTCTGCTAATCACCAGGTTCCACAACCTCACCAGCTGCTCAGATTGCTCTCAATGGCAGCCCTTTTACCTCCAAAACATTAAACTGGCATTCAGGAACACTGTTAGTGCTCTGATGCTCCAGTTGAGCTCAGCCTTGCCAAACAGCAATAAGCTATACATATACTCTTTCACACACGGGCCTCTTTGCTGTAGAGATTGTTTCTGCATTGGCCAGCTTCATTAATTCAGTCATTGCCTCTTGCCATCTAATGAGAGAGAAAAGTGGCTGAAGATTTCATCCTACTGCCCAGAAGGTTTAAATAAACAACATAAAAATAAAGAATAAAGCCCTCTAGCCCATGTGCTGTGCATGGCCCCAGCTGAGCTGGTTGGCTGTGCTTGCCAGACTGCTGCTGAACTCTGCTGCAGGTGTTCTCTGTCACGACGACACATGTTTGAACCAGGTGCCCTGTGAAATCCGAAAAAGTGCACTTCCTCTGCTTTGTCAGCACGGCTCCCCTTTGCCTGCAAGGCTTTCAAAAGCATGAGGGAAATGACTCACCCAGCAGAATGTGGGAATTATCCTGTTTAGCTGCTCTGCTTTATCCTGTCAGAAACATACGATGAAAAACTCTAGTCACAAGAGACCGAGGGGGCTCCCATGTAACTGACAGACACCAACTGTTTGAGAGCACTCAGATCCTGTTATCGAGAGGAGCCTGACCCCTGTGCTGCACCTCCATTTATCATCATTTTAATCCAATTGGAAGTCTTTTCAAAAGTATCCATGTTCTTTCATCCTTTTCCCACTTTCTCTTACCCCAAATATTCTCTTTTTTCCTCTTCTTCTTTTCTTCTTTTTGTTGTTTACTTTTAAACTCCCTGCTCTCCCAAATATTTTTTGTTCTTTTAACTTAGAAAAGTATACATTTTTAGAGATGATTCCAGGCCAAAATTTCTCTGTTCCCGTGGTGTAAAGAGAAGATTACTTCACCAAAATCAATAGAGTCAGTCCAGATTTAGCTGTCGAACTGGGCAGAATTCATCTGGCTAAGTGACTTTTCATTTTTTCTTTTTCATCTTCAAAGTGATCCTGGAAGGTTCCAGATAGCAAGTGAAAATAGTTTACTTATACAAGCCAGGGCCCAAATTTCTCCGTCTCCTGTTTGTCATTAAGGTAGTGTTACTCTGACAGGTATTTTTTATATTCAGAGTGAGAGATGATTCTTATCCTTGTGGTCTAAGCCTTTCTTCATGAAGGCATTTAAATACTTGAGCACTTTCTAAGTGCTCAGGGAGATTTTGTGTTTAACTTCCTATATCTGTCTAAATGTATTCTGAATCAGTGTCCAAAAGACTCAGGGAAAAAAGTTGCTTTTGCCATTCCAGTTTTGTAGGCAGAAGAAGAATGATTCTAAATTATTCTGTACCCTGAAAATAGTATCTTGCTGTTGATATGCTGACACAGTTCTCCTGACTGTATTGCTTGCCCACAGTTGGACCTTAGTCAGAATCTGGCTGTGATGACATTAGGATGTGGCTGTGGAATTTATCTTATTTTTGAGTCCCCATTCAGCACAGAGAAAGCCACAGGAGACTGTGGAAATTATGAGGGGGTCATTCTTCTTTCTGCTACCCAGCTAGTAGGTGATGCTTACATGGTTGTCCTGTGTCTTGGAGCCAGAAAGAACCCTAGGATGCCGCGGAATGCAGCTCTGGGAAGGTGAGGAAGAACTGCTGACACCTGCAGTCAGAGTAGCAGGTTTGAGGGATCATAACACCTGCAAAGCAGGCACAGATATGTCCCTGGAGTACAGGACTAAGGTACTGCCTAGTTCTGTAAATTGTGTGAAATAGTTATAATGCAACATTAAAGCCTGAAGAAATAGGGAGGAGGCTGTAGTTTTCAAATTATTTTGTATTTTCATTAGGGAAAAAAAATCAGCTGATAAAATTCCTCAGAAATCAGGAACAGAAAGAGGCAGCGTAAGCTCAGAAATTTTTTACTTTGCCTCAAATCTGGCATGAACTAGCTAAGGGCTACAAGAGACATCTTGGTTTTCACTGTGTCAAACACTAGTCACACTTTGTCCTTATAAGAGCTTGGATGGTAGCTGGACCCATCAGTATTTCTGCAGTGTTATTGTAAAGCTGCTGACAATAAAGTCATGCTTTCTGAAAACAAAATAAAGACCACATCGTTTTGTGTCAAGCATGTATTATACATTTTATCTAAATCATAACTGCTGCTGCCAACAAAATAAAATGAAGAAAGTAGTCACCAAAAAGTAAGCTGAGGCTTAGGAAGGGCTGAGGTCTGCTTCTGACTGCTGTAGGACCACATTTTCCCTGAAGGCACACTGCAGCTGAGCTGTTTGGCTAGCTCTGACTTCTCCTAAGCATTCCTGCCTCTCCCTCACCCTTTGGTGCCAATGAGGGTGTCTCCAATGAGCATCTGTGATGTACTTACTGGCAGCACCTTGTGATCTGTGGGTGCATGGTGTGGTTTGAATTGTCAAGGCACAGGGTCCTTTTCTATGAGTAAACGTGCAGGAGAGCTGGGGCAAGTGCAGAGCTCCTGGGGCACTCTGCCTTCCTCTGTAGGGAAAGAAATCCCTTCCCTTCCCTCCCCTTCCCTTCCCCTTGTTCTAGGTTTGTAGTTACTGTGTATCAGCCCTATCATGTATAATAAATGGTCATGAAGTTATTCAGATTCCCTAAAAACTTGGTTGGGAAACTTTATGTCATTCTCTCAGTTCAGTGTTTGTGTTGGGGAAGAAAAGATGGTGGCAAAAATACATCTGAAACAAGGAATACCAACACCAAGCAGGAAATTATGTTGTCAAACTGCTAATGAGGCCAATGAGAGGAAAAGGAAGTTCACAACCACTCCCACTAATGGGATTATGGGAAGCCTGAAGTCTCCTCTCTGGTTCCCCTTCTTATATTTCACTGGCTGAAACAAAGCTAATCTGAAGTAATTTTGATATTTGAGCTATTCAAAGATCTAAAATCAAGGTGTGACCACCCATTGTGTCTGGAGAGATACTGCAGGTTTTCCAAAGCCATCTATAGGGAGAGGTATGTAATATATATCAGTGCTAAGCCAGAGCATCCTGCACTCCTTACGCCTCTGTCTTTCACATTCAGGTCAGGATTTACTCCTATCTATTTACTTATTTACTTCACAATTTACACCATATGGCTACCCTAGTTTTCTATCAAGAGTCAATATGTAACACAGGTGAAAAAACTGAATTTAAAAACTGTAACAAGGAACATCTCTATTCAGCTCATTTTTTCAGGTGGTGAATAAACAGAGTGCTTAAATGAATTGTACATCAAAAATCAGTTGTACACTGTCTTTAAAGCATTGCAAACAGTTACGGATTTGAATGGTAAAAATTTCATCTTACAGGGGCATTACAATTGTCACTTACATGAGAATATTCTTAGAATGTAATAAAAAGGGAGAGCTTGAACTATTTATTCTAGCAGAGTTTAAATTGTTTCCATGAGAACTTTTCTGAATTGATAAGACTGCCTTTTAAAGTAATGTTAATAGAAATGTATAATTTAGAAGTCCTAAACCCACAAAATGTATGAGAAGTTTCCTGTGTCATATGAAACTTTATATTCATCTGACTCTGAATCGTGACTGGGTAGAACTGAAGTCTTGCTCTGATGATCTGCCCATTGTTTGCATTTGCTGACTTTTCTGGAAAAAATATCTTGTATTTCTTGAGCAGTACATTAGCACTGCAGCATTGGAACATCCAGGGAAGAGGACTGCCTCCAATTCCTTCCACTGTGTGACAAGCAAAATATTCTTGCTAGTTCATTGTCATTTTAGCACCTGTGCAAATATACTTCATAAACTGAAGGCAGTGCAGCTCCCTGTGCTTTACTGAGGTTATCAGTGGGGCTGTAGAGCTTTTCTTGCTTGCTTGGATGCTAAACAGAACTGAAGGAACCCAGCATGACTCTCTGATCCCGGGCTCAGTTTGTAGTGCTGGTGGTTGTGAGGAGTTCCGTATAATAACTGCTCTATCCAGAACCTGAACAGGTCTCTTGTGGAGAGCCCCAATAACATTACCAAACACTTCTACAGCTTCCCTTGCTCAGCTTTTAGAAGGCTGCTATGGAGTAAGAAAGGAATAATTCTTAATAAAAATTCCTTAAACAATTCTCCTTTTATTCCTATTCAAAAAGAGTTGTGAAATTCTCACATTGGTTCATTATTTGAAATTGTTTTCCAGTGAGTTTATGAATAAATACTAGGGTTTGAGATTGTGTCAGTTGGAAGTATTAGAATTAACTGTGCCTTCATACTGTGAAGCACATTACTAAGTTGAATTGCATAACTTGAGCTATACAAATAATCATGTATCTAATAACATGCAAATGTTGAAGTACAGAACATTTTTTTGGGGCAGAGTATGTTAGTTCTGCAAGTCACCTAACCAAGCCTGGGAAACACAATCACTGTGGATAACCAGTTATGATTTGGATGATTTTAGCTGGGATGTTAAGAGTTTCATAATGTTAAATAATAAGTTTCATAATGCTAACACATATTGAAAGCATGGCTGTAGCTGCCAAATATGTGCTTGTAAGAACAATGTAGGATACTTCTGGGACTTCTGTGCACCTTGGTGTTTCATTTTTACTTTTTCTTTTTTAATCTAAAGCATTAGAACTGTGCATACTGATATTTTAATGGTGATATTTTAAGGGAGAGCAAACATATTCTCAAGCCACCTCTACCTTTAACTGCATTTTTCAGCATGGAATTCATTAGGCTTTGTGTACACTGGGAGTGATAAAAGAGTTTTATTTTGTGGGGTTTTTCTCATGATTGTAACTCAGAAGAATTTCGGAATGTATTTTCTGCTCTGTTTAAGAAGGGCATACTTCAGTGCTCAGGGAGTGTGTAACTTACATGACATCTCATAAGTAGGTCCCAGGAGAATTGTAGAAGATTTGGGTTTGTTTCTTATATCAGTGTGAAAACAAATGTACCTGAGAATTTATTAAAGTTTTCAAAGTCACCTGGATAAACTGGAGAATTTATTGCAATAAACTATATTTATTTGCTCGTGGTAACCATCTTAGCAGCTAACCAGTGTTTGCAATCTTTTAAGCTGAGCTGTCAGAGTCCCAGTTTTCTTTCTAGCTATCAGGCAGGTATTCAAGCTGGAATCTTTCCCATGGTTGATGTAGACTGACAGCCAATCTCACAAAAACCGTGGGAATAAGAACTTCAATAGACCATAACTGAGGTTGCCAGAGATGCTGAGTATCAAGAGCACAGTGTTGGTTTCAGTGAAATTTGCACCTGCTTACACCAGATTTGCACTTCTCTCCAGCAAAGAGGCTCTGCATGTGGCTGAGCTTCCAGCCACAGAGCTCTGTGGTATGTGGCTGTTCTGCCTGCTGGGAAGGTGCTCTGGGTAGGGCCCAATGAACTGACCAAAACATGAACCAGACATCCCAGCTGCCTTGTAATGGCCCTGGTAATTCATGTTAAGGTAAACAACTTACTTGAAATCCAGGCATTTGCTGTAATACATGTTCCTACAGATTTGCCTACAGGCTGAAGTAGTGGCAATACAGTGTCAGCTCCAGGGACTCAGTGCAGGGCAACTCCCTGTCTGGTTCACCGCTGTTGAATCATCAATGTAACTGACAAAACAAAAGCAGGGAAGCTCATTTATCATTTTTTAGATATGTCTAGACATTCTCTTCACTGCCTGAAGTGAGCCAATAGACTGGAAGAGTTCTGCACACGTCCTCTTAACATATCTTCATGTAGGGGTTATTTCAGCCTGTAATATTGTTGTTGCAAACTCTCTCCACTACAGACTACCCTGAGAGCCTTGAAGTTTTCTCACAAGCCTCTGCATGCACACAGCCTAGGCTTGTGTAGCAGGTAACGTGGCCTCCTGTGGTCAGCATTACACAGGTGACATCACTATCACTACTAATACTGTTTACACGTGACTACTATTAAAGAGCTCTGCACTGGAGGATACAGTTCTCTTCACTACTTGATTCTTTTGGTTTTGTCCAGCCTGTTCATTTTGTAATAAGGGACAGAAACACTAAGTTTCGTTCTTAGAGGGCTCTTTGAATACCAAGCCTACAAACTGGAAACTTCATTCCAGAGATGGCTTTCACATAACCCACCTGGGAGCAGTGTCAGACCTAAACTACTGAGCAGTTGGCTTCTTTCCATGCTATCTCCTATCAGTCTCTCTGAAGGATTCACGGTTATCCAGCTGAGATGATCTATCCTGTGGGATGTGCTTATTGCAATAAATCTTGAAGAGGAATGCAGTGACACGGTAGCAGGCTGGGGTAGTGCATTGCTTTGTCTGGTATTTGCCTTGTAGTACTTTTAGAGCTGTTCTGGACTACATGAGGCATAAAATTCATGCAAGAACTCCTTCCCTCTAGAGGTTTGAGGGTCTGTTGAGGGTTGCACCTGTGAGTTCTTTTACATTTGGGATGCATTGCTTGCAAAGATGTAAGTTCACTATTTGGCTTCTTGGCTGTCCAGAATGTTTATATTTCCTTCAAGTCTCACTCTGTTGAAGAGAAGCCCACAGAGCAGGTCATCCTCTTGATCCTTGTGTCTGTGGTCAGGAGTGACAATTCTGAGGTAAGAATAGACAAGTGCTAGCACCTGAACAGGCCAAAGGAGTCTCCAGGATTAATGTAGACACTGGCATCTAGCCTTCTATACATATTGTCATTGCCTCACTTTGCCCAACCTGTTTGTAGAGTTTTTCCAGGATTGTCATGGCATCCATTCATCCCTCCTTCATTGCAAAGGAGCAGGCACCTGGCGGATGGAGGGTCCATGGCTGTCACAGAGAAAAGGGGAGCCTCTCTCATGACTGTTGTTCTCATATGTCACATCTCAGAAACAGGTATGTCTCTCTTGCTGCTGTCTCCCTCCAGAACTGCAGGGCTCTTAGGTTAGATGCAGTGACATTTTGTCTATTTCTGCTGTCTCCTTGAGCATGAATTGTTGTATCCACGCTTTGCTCTCCCCTGCTCCCTCAACTGAAAATAAAGGAGTCTTTGTTGCTAAGTCCCACAGTCAGCCCAAAAGGACCAGAGCAGGCTCTTGTGCCCCAGCCACTACTCTGTGTTTCAGCATGCTGGTTTTTTGCAGGTGTGAATCTCTCTAAAGAGATCACAGGGTGCTGCCTCCTGCTTAGCTCTGAAATACTCTGAAAAACACCAGTATTGGTGTTCCTGTTGTATTTTTTTCTGACCAACTCTGAACCACAAGATGCATAGAAGTCAGGAGAGGAATCTCATTCATGAGAGATTTCACATTCCCTTAGCACATCATATGTGCCTCTCTTTTCACCTTTGGACAGAAAGGGAGTGCTTCAGATCAAGGCCGAACTATGGTATGCTGTTTTCCTGTCTGTGAAAGAGAGGTTTCTTCTGTGTTTTGTTTTGGTGTTCTGGTTGTTGTTGGGGTTTTGTTGTCATTGTTTGTTTGTTTGTTTGTTTGTTTTTAAATCAGCAAAACCAGACTTATGAGGTACCTACAGAGGTTTGGATTAAGGAGACCAGAGCAAAAGCTGAGATGTATGAAGATGCATGATAATGATAGGTTCTCTCCAGCCTCTCAGGTTAGGGTGAGAACTGAAAAGTGCCAGTTGGTGTTAGTAAGTCTAGGTAACAGTACACTAACGCTTTCTTATCTAATTTTCTTACATGTGCAGCATGTAAGAGATGGAGCAAAGGGAATTCATGGGTTTACCTGGTAAGCTCTAATACAGTCCCATAAACTGAACAGCCTTATCGGGGTATGATTTATCTCTTCCCTCCCGTGTGCAGACAACAGAATGAAACTTCAGCTTTCAGAAAGAAGGTGGTCTCTAAGGACAGTGTTTTGCACAAGACAAGGCAAGCTCCCACTGCCTGATCAGAGACACCAGCCTGTGTGAGAAGGTGACAAACCACACAGCTGCAGCAAAGCATAGGAGCCCCATTTCCCTGTAAGCCTCCTTTGGTGAGGTGTTGCTAGTGGCTTTTCTTGTGGCAAATGAGAGAGCAAGGCACTGTGTTGTGGTTGCTGGCCTGCTCTCTGCTCCTGATCTGCCACAACCTCTCAGGGCTTTTTACTGCATTGCTCTGTCTAAAGCAATGTCATGTTATGAGGCACACTTTGTATCTGCTGATGTCAGCATGAAAAGAAGAGAAGGAAATCTTCTTTTCACTTAAAGTGTTGTAAATCAGCCCAGTAAACCAGACTATACATAATGCTTTTGTTACTGAGAGTTAAATTACAAGGAAATGAATGGTGCATAATAATTCCCCATGTCACTGAATTCTCCACTCCTCAGCAAAACAGTCTCTCACACCAAAAGGTTTACAGTGCTCATCCCATCGCTGGGGAAGAGGCGCACTCTAGTGGCTTTTTGTCTGAAAAATCGCTGCTGGTTGGTGGCAGGGCAGCTCAAAATAGATTCATCTAAATGTGGAGAGGTTGATTATGAGAAGAAGTTGTATTCAGGTAAGTCATATTATCCTAGTCCAAGATTATATTATATTTTGTGAACTAATATATTCACACAAAGACTAAGAGGTTGTTTCATATTTGTTGAAGGCATTATTAGTTAAACTGTGAGTTTGTGTTTATCATGTTTGCAGCCTTATTCCAACAAGGACAACATGGTAACAAATACTTCAGTTTTGAAAATAAGTGTTTATTTCAGTTCCAAATTGCGTTTGGTGACCAACACTTCTAGGGCTGTGCTTTCTTCAGCTGCGTTTGGTGGCTGAAGACTGCAGAGCAAATGTGCAATGCTGGTCACCTATTCAAGGTTTAACAACAAAGTTACCAAGTTTTATCAGATCCCTAAAACTAAGCTTCAAAACAGACAAAAAGAGGTCCACATTTACATACCTCAGGAGGCCATTTCTATGTGCAACATATATGCACAAATGTGTACAGCTAGGTATAACTAATCTCCCTTTCATGCCAGATTTACAGATCCCTATGGCTACTGCTGTGAAAAGGAATCTTAAACAAGAATCCAATCATCTGGGACTGTCCCAGGAGAATGTCAGCTAAGAAAGGGGGATCTTTCATGTATAAGTCATTCTTTCAGGTAGGAAGGGCACCCAGGAAAAGTGTTTTGTTTGCAGCATTCCCACCCCTCCCCATACCCTTCATCCCCCTGCTCAGGGAGTGCTCAGGGACGGATGCATTAGCAGGGGAAGATGGGACAGAGACAGGGAGGCATGCATGTCACATCATTTCAGTCTCCTAAGCTTGAGCCTAGAAGATGTCTGCACATTCAGGAAACGTTTTTTTCTGATATGGGTCCTTCGGGAAGGATGACAACAAAAAGAGACTGAGGGTAATGTTTAACTGGAAACAAAGGCAGGTATAGAAGCTCTGAGGCTTTGAGCTTTTTTCTTGTCCCTTGGAAGTCCTGTGGCATCTGCTACCTTTAGGTGGTTAGCCTTACAGGCCTGCTGTGCCAGGACAGTTCAGTTAAGGGCTGGTTTTGGGCACAATGTCCTGCTGCAGGATGATGGTATGAAGGGTATGAGCTGGTTTGTGATTGCTAGCAAAAGGCAGTATTTGCTCAGCCTCTCTGAATTCAACATGATTACAATACTTGAAGACTGAGAAAAGCTCTGCAAGAGACACATAACTTGCAGGCCGAGTCAATGAAAGCACTATCCCTTTTCAGCCTGCTGGCCTTCCTCTGCTTCATTCCCCACTAGATGCTAAAAAACAACATTATGGCAGAGCTTTTTCGTGGAAGATGGTGGCTGCATTCTAATTTGACTTTTGAAGCTGTGGGCTTCGGAATCTGATCTCCTAGAATGAACGCACTGTTCTTCCATGCTCACTGTCCATGCCATGCATGTATGATTCTAGCTGTATGGTCAACAAACTAATACGTTTAGAGACAACCAGTCAGGCTCAAAAGCTATCGCACCTTCATCTTGGCAAAACACTTTAAGACCTTGACTCATAAGACTGACAGTTACTGGTTCCAAATGGTCCTCAGCCCCACTCCTCAGTGGTGCTGCTGTCTGTGGAACTGCATGTGAAACAGCTCCTGCAACACTCAGTTTTACAGCTCAGTGTTAATAACGAGATATTACCAGTGTGTTCAGGACATGAGAAGTACACTGCAGCACTTAGGGTTCAGCTTCATTTCTATAGCTCAGCTGTTCCTGTCACAGGGGAGGAAGCCTCCAGGGGATATGGAACGAAAGACTGAAGGGCTGCTACTCTCCAGATTTAATCCAATCCTTCCATAAGTCAACACCCTTCATTTTCTGTTGTCTGTCTGTTGGAGTGTCCAGCCAGTAAGAGCACAGGAAGACATAATCAGGGTACTTTGTTTTCTAAGGATCTATTGTCTGCATTTTGCAAGAAGGTAGACATTCATAATGTGAGGAAATGAGAGATTAGAGGATGGCGATGTATGAAGAATTGATTATCTGAGCTTCTAAGCAGAGTGAGAAATGTCTCTTCATTTGTAAACCTTTTTTCCCCTCTAATAAACACTGTAAGACATCATTTTGTATTAAAAACTAATGTACGTGGCTCCTTTTCTAAGGGTAAGGAAAGAAAGGAAAGAAAGAAAGAATGAAAAAGAAAGAAAGAAAGAAAGAAAGAAAGAAAGAAAGAAAGAAAGAAAGAAAGAAAGAAAGAAAGAAAGAAAGAAAGAAAAAGAGAAAGAAAAGAAAATGCTTTGTTTCTCAGAGGCACCATATGTACCACATGCTGCAGTTGCTATGGTAATTATTCGCATTATTGAATAGCACCGCAAGGGGTTATACAGAAATGAATCTGACTGGCCAAAGTGCTTGTTAGAATGACTATGTCCAGTTATTTATAAAAGCCTCCACTAAGCACTCAAGGAAATAGGAACGTGAGGGAGAAGGAGGGAGGGGAAGAAGATGAGAGGTGAAGACCTATAAAGCTGAGACTAATACGCTGACATAACATCTTTTTTCCTCAGTGGAAGGTGGAATTCCATAAGCCTTTTTGCAGAAGAAAAAGTAGCAAATTAACTTGTGTTTACTTAAGTTATTAAGTTGCTAGCCAACAAAATGTGGAGTAATTTCTTCACAAAAAATACTAGTGGGGAGCCAAGCTTGATGCTCCAGTAGAATATAAAGGGTTAACTTTGATCTGCCAGACTTGACTAGGTTTGTACTTTACTTGTCCCTGATTGAGTCAGTCCTTGTGTGCTGTAAGGGTGGCTTTTCAATGGGAGCACCCACCTCCTGAGCTAACTGAAATCCTGAGAATCACCTGGGAGGTCACAGCTTCCAGCATTTCAGTGTTGGTCAAAGCTGATGTGATTTGAGACTGCAGTCTAAGCATGATCTACAACTGAACAACTCTACTTTGGAGTTTCTCTGAAACATAACATTGTAGTTAATGGAGCTATCCATGGAAGAAATATTCCTAGGCAACGTAAATAAATTAACAGGAATTAATTTAGCTAATTAATGTGATTGCTGTAAATTGATAAAATTTTTCCAAATGCATAAATCATGTCTGTGTATTTTCTGTAAGGAGATGATTAATGTGCTTTGATGCCAGAGGCATAAATAAAGCTCAAGACCTTGCTGTACTTAAATCTAGAGAAATAGTCTCTTCCAGTGACTAGAGAAATTACGTCCTTGGACTGCATGTAGCTAAAGGCATTTCTGTGTAGATTGGCATTTGCAGTGACCAAATTTTGTAGACTTGGGAAGGAGGAAGGCCACTTACAGATCTGAGATACTAAAGTTCTAATTAACTTTGGCAGCACAGTTTCTGGGCAATTACCACCAACTAGAACTCTGCTATGGTTTGTCAGATCTCTGAAGACTCACAGGTGCTTTGGGGATTCATGGCAAAGGAGTACTTCTGGATACAGCAGCAGCCAGACACTGGTGTGTTATCAATACCTTTCTGGCTACCAATGCAAAGCACCGCACTGTGAGAGCTGCTATAGGAAAATGACCTCCATCTCAGCTGGATCCAAAGCTGAGTACGTCCAAAGTACATCAAAGGAGTACTTCGTGGTTTCAGCGCCCAGTGTCAGAGTGCTGCAGGTGGGGTGAAGGTTAGCTTGAAATTTAAAAGTGTTAAACAAGGCTAGCAAGCTCTGCTAGAGTAGTCATCTTTTAGTGCTGTGCTTGCACAGCACCTATTATGGTGGGGCTGTGGTGTGTGAATAGGTGCTGGAGGGAAGGAGTCGTGTATCTCTTCAGTAAATTACACAATTGATATGTCTCCTAGTTAAACTTGCCGGTGGCACCAGGCACAGAGGGTCTATGGGCACACAGCTTCGCAGGAAGAGATTTCAAAATATATTTCCAGTTTGGAAATGTGATCTGAAAAACAGTAGAATGCAATTCTGTAAGAACAAGATACAAATGTCCGCATCTTACTAGGAATAATCTGTAGCAAAAATGTCAGATGGGGGACAAAGAAATAGATAGAGATAGAATCTTTGCAGAGCCATGAGTCAAAAATATGGCAGCATTATAAAAAAAAGCAGAACTGCTACCACATATATATACATATATATGAATAATTAATTAATTATATTTAAAATGTCAATAAATTAGGGGCAACACTTTCTTTCTTATTCTTGCTTATTCAGTACTTAAACTAAGTATCCAGTTTGGGATTCTGTAATTCAAGGTATGGATTGCCTTGGTGGGGAGCAGAGGTGACTGACAGCACCCAACAGAAATTCAGAAAAGATGGCTGGTAAAGACAAACAAAAGGATTTAAGGTTGTTCAGTCTACCAGAAGGTACTTAAGGGAGATACGAAAACTCTACAGCTGGAAAAAGCTTGCTTCAAAGAAAAGGGAATAATCTATTTTCCTTGCCCATAAATAGAAATGAAGAGAAAAAATGGGCCTAAATGGAGCATGAGATTTAAGCCATGATCAGGTGAACATTTTGCATTGTAAGGATTGTGGAAGACAGGGTAAAGCTGGAGGCTCCTGTCTTTGAGGTATGAAATGGGTAGCGATTTTCCTGTTCTGGAAAGAGGAGATAAATAGTGTTATCCTCTGTCATGTCCTCCATTCATGCTTCACTTCCTGTGATTATAAATAAATCCTCATGAATCCATAACATATAATGTAATATGTATAATGACTCACAATTCTTATTAATTGAAATTACAAACTTGCATCTGGGCTGGGCCTTTGGATCAAATTCTTTATGGACTGGTCTGCTTTGAAAGAATCTCTCAAGGAAGTTAAAGAAGACCTCAATGACTGAGAGAAGTGGAGCAAGGGGAAAAGTAGAGAATTCCCTAAGAATCAGCGTATGCCAAACAGAAGGAATCCAGAAGAATTGTAGGAGCATTCTCCCCTCCAGAAAGAAGGTTGTTTTCTAACTGAACAAGCAGATGAATTACTTTGAATTAACTACCTTGTCAATGTTAGGATGATCCTCTTTGCTTTGGGAAAGAGGCTCTGCACAGACTGAGAGGAGTGTCTGGATGTACTCAGGAGCTATTGTCCCATGTCTGGTAGGCCAGATTTTTGGGTGAGAAGAAAGGATGTCTGAAGTGTAAAGGAACAGCACTCCTAGGGTTGCTCTGCACTCTGCAAAGTGCTCTGTGCTATGGTATGCTTGGCCTTCCTAGGCAAAGCAATGGGTGTAAATGTCCAGGAGGAGTATCTCTGTTTCTCTTCCCACTGCAATTTTTTTAGCATGAGTGTAGGCCATAGTTTGCCCCCAAGTCTTACCTTCATCCACATGAAGCAGTTGGCCTTGATTTGGGTGCATAGCAGTGACCAGATGTGGCACCCATCTAAGGGGGAATGGAGGTAGAGCCCCACTGTGAGCTCTTCCAGGGAGCAGATGTCATCTTGTGCCACTGAGTGCACTCCTCTGGTAATCAAGGAAATTGCTTTAATAAGCTGTCCTCAGGGGTGTCTCAACACCAAGGACTCTTCTGGCTCAAGTGTTTGTGCTTGGTTGAGATATGATTTAACAATTGCTTTCTCCCTCTATTCTGAGCTTCCTCTTTGTGCGACAGAGGAGATGTGTTTTGTCTGAGCATGGGATTTGGTCTGCCACCTTTGGAGAGCCATCTTCCAAGCAGATGGAAGTGAGACTCAGAAAGCAACCCCTGCAGCCAGAGATAGAAGCTTTTTCTAGCTGGCAAGCAGGGAGCTTCTTTTGCCTGCAAGTCTGTGTCCATCTTCTCACCAACTCCCACTAATTATGTCAGCTTGTCTTTCACCCAGCTTCCAGCTGCTCCTTTTCAATGCCCACATCTGTGACTACCAATTAACAAACAGCAAGTCAGAACAGCACTACCAGGCAGCCCCCTGTAGCCATAATGGCATTAAAATACTGTTTTGACCTGAATGAATTCTCTTTGTTGGACAGTTACAGCCTTATGGAGGCTATAATTACAATGGTAGCCTTAGTTCTGCAGATATAATTTAGCAGTGATGTACTGAGAACAAACAGGATTACAAGGCAGACCGTATGCCCAAATATTCACCAGTTAGATCATTTAAAAATCTTTAAGAAATCATTGCAGCTGAAGCTGTAATGTACAGTGTGTGATTACATGCTCACTGTTAACAGCATAGCTTGTCACTTGCTATGGGAAACAGGCAGCACACAGCAGAATTTAGTTTTGAGCAGCAAATGACATAAATAGTAATCTTCAGGGAGTTCACCATTAAAAATGACACTAGAGACTCAGCTGCAATCTGAAATATTTGGTGAAGCAATGTTTTGCGAAGAGATTGTAGTTTAACACATAAAATATTTAGATAAGACACTAAAGATGTGTTCAGCTTCCCAGAAACTCAGAGGGCATCTGACAATGCATTATTAACAGCTTTGAAGTTCAGTGGTGGGAGGGTGGGAGAGTGGAATCAAGACAGAGGGAAAGCTTATGGTGGGTAAAGAGATTTTGTAGTAAGCTCTCCAAAGCCTGGGCCTGGAGGGGTGCGGAGGCAAAGAAAGCTGGTGACTCAATAGCAAGGGGTGCCCACCAGTCATCACTACAGCAATGAAGAGTGCCTGGAAGGCATATTCAAGTTGCTGAGGGCAGAAATATCAGAGAAAAGGATGCCTGAGGGGAGCTGAGAGGCTCGAGGAACTGATAAATTAAATGGGAATTGAGAATGGATTGACAGCTTTTCACCTTTTCTTGCAACCAAGTAATTATTGCCCTGAGAAGGCCGACTTGAAAGCTTAGGGTAGGCTTAATCTGTTGCTGAATACCTGTCTCCCAAATACAGACCATAGTTAGCTTGCTCCCTGGGAGCTCTTCCTCAGGGATAGATACTGACTACTTCCTTGCAATCTAGAAAAGCCCTGAAATGCCTGCTTTGAGCCAGAGTAGCCCACCAACTAGTGGCATAAAATAGCCTGTTAAGTGCCTCAGTAGATGGGCACTAGAGCCCTGTATGAGTCCCTCAGGTGGAATCCCTTCTGTGCTCTGCAGGAAGATGGGCACAGGAGCAGGGCTGAGTCAGGATCCCTGCACTGCTGCTTTTCAGTGTGCCAGTGTGTGCATGGGGAACTGCAGCCTTGAGGCTGCCAACCAGCAGCTCCCCTGCGCACTAGATGTCCTTCAAAATTTAAATCTCTATTCAAACTTGCAAACCTTTCTGAATGAATTACTTTCTCTAGAAAGAATTCATGAGAATTTTTATGGAGCTTGTGTCATTTGATGGCTAGTGACCTGGAGACATGCAATATATTTGGATTAAGTTAAGTTGACCTCTACAATCAGAACAGGAAGGAGAAAAAAAAAAACCCAACTTTGTGCTTTAAAAAGGAAATGAAAATGTTTAAAGCTTCTTTAATATGTAAACTTAGCAGAACTGCAAATCAGTAACTGTTTTTGAAAGGCTTTGTGGAAAACCTATGTCTTTCACTACTGCTAAAAGACAGGGACCTTAATAGAAAGTACAGGGAGCCAGGCAGATTTTAACTTTATAGCTTTGAGTGCTGGATCTTTCAGAGCCAATGCTTTGCATGTATGATATCCTGCCCTTTAGTTATGGCCACAAGTTTCCATGACAAGACCTGGAGAAGCACTTTTAAGGGGAAGTGTGTAAGTTTTCCTGTTGCTGGGAAATGAAATATAATTCAGTGCAGATATATCTGGGAGAAGGAATATGATGGAGAACTAAGCTGAGGAAAAGAGAGATATGGAGTGCTCCTTGATTACCCCCAAATTCCTTTTTTCCACCATAAACATATTAATAAAATAGTTTTTCTTAAGGTTACCAGGAATGAGGCATTCTCAAATGAACCAAAATTAAGATATTGAAGTATTTCAGCTCTGTGCTCTAGTTTTTTAAAGATTTTTTTAAAACACCTGAAAAATTAAAACAAGGACAACTCAGATCACTCTCACACAAATTTTCTGATTGTGTGCTCAATTATCTCACCCATCTCACTAATTAAATAAAAGATATGTCTGGACAGATCAGCACTGGGTCCCGCTTAAAGTATCCCTCCAGCTGGAGAGAGATCCACTAACAGTATGTATTCTTTGTCAGTGATTTTTCATCAGTCTGGTACTCATTTTGCAGTGATGTCTTCAAAGCTCTGTTTCTGTAGTTATTTGGAAGTGTATCAGAGACCCTCATAGTGCATGCTTCCCCCAAATCCTGTCAAAAAGGGATTTTTGCAACACTATTCTGAGTGGCTATTGATGGGACAAGATGCCATTTGTACAGATGGAGGCAAAGGATGGTTCAGTGATGAAAATTAGGAATCATGTGTCTGCACGAAACCTCGACTAAAGAGAAACATTCAGAGATGTTACACTGAAAGATATGTGTAAAGCCCATGTTTAGCCTGGGTTGGATACTGAGGGGAAGGTCCCAATCACAGACATCACTTGGACCAAGGGTGGGAATTGGGATAATATTCAGCACAATTGAACAGGAGGAAGTGAGGGAGCCTCGAAGTACAGGGAGATGCAAAGTCTAATTCCAAAACAGCTGAAGCACATACTTGAAATACAAGTTGACAATGTATTCTGACACTTTCTAAGTAAAGTAATTTCAGGTATGTATCATGAACTTAGTCAGAATAGATAGCAAACACTTTCAGACAGAAATAAAAAAATAATGAGGGAGCACTGTTTTTAAAATGAGGTTTGGTTTCAAACAAACCTTCCTTTTCTTTTTTCCATTTTTTGTACTGATGAAACTAGTTTGACAAAGTGTTCCATACAAACTCACAATTTGGAGGCACGTGAAAAACCTCTTCATTGGCAAATTGTCCTTTTGTTGAAATTGCTTTAACTTGATTTGACATCAGCCCTCAAATGCAAGTGGGAACTTCCATGAGCATAATGATGCAGAGGAAGAGGAGGAGTTGAAAACAGCAGGGATTTAAGATGGGAATGATAATAATACTATTACGATGTTCTGTGCGACAAAGAATTTCAAGAAGGAGAGCATGAGGGCACATGGGATAAGTATTGAGGGGCCTGATAAGTAGAACAGAGAACACCTTTCTCTATGTGGAGACAGGTACAGAAAGAAGAGCAAAGCAGCTGTGGAAAAGGTGCAGTGAGGAAGCCATGGAAAAGTGCAGTGAGGATCCTTTCTTCCCATCTCTCTTCATCATTTTTTTAATATAATTTTTGTGCTCCACACATTCCATGAATCAGTGAAGCTTCTTTTCTTTTTCTCTTCATGAACAATTAATTTTGCTTCTTGCAGCAAAACTGGCACTGAGTGTAATTATTATCTGGTGCCTCTGGGAAGTTACCTGTACCTCCCAGCAGGGCCCTGGGTTTGTCTCAGAGAGACTCGTCTGCTCTTTTCCTCTGGGTGATGTCACTCCCTATAAGAAAATTTCCAGAGAGGCTTCTAAACTTCCCTGTAGGGTAGGTTTCTTCTTTCAGGCCTCAAGGTTTCACAACAACACACTCAGCCTTGCTTTCAGAACAGTTTATGCTGGCTCTGCTCTTTTCTCTTCTCTTTGGATATTTTTTTATTCAAACAACTCCTGCAATATGTATAATTTCAATTACCCTGGAGGTTTACACAGTGCTTACAATGAACTGAGCTGAGCTTCCAACTTCTGCCCATTATATTCTGACAAAGAAGCTCAGAGGCAAGGCTATGTGACTGGTGAACAGTGTGTGAGGCAAGGTTCAAAGGGAAGACGCTTATACAATAGTTATTCATAACTCTTCCCTTTTCCACAGTCTAGCTCTGTCTTTTCATATTGAAATTCAAGCTGCAATCAGGGGCTGAGAGACTTTATCTTAGAAAAGGTTTTTGCTAAAGGTAATAGGGGAAATGTAAATCAGCTGTTTGTTTATGCTTCTGGACAGTAGGACAGTAAGAGCATAGGCAATTTCTATTCCAAACATTCACCTAAATACACTGAAGAGTTCCTGTAGAAGATTCACTTAACTGAAGGTTATCCAACATGCAAGGGACTGCTTCATGGGAACTTCTATATCTATAGGGCTTTTGGGTTGTTTAAATGTTTGCCAGCTCCTCAGCCCTTGTCCCTTCCCCATTAACAGCCCTAAAGGCCTGGAAAATTGCCCGTAGTAACCAAAGGTTCCATACATTATTTAAAACCAGAGGAATAACATTTCTTTGCTACAGGGAAACTGGTAGTGTCTCCTGTGACTGGCAGTCCCTAAAAATAAAATGCACTGCCCACAGGTGGAACATCTCCTGCTTTTAGAAATGAGGATTCCCCAGATGGGTGCCTTTGAAAGGAATTTAGTTTAGCCCTAGTCTTTACATTCATCAGTGCGTGCAATCTGGTAACACCTTGCAAGCACATCTGGCCAGTAGAGAGGATTGTATTATAAATGCCTAACAAAAGGATCTCCCTTTCCTGTCTCTCTTCCTTCTGCACTTAATAAGCTAATTACTTCATTTTTGTAAAGGGAGAAGCTCATCTCTCTTCATCCTTCACCTGCCTCCCATCTCTCTGGCTCGATCTTTGAATGCTGTGTGCTTTGACTCTGAAATGCAAGGTAAAAAGCTCACAGTCACTTTCCAGTTGGAATTTGAAGGCTGGATTTTTTTCTAACCCAGGTTTCAGCTGTTAGTCAAGGGTCAAGTCACTGTAGACAAAGCTTTCAAACTTCAGAAGAGATAATTTGCAAGATTGGTTGAGGTACTGATGGAAGGGAGGTCTGACCACGGTCTCCCTTTGGTTAAGGATGACAGTGCAGATAAGAACGTGTTAGTGGATGTAACTGTTTACCTTCTGATACCTCACTTGGTCAGGATTACCTTATTGTCACCTTGGATGATCATTCTCCTGAATATCAGGGACTTGGATAGAGGGTCTACTTCTCTGATTACAGCTGAGCTATGAAAAGGAAAGGAGTCTAGGTACAACCTATCATGGCTATTTTTGCCTTGAAACAATAATACTTTGATGGTTTTTAGATGTCTGAAGTCTTTTTTGCCCCATGTGCTACTGCCTAACTGCCTACTGCACCCAGGGTGGGACAGACCACTATGTACATACAAAAGACTGACTCTTCAAAATAGTGTTTTGGGGAATAGCAGCAGGAGCATTAGCAGTCAGCTCAGGGATAGCAGGTGTGCCAGCGTTGTTCTGGAAATTCATTGCTGCTTCTCTACTAATGCGTGCTTGCATGTCGTCTCTTGCACAGCTTGAATGGACAGGGAAGAATTAAAACTTTTTATTTAATTAAAGCTACTGAGGTAGCAAACAAATTCAAGCAGGTTTTCCTTACCTTCAGAATGAGTTTTTATTATTGGTGATACTGTGACAACACAAAGTTCTGCTGAATTTAGTATCTGTCTGGAGTCCTAAGCAAAGAAAGATTTCATAGCTTACACATTCCCTTTGGTAGGACAGGCCAAAATCCTGACCTTTGGTGGGTTTACTTTCCAATTCAGAGCCACATTTGTTTGTCTCTTCTGTCTAGGTGGACACTGCCCAGCAGCATTTTAGGCTGTCATTAGCCAGCACAGTTCTGTGGTGGAGGATGTCTGTCTCCCGTACTGGCAGACAAATAGACTGCACTGCACATGCACAACTATTATGTGTCCTTGCTTTTCTCACCAATTACTTGCCAACCTTTTACCCCCCATCAACCCAACCTTGCAATCAATCCTTCTTTTTCTTTTTCCTTTTTTCTTGAACTGGATGATTTGAGAATGCAAAACCTACAAAGCTAGGGAACTGAAATGTCAATCCTTTATTTCTAAAAGTCATAACTCCTAGTACCATCTTTTGATGTATACTCTTTCAATGGGTAAACACCTATGGAGCAATGCTAGGAAAATAAATTTCCTTAGCTCCATTTTGCAGCATTTTCTAACCCATAAGAACCTTTATTGTTCCTTCTTTTTCCGTTTCCCATAATGTTGATCTGCCAGACCCTCATAGACAGCATTTCCCTCCTTTGCTATACATGCTTCATCAACACAACTAGATATCTCTCCAAGCATGGTACCCTTTGCTGCTGCCTTTCTGCCCTTTCTTCCTCAGACAACATAAAACCCATCTGTCAGAAACTAAAATTACTTGTTCTGTGAAGTGAAATCTTCAAAGCCCTTCAAATATCTAGTGTATGAAAACTCCTTTCTTTATCCCATTTAGGATTACAGCAAAAAAAAAAAAAAAAAAAAGAA
>VZRQ01000477.1:1040484-1128641 GCA_013397975.1 Machaerirhynchus nigripectus
TAGAAACAAAAAAAAAAAAAAAAGAAAAAAAAAGACAAGACAGTTTCTTCCTTGCAGAGAAAATAGCTATTAACCTCCAGGATAAAAGCAGATACAATTCCAATGATGGACATTTTTTCCAAAGGAATTGTGCGGAAGGTAAGTGCTGAGGACAGCAACAAGCAAGGTGCAGAAGACCAACAGCTCCCACAAAGATTTGTCACACTTAAGTAAGAGAGTAAAATAAGCATTCTAACACTGGCCTACTTTGGAGCTATCAAAAATCCTAGTTTGCATTAGTGAT
Organism: Machaerirhynchus nigripectus; assembly: GCA_013397975.1. Lineage (NCBI taxonomy): Eukaryota > Metazoa > Chordata > Aves > Passeriformes > Dicruridae > Machaerirhynchus > Machaerirhynchus nigripectus. Next base: position 1,040,768 of record VZRQ01000477.1, read on the forward strand.
TTGCAAATGTCCCTCTCCTGACACTGTGTCAAGTAAAACCTTTGCAGCTCAGAAGTTGCATGTGAATTTGGTGACTTTCACCAGTATCTAAAAGGCATGATTTAAGAAGTGTTTGAAGCAGAGCTTTTTGGATTATGTTTAAGTTTCAAGTCACTCAATATTCAGTTTTATAAAAGCAATATATTCATATATTCATATGACTGGCTTTCATTTTGTTATTTTTATACTCATTGAGACATGACAAGGCTGATTAGAATCAGTGGCCCAAAACCAAATGTCAATAAGTCTCAGAGGGGAGTTGTAAAACATACCCTGTCTGAATCCTTTGAATATCTTTGGAGAGAACGTTCCTACTGCTTTGGAAAGGCAAACTCTTGTGTTTCTAGCTTCTTACATCTACCCTATATAACCTGTGTAACAGCAACTCACAGGACATGATGAAAAGGATAAATAGGCAGAGCAGCAGGATGATTTGCCCAAAATCAGACATCTCCATGAAAGTGAAGAGAGAATATAAAGAAACACAGCCTCAACCACATATGCTGCTAAGAGAACCACAGAAAGCAGAGATGCAGTGACATGAAGCTTTGTGAGAATACAGTTTGCAACAACCAATTAAGTCAACAAAAGTTTTAAAGAACCTTATCAGCATCTAACCTTTTCCTGCTATTCTTCAGATTTTGCTAAGCCTCTGAGCCATCCAGATTCTCCACATATTTTTCTGCTCCCAAGGATGAAACTGATGTCAGCTTTGCAACCAGAAGTGGTTTCTACCCTTGGAACTTTCTCATACTGATTTTTTTTTTGGCAATTTGTTCACTTCAGCACTTGCAGGTTTAGGCATGGGAGCTGGTTATTTGGGCCCTCACTCTGCTGCTTTTGCTGAAGACACTGACAAAGCTCTTTTTGGCCTGAGGATTGGTATGATCTCTTACGGGAATTAGCAAGAAAAAGTGCACATTCCAAGAAAAGACCAAATTCTTTGGTCATTGCCTTGGCCAGAGAGAAGAAAGCAGGTATCCCACACTGCTGACAGTTCCTCCCCTTCTGACTTACCTACACACAGGAACATAACAGCAGCAGGTAGACTCCCTCCCCAGTAGAGGGGAAGGAGTTAACTCTTAGACAAAGCTGAAAGGATATAAAAAAATATTTCAAACCTCCCTAATAGGGGCTGCCTGACCCTATCATATTACTAGTGCCAAAATAATGCCACACTGCACTGCAGCAGGTCTTGCTCTTTTCGGGGATTCATTTATTCACATTAGCCTGGAGCTGCTCATTTTGCTGAGTCAATACTGGGTCACACAGATGCAACTACGTATTTATCAGTTTTCATTATCCTGTTCATGGATTTATATACATATTTGTGATTAAATTAAACTAAGTACATCTTCAGTCCCTACTTGTAGGGGCAGGCAGAAGGGCATCCTGTAAGTTCCTGCAAGAACTTCTGGGCTCTGAGCTGTGCTGATCTCATTTGATCTATGTGGTTGCTGAATGGCCTCAACTAAGCTTCTTGACAGCTCATGTGGAATAAAAAACACTGCCAGCAGGGGCTTGTTCCCTAAACACAGTTTCCATCAGACCAAGGAATGACAAATTATTTTCTCTTTCCCAATGATGAGAATATCACAAAAAAACCCCCTACTGCTGCACTTCTTCCTCATTTTCCAAAATGAGGTAGAGAATACAAATAGGAGGGGTGTTGAGGTTAGAGATGTTTTTCTTTTCTTTCATCTGTCCTTAGGTATCAATCAGCACTTGGGTGAAGGACGTGAGCCGTCAGCTGGTTTGTGTGGCACATATACACAGTGAGATCCGCCGGTGCTTGCTGCAGAAGATGGATGTGTTTTCTTATGGAGGAGCAGTCCCAAGGGAAGCTGCTGGCTGTTGACTGGGTTTCCAAGGCAAGCACCCCAGCTCTCGAGTGTTCTAGAGGACAGTCTGAATGTGCATCTGACCTCATTGCAACCTGCGTTTCAGCTGCAGTGCACTCACAGAATTTCTTTCCAGAATGCTATAAATATGGTATTTTCTGATTTTCAAAAGGCCTTCAAAACACTAGATGATGCTCCAGCCATTCAGGGAGGTTCTTCATCCTAGGCATTAACCTAGCTGGGCTGTGACCCCATCTCTTTCTTACGGGGGAACAGGGAGGGAAGAAAGAGGCTAAAGCTTTGGATGTGGTGATTTGTATGTCCTAAAATGGAAAAGGCTGATGCAGTGCTGTTTATTTTAACTAAAGGTATTTCCATGGCCCTTATCACTGCAGCATCTGAACCAAGTCCAAAATTCCATTTTCCTGTCAGGTCTGCAAGGCTAGAAGCAGACTGCTGAGGGCTCAGTGTTTGGTGAGTGGATGCAGCTGGAGATAACCTGTGAGGCTCACTGAAGCATGCAATAGGAGGAGGAGAAAAGGAGTGGATAGTGGAGATATAGGATAGTGAGAGAGTAAAGTTTGGGAAGGGATTTGGTGCTGTCCTTGGATGCTGGCACATGCCTTTTTATTGGAGAGTGTGTCATATCTCTCAGACACAGGAGGATCTTTTGCTCTGAACCAACAGGTCTATTTCATGTTTGTGTGGCAGTGTTGTTTCCCACCCGTCAGCAGTTCCCTCAGTCCTTCATCTACCCTGAAGAATATGTGAGACTTTGAGAGCTAGTCTATGCCTAGGAGGAAGCAGGGATCTAAAATGGCATGCTCTTGGTTTGCGAGATAGCCTCCAAGCACAGTGTGAAGAATATGTCCCTCAGCATGTCCTAAGGGTTATTCAAAAGGCATTATTTTTACCCTGCAAAAACTGTGGGTTTTGTGAGAAACTAAGTGTGAGTCTAGTTTAGCAAAGGAGTTTGTGTTCACTTCTCCTTGTAAGAGCAAGCATCCTTCTCCCTAACTGGCAGCTTACTTGAGAGCCAGTCCCTCAGAGTCCCATGCAAAGATCTCAGCTTTCAAAAGTACAATCTCTTCCTTGCAAGGTTATCAGGAAGAACCTGGGCAATTTGGTTTCCATCTTCTCTTTTGGGAATGTTGCTGTCTTTTCTTTCCTGAGGGGTCCCTCTCCTGCATGGTTTCTTGGCCTGAATGGAAGCTGTGCTCTATGCTGCTGAAATCAGATTTTTCAGTGGAAAATATTATTTTTGTGAGCAGTCTTGAAATTGTTCCACAGAAATAGCTAATCTAGGCCTTGACTCTTACATGACTGCATTCTGCCAACTGCTGTTTTTATAATTACCCTCTTTCTTGAGACTTTCCTCCTATACCTTGTTACACTAATTAGCTGTCTTGCCTTGGTTTGTACGGTCAAGTTGTTCTTAGTGTGCCTTTCCTAACTTAGTTTTTATCACTGAGGCTTTCTGGAAGAAAAAAAATTGTCATATATAGTGGCAGTAGATGAGTAGAATTTTCTTCTGCATTTAAAAAAGCTACTGAGTGGCCTTTAGATGTCTATAAAGAGAGGTACTGTTGTATAGTTAATAGAGATTTGGTGGCTGGGGAGGTGGAAAGCCAAGAGAGATGAGTTCAGTTCCTGTGTCAGCAAGTCAGGATACCTCTGTGGGCCTTAGCTTGCTTTTACAGAACAGAGATACAGTTTTCTTAGATTGTCAGTGCTTTGGATGAAAGACTATATGCATTTATGTGTAGGCATGTAAGAGCTGCTGTTTCTGGATCTTAGTGCCAAATGACAAGAGTAATAATGTGAGAGGCTGTCACAGGAGGAAAAGAGCCTTTTCACTGTGTTATTTGCAGCTCCTCTGCATGTTCCTACCACTGGCCTCTAGACAGGGAAGACCTGATCTTAAAATGATTTGGTTAAGTCTCGTTTCTACAGCCTATCAGTGGGCACATGAATATGCTTTGGACTATGGCAATCACATCATCAAAGATTAAGAAACAATGCTGTATGACTGCAGCGATCAGTAATACCATAGAAGTGGTGAATTGTCAACTGCTTACTGAGCTTGCCACAGATTTATAGGCTGAAATGGGCTTTGTACAAAACTGCCTGATAAATAACATGGGACAGAGAAAGTAATGTATTTCTTACTGACTTAGAAAGTAGACTAAATCCACCAAAACCAGTTGCATACTACAAATCATGCAAAGACACAAAGTCTGATTTTTAAACTTAATAAATGTAAGAATTTTGTCAGTGTTTCATGTTGGTTTTATCTCAAGTAAAGGATTAACTGCCCACCAGTAGCTCTTGCAGTGTGAGTCAGGAGCTAGTCTGAAAACTAGGACTCTGGGGTAAGGCCAGGAAAGGCTCCACAATGTGTTACTTATTGGGGCACAGCAGTTTTTCATCACATACATTTTTTAAAATGTCTCCCTCCACAGAAAACACAAAGCTGTGTCCATAATCCACAGGGATGATTTTGAGGTTTGGTTTTTTGTTGTTGTTGTTGTTGTTTTTGTTGTGTTTTTTTTGTTTTGTTTTTTGTTTTTTGTTTTTTTGTTTTTTTGTTGTTGTTGTTGTTGTTGTTGTTGTTTTTGGGTTTTTTGTTTGTTTTTTTTTTTAATAAAAAGCAGTGTTTTTCATAAGCTGTTCTGCCTCTGTCGTAATTCTGAGACCTCTCTCATCCTTGGGCTCACAAACACTGTGACTCATCAAAACTGGTCAGCCCCATGGTCTCGACTCTGAGAGACAAAAAGAAGAAAAGAAAACTGAAGTGTACAGAATAACCCTTGATACCTCCCTCCTATATCTGTAATCAGGGGCTTAAGGAGAGGGTGTAGCAGGGCCTGCAGCTGAGCTCCCCCTTTAGGACCCTGATTCTGCACCACTACCATCTGGTAGGCTTGTTTAATTAACAGGGTGAGGTTTGGCATTTTATTACCTACCCCATCTGCTTAATCCTTTGTATTTTCTTTGCATCTTCCGTTAAGTCTAATGACATTTTCAAATCCAAGCCAACAATTTTCTAGAAAAGTGTTTCTCCAAAACAATGGCAATTATAAAGAGCATTTTGAAATTGGAAGGGTAGCAGATCCTGCTCCCTTTACTGAAACTTACTTTTTTCCTCATGGCATTCATTTCCTTGTGAAGGGAGTCACACATATTTAATTGTTTATTTCTGTCTCTCAATTGCTTTTTTGGCTTGCCTTACCACCCCAATCAGTTCTGTATATTTCCAGCTAGTTTTCCAACCATATTTTTGGGTTGGGTTTTTTTTGTCTGGATCCGCAAATACTTGCTCATGTACATGCCCAGCCTCAGCATGGGGTGCAGAAATTGCAAGTGGCTTCTGTCAAGAGGAGCCACCCTTGCACAGGGAAGTGCAGCAGTTATGGCAAAGGTTGTGACTGCTCCTGGGAAAACATGGTCAGTGTGTCTTTCAGTGTGGGATGGCTGATTGCTTTGTAGCTTGCTCCTCCATAGACTTCTCCCTGTTTCTGCTTATTTTTCTTTTTCCTGAACACTTATGTTCAACACTGATATTCCAGAGACTGGTCTTTGAACAGCTGCCTGCCACTCCCCTGGGAACTGACTTGGCTTTTTTGCACTATCTGAAAAACAAATATGAAACAATAGGAAGATCAAAATCACTCAGTGCTTTTGGAGTACCTCAGATGATTCTGTCTGGACCTTAAGTACATGCCAAGGCTGACTAATTTTTTTCATTTTTTCTTTTTTTCTCTTCTTATCCAGTTCAATTTCTTTTTGTTCCACAAAAGATTTTCCCATCACCCTGCAACTAAGTAATATCAAACTTTATGCCTGCTGATCAACAACTGCCAATTACATTTTTGCTGTCTCTGATCAGCGACTCTACCAAGACCCAGTGAAGATTTGGAACTGGCTGGTACTATATTCTTTTCTGCTACTGGCCCACTGGATGATGGTGATGAAACCATTTCTCTCATCCATGCCTCAGTTTCTGAGTCACTAAAACATTGCTTTATCTGTTCCAGAATCTCATGAAAAAGAGAATTCTAAGGCGCAGCTTTATTGTACAGATGGTGATGGTTGTTTTATATAATCACCATGACAGAAAATAGTGTTCTAAGAAAATTGTTTGGAGGGTTTGTTTGTTACCAATTGTTTGGAAAATTGTTTGGCCTGCTTTCCCTTTTTTTTCCTTTTTTTTTTCCTCTGGGATTCAGTTTTGTTGTGAAAGAATATTCTGGTTTTTTCCCAACAGAAATGTTGTAGCCCTTTACAACAAATATCTCTTACAACTACGGCTTTACCTTGTCACCTTTATTAAATTCGTCATGAAGGAAAATTACAAATTCTCTACAGTGCTTTGTTTTGACAATTTTTAGTAAATCTGAACTCAGATAATTTGAAACACAACCATTCCTCACTCCTTCAATCTCAATCCTCTCTGGTTTTCTTGACCAGTGCATGGAAAATTTACCCTGTGAAGAAAACAGTTGCTCAGGGCTGCTGCAGAGCTGGTAGAGTCCGAAGACATTTGCTCAGGCTCAGGGCTGGAGAAGCACGGAGACCGGAGACACCCAGGAATTGTGGGGGAGTATATGCAGAGGTTTTGCCTGTCCCAGCTTTGTAGACGTGACTTAAATAGACCAAGATGAACAACCAGGGGTCCCACTTTTAAACATGCTTATCATGTAGGAGCACCTCTTACAGCACTTTCCTCTCCAAACCTTGCTTCAGCCATTCTTATTCCAGATAACAGTCCTAGGAAAGCCATTTGCAAAGGTTTTTCCTTTGCTGCAGGAGTTGGTAGATGTATTCTGATGACACTTTGGTACTTCTGGTTTGACTGGGACTTCTCACAGACAGCAGTCAAGATGAGCCAGAATGTAACTGCTGGTAGCATTGTCCACTACATTTTCAGAATCCTTTGCTTAAGAAGAAAGATCTAAGTCATCAAAAACTTAAGCCAAGATTTTAGTTGTCATTCTTCTCCCTCATGCTGCTTTGTGGGCAGTGATTTGTGCTTGTCTGGTTGTTTCAGATGTAAAGCCTGCTGAGTTTCTTCCTGGAACATCCCGACACAGTAAACAAGGGAAAGCAAAGCAAAGGCAAAGCTTTTCCTGTGCAGCCAGCTGGAGTGCCTGTGCTTTCTCACTTCTTCGTGCATTCTTACCCTTGACCCCAGTGTGCTATCCAGTTCCCTCTGTTAGGTTCTCCTGAAAGCTGTGATTTCCTCTCCTGACAGGCAGCAGGAAGATCAGAAAGCTGCTGGGCAACCTTTGCTCTGGAGAGAACTGGAGGGTTATAAACGAAGCATGCCTGACAGGCAGGGTTTAGGAAATAGTGATAACATCAGGAAGAGGGAGGAAAGCAAACAGTTCAGTAGCTTAGGGTGTGTTTGTCATTGTAAAACCAGCCCAGGCTAGCAGCTCTATAAGCTGTTCTTTCCCTTGCAGTGTCAGTGTCACAGATTTGGTGCTGCATATGAGGTCACGCCATTTCCACCAGAAGCTGGGATGGGTTCAATACCTTTGATGGGACTATTCCGAACCAGTCCAAAGGTTGGAGATGTTTTGGCTTGGTTTCAGCACCACAGAGGACAATAAAATGACCCAACTTATTCTGTCCTCGGGTGTGAGGGTGTGGCAAAAGGGAAGTCTTCCCTTTCCACTGCCTCATAACCACCACAAGGAGAAGCCACCTATTTTACAAGGAAATCAAAGCCAGGAATGGAACTCATGTCAGTAATATCCACTAACCTGGCTTGGTAAAAGCCAGCTAGGACATTTCATTGGGAACTATGAAATCCCATCCTGTGGGCAGTTTGCAGCTCAGCTTTTGATATAGGCTTTTTCTAATTATCACTGACAGGCAGATCGAGGGTAAGATTATACATTTGAGTACTTGTTTTTTCCCTTCCCTCCCCTTCTCATATCATGTGTCATCTCTAGTTTCCAAATACATTTCCATGTCAAAGCACTAAACTTCATCCATCATGAGCACATTTGTGCAAGTCCTAATGAAATAATCCTGCTGCCATGTCTCTCTGGGAAGGTGGAGACTCTAGTCATAATGTAACATGACAATGGAAGCACCATGAGACTGGGTAGTGAGATTATATCTTTTCCATTTGTGCAGTAACTGTTGTTTAGCATGGCTTGTCAGTCTGTCAGATAAAGGCACACAGCCATCTATAAAGAATTATTAATGAAGATTCAGACATTTTTTCTGCTGGAAACGGATCACTTCACTCTTCATCTCACTGAATTTTTACATTAGAAAACTAAAAATAGCCCTGAGTTTATAAGGAAAGACCTTCAATATCTGGCAGGTTTTGCCTTTCCTGTAGTCCATTCCCCAGAGAAAGGTTAAATACACAAACCCTTTTCCTAATGGTCTGAGCTGAGCATTTCAGAGCCATAAACATGAATACGAAGTGTGCATCTTTGTTAAGCACATTCAATCCACCAAGCCCCCTTATCATCCAAACAAAAAGCAAAGAGCAAAAAATCCATCCAGCCTCTGATAATTTACACTTTTGAGGAAAAGGGAGGTTAAGAAAAAAAAGTGCTAATCACACCAGCTTGGATAAATTTGGTGTTGCCAAATGCTGTAGAGCTTTTGCCACTTTTCCCTGCCAAGGCAGCTCAGTCCCTTTCGAAGCAGCCCTGCTGTCACAAAGCTGGGCTGTGCTGGAGCAACATCTTTCCTTTGTTTCAGGACATGTTAGGGGATGCCAGGGGCATGAGAAGCATGCTGGGGCTGAAGAGAGTTCCACAGGTTCCACAGGCAGTTGTCTGTTGATGACCCACATTATTGCTTTCTGACTCAGAAAACCCATTTCTACATATGACCTTGACACGGCTTGCCTTCTGGCTTTTGAAAATAAATGGCTGAAACCTGGAAATATTATTTTCTGTTAAAGAGGGCTTTTTTCCTTGCCCACAACATAGAGGATGCAGGAACTGTTTAGATCCCCAGAACTTCTGGGTTTCAGATGCCAAGGGAGAAAGTATGTGTGGTTGTTGGTACTATCTTCCCATTTTCCATCAGGATGAGAGTGAGATACTGGTGAGGATGAGCAGCCCTTTCCAACAGACATATGCCAAAGGCACTGGAATAGATGTGTAACGTGATGCCAAAGGTACCAAAATAGGTGTGCAACAGGATGCCACCTCCCTAAGTGGCCAGGGAAGCTCCCTGTATACACAGGCACATGTGCACACATACTCATCTACTTAGAGACCACATGAAAAATGGGAGATTCACTTTTCACTATCACTTACTGGGGGATGGGATAGAGTTCGTGTGCAAATGCACAATCCTCAGGTGCGCCTTTGCATGGCACGGGGCAAAGCTTTCAGTGCAACCATGGCCAACACTGAAATCCCAAGAAGAAGAAAGAAGATCAGAGTCTTCTCTCTGCCAAAGAATCGAATGTGGTTCCATGGAATTTAACATAACTAACTGATCCTCTCAGATATACCAGGGCTGTATTCTACCATTAGTGCTTTCCAAAACCAAATCAAGTCAACAGAGTGTTCTGCAGTGCAAAGCAAAACAAAACCACAAAAAGTTCAAGTGTAGTCACCAGAAAAAAATTTGCTAAGTACCAGCAGAAATGAGGAGTTAATGTGTCCCATATGTGGCAGCTAACCTGGGCTTTATAAGATTTTCCATGAGATTTCTGAAAATACTTCTATAGCAGCAAATAAGAACAAAAATTCATTTTCTTGTTAAACTGGACAGCTAACATTAAGGCTGCATTTTTTTCCATAGCTGAGTCTATAAATACAGGCTAACAAACCTTGATAGGATTCTCACTCTAAAAAAACCAGATTACAGCCTCTAGTATTCCTGAACAGGAAGACACTTAAAGCTTTAATCAGCTTCTCAACAAGACAAGATCTGAAACAGTTCAGAAAACATTTACCTTTTACCTTACTCTACACCTTGTGGAGATGTAGTGCTTTAGTCTTCCTAGACACTTTTGTATTCATACATTGCAGTTAGATCACACGCCTTGCTTCTTGTACAGTGTACACAAAACTCACATAATTTGATTAACTTGGTGATGCCTTCAACAGATGTTCCAGTGTTGCTGTAGCACTCACTGGTGTTTAATCCTTACTGGGATGGAAATGCATTGTCTTGGAGTGTACTAAACCTGAGGAGACTGGGTTTGGTTTGTCTTTTCCCCATACATTTTAAGTGTGCTGGAAGCAGCAGGGATAAGAAATACTGTTTTCATGTGCTGACATCAATTCAGTGAGAAAGGTCAAGCCACTGGAATTCTGTTTACCATTGAATAAGAGAAGGATCAGTAGGCTGGGTCTGAAAATTAAAAAGCAACATGTTTCTCCCAATGATTGCCTGGAGTGCAGATGTGCTGGGGGATTTTAAATGTGTGATTTTAAGGGCTTAGGCCGGCAGAAGTAGCATTTGGGGAATTTTGAGCTAGAACTCGTGACAAAGCATGTCTCCCAAGGCAAACTGGTAACAAAAACACTACCGGCTGAATCAGCATCTTTGTCTCTTGGTAGCCATGCAGTTGCCATGCTGGCATTCAGATAATTTCCACATTTTTAGCACAGCCTCATATACAATTAGGAGGGCTCTTCAAACCTTCCTCCAAGGAAGCTCATCAGTGCCAAAGTTAGCCATCCCCCCCTTAGAGCAGGACTGAGAGTTGCTGTTCCTTTGAGACCACTTGCAGAACTTGCTTTAACATTTTGGGGGGAACTTTAGCCTCTATAGGGGTTAGAAGTTTAAACATAATCAATAGATAACTTGCCATATTATCACATTCTCAGTTTCTCTCAACTCTGAGATTCTGGGTGGCTTCATTTATTTCTGTCTGTAGCCTTCTGTGGGATCCTCAAACGGAAAGTTCTCAAGAAGTGTAAGGTGTTTCTACTGAAGAAAAAATGACAGAGATGAAGAATGTAGCAAAGTGTGAGAGCAAACTGCAGGTGTTTATGTGGGAGATACTATTTTGTTGAGTCACCCTATATTACAGTCTGAGCTGACCTTGGAGATTTATCTGTTCCTGTATTACTTTCCCAGAAATAGGTAATAAAGATCTGAACAATTAAGAGCAGCCTACAGCTCTGTCAGGGTGGAGATAAATGGAAAGAGAGAAAGAGAAATTCTGTGGGTAAGAGATGCCCTGACGACTGGCAAATTGGAGAATCGTGTTAGACAGTACTCAATAAAAAAATCAAAAGGACAGCCAGAGAGGCCAGCATGAAATTGTGTCAGTGGGAGATGTAGGAGGAAGATATGGGCATAGGTTTCCCATATCTTGCTGTCCAGTAAAGGGTGCACCAAACAGCATCTTTGTCATGCCTCCTGGCAAAGCCATGTGCTGACTTCAATGGGCATGGGAAAGATAGCTCAGAAGCTGAGGCCAAGCAAAGCTGAATCTCACAGTTAAGAGACTGCTTTATTTTGCCAGAATTAGCAGCCTGTGCACACCTTTTGAACCACTCTGGGACTGTAGTAGGAGAAGGTTTCTCTGAGACAGGTGGAGGATCAGGTCACTGAAGCGGCACAGAGCAATCAGTGCTGTAGCTGTCTGGGAATCCCATGACATGAGACACTGATGAGAAAATCCAGGCAGGGAGCAGGCCCAAAGCCAGACACGATGGGTGCAGTCTCACAGGATGCATCCCACAACACTGCAAAATGCAAATACTGCAAAATGCTAATGCTGCATGAGAAACCATATGCAGCCTCCCACTGGAGTGCCTGGGCAGGAGTTCCTGGTACTGCCAGGAGTGGTGGGACGATGAGCCACCACAGAGCAATGTGAGCTTGAACCCTGAGCTAGTGTCTCCAGCTGAGCCTCAGGAATGCTTCCTCTGGTGGTTTTTTTGGGTTCCCAAGTTTGGAGCAGGCTTTGGTAGAAATAGAATATTTCTTCTAGTGTGCCTGAGACACTTCCCCTGCTTAATAAACGTCGCTGCTTCTCAGGAACATGGAACCTGTCTGGACATTTCTATTCCTTTTAGAACTGGCAGACAAGAGAGTTTCAGTTTCCCTTCTCTAATAAAACACTTGGCCAGCTTACCTTTGGCCAACCATTGCAATTAATCCAAGTTTCTTCTAACTGATCTATTTCTTAATTATTCAGTGACCCCAGCAGACTCTGTTTGTACAGAGGGGGAAGAAAAGCTATGGGAAACTGGTTTTTGGTTATGTTTTTGTTTGTTGGTTTGTTTGAGGATTTGTTTGTTTGAGTTTATCTGTGGACAGTAGCCAGGTCTTTGTCCAACGCTGTCTGTATGTGAACAGGGCATCACCAAGACTAAATAACCCCCATTGTTAGCCTTCTGTCACTATCCCTTGGCACAAAGGTCTAACTTGGAAACAGAGAGGCAGCAAAGAAAACAGATGTTGAAAATTAAATTTGCAGGCTGACAAGGATATAGGAAGATCACTGTACAAAAAAAATGTTTCCTGGATGATCATAGCCAGTGGACAGAAAAATCTATGTAAGTGGAAGAAGATTACAGTCTTCAGCATTTCTCTGTTCAGCCTTTACCGTATTTGTGCTTCTGCCAAATCCCGTCACCTCTTCATTTGCAGAGATTCTGGAAACTATTCTTTCTTTCTGAACCTGACTGCAAAATCTTTAAAAGTGGATCTTTAAACATCTCTAGCATCTTGGTTCATCTTTGTGGATCTTCTTTTGTGTCCAAGCTTTCTTAAGATATTTTCCTGCTGTTTCTGATCAGGCTTCTTCCTTTTTCAAGAGTCTTAATGTGTTCCTTCTAGTGTCAAGTTCAGTGTTTTCCTCCTCCCCTACTAATTGCACTCAGCTCTGCCCCAGTGTGCCTCAGCACATCTAACATCATGGCAAACATGGTGCATCAGCTCAGCAAGCTGACAGATACATCTTTTTCTTTTCTAGCATAAAAATTCCTCTTTAGAAATGTATATATGTTACAGTTAAGTGCAAGGGAAAAGTACATCTATACAAGACCTGAGCAGTGCAGGAAGGTGTAGAAATGGCTGTCTTTGCCTGGCTGTGGGAGAAGAATCAGTATTTCAGAGGACTCTATAGTTTCATTAGAGATCTGGAGAGGAGGGGGAAAGCAGGCTGAACTGCATGTGGCCAGTTGTGTTGTCCCACTGAATGTATTGTCATGCTTCTGTGAAACTTAGAACCCTTTTGGTGGTGGACACAGAAATGAAACATGCTGGAGAACAGGATGCACACATCTCTCTGCAGAGTGGCACGTGCTCCCACGCTGGTGGAGTGACAGTGAAATACCACAGTGACACCAGACAAGCTCAAGATGCAAGGAGCCCAAGGCCAGCACAGGAGGAGGCCGCAATTTAGGACGTGTGAAGAGTCAGTATGATCCACCCAGATAATGCGGATATTCTGTCTGACATCTGAAATTATGTAGCCAGGGAAAGATAAAGCTCTCTCTAGGAGGAGAGACAATAATTGTTTTTAGTGTAACAGATCAGAGATTAGGCACTCCCGTCTGAAATCTGCCATGCTGGAAACAGTAGCTTCCTGTGTTTGTGCTGAATGTTTGAATTGAAGACTGCAACCGTCCACAATATCCTCCTCCATTTATCTCTAAAGAGAAAGAATTAAATTTCCATCCAGCTTAAGTTAATTTTGAACTTGGAAACACTGCTACTTCTTTCTTCTCTCTCTGATCATTTCCTTACAGATGAATGGAGGAGATGGGGTAAAGCAAACCAGAAGGAGCAGCAGAGGATCTGCCAGCTGGCGACATGTGGGGGAACGCTGATTTAGGAGAACTTGCTCTTGACCCCCTGGGAGAGCTTGTATCAATGTCTGTAGTGCCCTGCTCTCTGGGGTAGACAAGGAAAAGAGAACTGAAGAAAGTGACTAGCAGGTCTCCTTTTCATCTCACACATCGTTGCTGCAGTTTTGTTTTCCCTTGAAGTGCTATTACTGAGCTGGGTGCTGTATAACACTCAGCTTGCTATATAAAGCAAGAGAGCCAGGGAGCTGTAAATGAAAAGTAGTTAGTCTGTTTTGGTTTCCCCCCGGCCCGAGGAAGCAAGCAGAGCTTTAGTCTGTTTTTACATCTGCTTCATGAGTGCACTGCGCAGATCCATGCCCAGAGACATGTTACAACCCCACCTCCCTCTAACACACCAACACGTGTACCAGCATAAATGCAAAGCAAAGAATTGGGTTATTTTGTCTCTGTGAAGTGGATTTATTCCTCCCCCTCGCCATTCCCCGCAAGCCTCACGACCCTTTTGCCCCCCTTTGGCAAACCCCTTACACTTGTACTCTAGAAAAACAGTAGTAGCTAACATTTGTGCCTTTGGCAATAAAACCACAGGCCTCGCAAACCCCAAACGGCAAAAAGACATTTCCATTCCAATCCCAGTTTTAAATTAAACTGTAATGAAAAATCAGCAGTGGCAGCTGGGACCAGAGACAGTGATTGTCTCGAGGAACAAAAAAAGGGGAAGGAGGAGGAGAGAGGGAGAGACTGCAAGGAAAGCTCAGCCTGGTAATAAAGCAGCTGGTAAACCTTGAAGTAAAAAGAAATTAGAAAAACAAATGTAGCCGAGAGGGAAGCAGACGCCCGCCCTTCCGCACGGCGCCCCGGCGGAGGCCCGGCGGGAGCGGCAGTGCTGTGCTGACACCTGGAGGAGCCGGGGGGCAGCCGGGCTCGGCTCGTTCCCGCTGGAACGGCCAAGGGACAGCGGCCGGGGCGCCACCCCACCGCTGAGAGAGCCACGGTGCTCCCGGAGCGGGGACACGCGGGGCGCTGGGTACGGGCAGCCACGCAGCTAGCGGGTAGTGCTCCTCCGCGACTCTTGGTGGGGTTCGCCATGAGAAGTGGAAAGCTAGCCATCAAAACTCTCAGGTTTGTTTCTCGTGTGTCAGTTCTTCAAAAAGTCAAAGTTTTCTTTGGCAAGCAGACACTTTATTTTGGCGCAGTGGGAGGTTAAAATAAGGAAGACAGACCAACTTTGCAAGGGATGTGGGTCTGCAATGTGAGATTTGTTTGAGGGTTTGAATTTTTTTCTTGAGAATGTGTACAGCAATTCAGCCAAAGACCTGACTTGCATTTTCTTGGCATACGTTAAAGAGACAATTGCAAGAATATAATGCTCCATCTTGTCCTCATGGACAAAATTATAACATCCATGAACTACAAAAGAATTTATAGGCTTTTGTTTTTCTCAGTTGTTATTATGTTTTGTATTTCATCACCCCTGCATGAGGATGAAGGATGAAAAAAAGAGAAACTTTCTGCTCTAAAGAATTTGCAGTGAGAGAAAGCAGGCCCTGAGAGAGGAAGTTGAAGTGCAGAGGAGCACAGGGATGCTCCAAAGGTCATGTAGCACATGAATAACATTTCTAAGGAAAGAACTGAGGTCTCTGGAGAATCTATTTAGTGCCCCATGCCCAGGACTACACAGCCTTTCCAGAGTCTCTGCCCCTCCTGGGGCCTAATGTAGATCTGATACTGTGACACTGAAGGGTTTCTGGTACTTGCATGCAGTGCAAGTCGGTGCTTTACTCTCTCAGACAGGCAAAAGTCTGCCTGTAAGTCAGGTGACAGCAAACAACCACAAGGTCACACCATGCACTGGCCTGTGCCATTTTGCAGTCAGGACACACGTGCAGGAGCTACAGATCCACATTTACTCTGCCAGACCATGATGTGAGTTGCAAGTTTTAGTCACGTTACTTGTAGACTGCAGAAAGAAGTGCCGATTAAAAACAAATTTGTAGTTTCGTTGATCTTTAATTTTTAAAAGTATTTGTGAGAAAAGTGAGCTGCTAGCCAAGTGTTCTCTTTATATTGTCTGTAAAATACATGGTCAAACTGGTACCTGGAATTAAGATCCCAATCCAGGTTCCTCAAAAAGAGTTAGGTGGCTAAATCCTCTGGAAGTCACAGAGTAGGAAGCACCTGAAGAGCCTAAACGTCCAGACTGTTGAATACCACAAGCTTTTTCGCTGAAGCCATGGGAAGAATCCTTACATATTTGAAAATTAGACAGATTATATTTGCATCAAAATAAGAACTTAGAGCTCACACTTAATTCAGAGGAACTGTTCCCCTGCTTAGAAAATTCTCAGCCTATCTCTGCCTCAGTTATACTAGATGATGGTAACTGCTGTGATGTCTGCTTGTAGAAGATGCTTCAATCTATGCAGCAAATAGAAGGGTGTGACTCTACATTTTTGTGATTGTTTGCAAAAAGCTTTTCAGGCTATTTTGTTATAGGATAAGAGAATTAGATACCCAGTTTCCACAGAACTGGTTGTGCTTCATTCCTTGGCAGTCCTTTAGAGGAGGAAGAGGAAAAAGTATGGATGATCAGTGCTGTATCCTATTCTCTGTTCTCCATCCCAAGATGCACACAAGCAAACCTCTCCTATTGAGCTCCTCCTTGTGTGGGTACAGTGGATGTGGTATGGGTGAGGGCACTCCTGCTCACAGTGCCTTGGCCAGCACACGTCCTTCTGTTTGGCTGAAATGCTTATAATGCAGGTGATTCATTCAGCTCTGGGGGAGCTTCTGGTGGTGCAGATCGCTTGGAAGTACACACAAGAATTCAGAATTGTGCGAGCACTTGATCTTTGGGCCTTTCAATACAGTGAACAGGCTTTGCTCAATATCTGCATTCCTAATGGGATTTTTAGTCATACCATAAAATGAAGTGTCACCTCTGCTTGCTTCTTTACTCATTTTGTTGGCCTTAATGTTACTGCTGCTGGGCTTACGCTTTTGGAGGGGAAAGAGAGACATTCAGTCAAGGCTGCAGCTATATTTCACAGCTGGGTTTATCTATGCTGTTTGTTTGCTTTTCATACAAGCCATGTTGGTATATTTGCATGATAATGCACTTTTAAAGGTGCTCTTGGATAGGACTGAGTCCTTTTTGTTTGTACAGTGGTTTGAGCCTTTCACAGTTGTGCACTGGCCAGAGGCCAAAATTCTGCTGCCTGTTCTGTGCCAACAAGTTCCACCGACTCCTAGACGATAGAGAAGCCCTGGGAGCTGCCTATGGCTGTGTTTGTCTGGGGACAGAGCTTAAAACTCAATCAGTGAGTTGTTAGTTCTGTACGAAGTTGTAAGCAGAGCAATCCCAGAAATCAAAATAAACTCTTGTGAAGACTTGAGACAGATAAAATCTCTATTGTTGCTACTTTGGTGAACTTTTGCTTTTCAGACACAGCAGCTTGATTGTTGAGACCAAATCTGAGGCACCATAAGTTGTTCCCTATAATTATTTTCTGTTGTGGAACCTCTGTAAAAAAAAAAATAGTATGAGATTTCTCTGTGAAAGGTCTACAGACCCTGAACCATATCAAAGAGGTTTCCTGAGTTATTTAAATTACAGGAGGTCACATCTAACCCTGTGTTACTTAAAAGATCTAGCGGGCAAAGCTTTTTATGCTGTGGAAATTACTTTGGGCACATACAAACATTCCTGTATCTTTTGATCTGTGGTTAGGGCTCAGAAAGCAGTGCAGCTATTCGCTGAAAAGACAGAATAGGAATAAACTTGGATCTGTTTGTAGTTCTGTCAAAGACAGTGGCAAACGTCCCATCAATTTTCCAGAGATCAGGTTCAAGCCTCAACAAGCACAGCAGATAATGCTCATACAGGGGGGTGGGTAAGCAGTATCTCCCTGAAAGCGAAGTCCAGAACTGGGTTGCGTGGACATTCACCATTAGAAATAAAGTTGGGATCTCTTAGGGCTTCTGGCTTCATTGGGTTTCCATACCCAAACCAGAGACATCCCTTATAAACATTCCTCCATATAGGAGAATCATAGGTTTATAGCACATACATTGAAGAAGGGACAATCATGAAAATTTGTTCTGACCTACTGAAATTGATTTTATAGATATTTTATCTCATCCTTGTGTGAGTCAGCATATCCTTACATAAAATGGAAAAAACTCTTTAATCTCCAAATCTGGCTCTGCAAGTTCTTGGTTGAAGAACTAGAAGGCTAGAAAGGAAAGGCTGTGCCTAAAGCTCACAGGCTGCTCCTGACCTGTCCTCTGGAGTCACTGAAATCAGCCCCAACCCCAAACTTTCTGCTGCCACTGCTGACAGCCTGTGCTTTCAGAAAAACAGAGAATCACAGAGTGATTAAGGCTGAAAGGGACCTCTGGAGATCATCTGGTCCAAACCACCTCTCGAACAGGACCATCCAGAGCTGGTTGCCAACCAGAATGTGTCCAGACAGCTTCTGAGTATCTCTAAGGATGTAGATTCCATAAACTCCCTGGGCAACTTGTGCCAGTGCTCAGTCACCCTCACAGTAAAAAATTGTCTCCTGATGTTCTGAGGGAACCTCCTGTGTTTCAGTTTGTGACCTGTCACTGGGTGCCACTGAAAAGAGCCTGGCTCCACCCTCTTTGCACACCCTTCCTTCAGGTACTTAAAAATATTGGTAAGATCCCCCGTCTCTTCTCCAGGCTGAATAGTCCCTGCTCTCTCAGCCTTTCCTCACAGGATCGATTTTCCAGTTCTTTAATCAACTTTGTGGCCTCTTCCACTATGTCCATGTCTCTCCTGGACTGGGGAGCCCAGAACTGGACACATGCCTTCAGCTGCGGCCTCACCAGTGCTCAGTAGAGGGGATGGATGACCTTGCATGGTCTGCTGGCAATACTTTGCTTAATGCAGCCCTGCTTACTCTTAACCTGCTTTGCTGCAAGGGCACTGCTGGCTCATGGTCAGCCTGGTGTCCACCAGGTCCCTTTTCTGCCAAGCTGCTTTCTAGTTGGGCAGTCCCCAGCATAAGTTCTGAGTCCATAGGAAATTTGTTTTGTTGAGGCATTGTTCTTTGAAAGCCAAACCCCCATTCTCTCCCACTCCCAAGTTTGTTGGGACTGGGGTGTTTTTTTTGCTGAAAATTGCCAAAGAATTCAGCTGAAATTTGCTGGAGACAGTTGTCTCTTGATCAGGGAGAGAAATCAGATGGTATTTTAGAAGTTCTGAAATTAGCTCATATTCTTGCAAATCCAGCAGATAACAGCTTGCTCAGTGCTATTCACACAGCTGTAGGGGAGAATATTAAAAACCTTTCAAATTCTGTTTATTAAACTTGCTAGACAACTTGTCAGAGGAAAAAAAACACCTCTTCAGCAACTCCATTGCCTCAGCTTGTGTGAGATGCCATGGTAGCAAAAGAAATGTCTGCAGCTTTACTGGAAAAAGTGAAGTGTTAGAGTGATAGAGCCGGAATTGGGACTCCTGGCTCATTCTGTCATTGCCTTGGACTACTTCTGAGCAGCTCTTACCTGGGCAGGTCCAGCGACATTGCTGCCTGACCCTTCAAGTAGTCAAGAAGACTGAAAGACTGATTTGTCCAGAGTTCACCTGATAGTGATGCATGGTAACAACATCTGGCTGTCTTGCATATAACAAGTGGTTCTGGATGGTTAAATTGGTTTAAGACCTTTAGAGTAAAAAGAACTTTTTTATTACAACAAACTCATATTTTAGCTGTCCTGCACCGGCAAGTTCTTTGTAAAACACAATTTTACTTGCTTTTAAAAAAAAATATTTTCCCTCCACCTTGAAAACAAAAAAAGGTTAAAAATCTCTGGCACGTTCTTCCTTATTCTTCAAGAAAATTCGGTTCCATTTTTGAAGCTGCTCTGAGTGAACAACAACAAAAGTGTTCCTAATTTTCTCAGCTAACTTTGTAGAAACTCAAAATATAGGTCTCAGCCTTTTAAGACTCTTGATCTATTTCACAAGTCATTTAAAGTTCGTTTCAAACGCTGACTCGTAGGGTTTCTTCTTTTTTTCCTTTTTTTTTCCCAAAGCTGTATTTAAAATGCATCTATTTCATTCCCCTTGGACTGGTGGTCATAATTTGTCCATTTCTTTATCTGAGAGGAATGGGAGGGAATAATTTGACAGAAACAGTAATCCATTTGAGAAAGCCAAAGGCTGTTTGATATTAATATGGAAAATGATTAATCAAAGAAAGAGTAGCCCCTCAGTAATAAGCAAAAAATGGGGTCATTATCTGGGCAGCAGAGATCAGGGAGCACTTAAGGATATGCTCTGGGGTCAAGAGTGAATAAGGAAACTGCAGGAGTTTTCAGTCCTTTAGAACTGAAATGGCCTTACTGGGTTGGACCAAAGATCCCTCTTGCTATGCAGCCTGTTCCTGACACTGTCCAGTAGCAAATGCTCAGGGAAATGGGAAAGTTGAGAGTACCTCTTCCTTGCTATATAACTTCTCAAAAGTTACTGGATTAAGGATCTTGTAAGTGTATAAATCATTGTGTTTAAAAACCACTGTAGGTATATCTGCCATGAAAATGTTCAGTCATTTCTCAAACCATCTCTAATTTTGGCCTCCACCAGTAATGAACAGTAATGAACTGCCCAGTGCAACTGGGCATAGTGTGAAGTAGAAACCGTGATACAATGCCGTCTGTGATGCTGTCATCCCAGCCTCAGAAATATCAGAGTCAGGAAGCACCTTGTGTTTCTTTAGTTAATTTCTCCAGTGTCTGTTGAGGACAGTGTCTGCTTCCCCACAAACCTGACACTACGAACTCTAGACAGCCCATGTGCTCCAGCAATTGGTGAGTGCTCCAGGCCCCATTTTTGCTGTGAACTGGTGCTTCCATGTCAGTGTCTGAAGGGAATTGGCTGGGAATGAATGCAGAAGATGGATGCTTAAGTACAGGAATAGTGTCCAGAGGTATACAGTACAGAAAATGATAGGAAGTTGAAGGACTGGATGATATGAAGAGTGTGAACCAGAAAGCTGAAACGAGTTTTGAATGAGCTGCTGGATCACCTTGGCACAGGTAGTCCTGAAAGCAGTGTTGCTTCTAGTGCAGAACAGACAGAATGATACAGTGTGGGCTGTGAATTCCAAGCCCGAGCTCTTCACCGGAGGATCAGTAGCTCCCAGTCCAGTCAGTCTGGTGGTTCTTCCTTTCTCTGGGGGATTTCACCACTTGAGTGGTGTGGCTTGGAGACCAGGCTGATTCCTTGTCCTACTGAGCATTCCCGGACATGGGAATGAGCCCTTACTCTGAAGACAGAAGAGAATCCTCAGATGATGCTTTTGTCTGGACTTAGACATCCACAAAGATTTGAATCCTGCAGCAGTGTCTCCCCAGGCACTGAAAGCAGTGAAACTGTGCAGATGCAGGAATTAAGACACTTGGATCCAGCCACAGGAACAGGGACCCTTCAGGACTGGAGACACGTTGCAGATAAATGCGCCTTCACAAGCCCAGGGTTCATGTCTTAGCTGTATTACACTTGCAGGGCAACAGCTGAATGCATCCAACTCTCTTAGAAGCCCCCCTCCCTTTCTGCTGCATATATTAAATACAAAGCAGATTTCATCTGTAATAATTCTAAAAAGTCAAAACAACAAGTGCATTTGTTCCATCTATTTTTAGGTTTGCTGCTTGTTTAAATCTTGGGTTCTTGACACTGCTTAGATCTGTGATAAAGGCAGACAGCAAGAACTTTATCATGCTTTGATAGGGCTGGTTTTTGTCAGCACACTCTCTCCTTTGTCATCAGCCTTAGAAGACAAAAAGCTGGAAATGATTCATTGGGAAATAACCGAAATTTATTCTGCCAAAGGAAGAAAAAAGAAACACAAAGACAATAAAAAATGAAAAAGACCCTTGAAACTATCTGTGGCAGTACCCTCATGATGAGGGGTACTGACCCCTGGAAGTGACTCAGCCCTTTACAGGATCAGGCCAAAGTACAGCTTGTCTGCTTTGCACAAGGTACAAACAGCTGCCTAAATCCTGACAGAAAAGCACAAGGCCTCAAGATGGTTTTCTACATCTCTCCCCCAAGCCTCAGATGTATACACCAGATTCTACCTGATGGGGAGGGAGATACCAGCAACTGTTTTTCAACTAAATCGCCCTTCCCCTTCGCTTCTGTGTGAGGACATGAGCCATCTTCTTGTCTTCCACAAAAGTCACTCACTCCTAATTAGCTTCTGCCTTCTTGTAGTGAGCAACGAGCCTTTCTGTAACCTCTTCCTCTCTGTTCCTCCCCAGCAGATTGAGAGGCAAAGACATCCATCCTGGTCATGCCAGGTATGTATTCTGGTACCATACAGTAAGATAAAGGCAGGCCTCGCATCAGGTTCACTCTACTGTTTGCCATGAATCCCACAACCATTTGCCCTGGTTAAGGTCTGATGTTCTCCATATACCAAGGACTGGACCAGCCACGATGTAGCTCACACAGACTAAACAGCACTCCCCGTGAATGATGGAGGAGCACTGTGAAAGCCCTGCAGGTACCATGTGCATCCATGTGCATTGCTCCAGTGATTGTGTTCTTTGCGAAATTTAGAGAGAGAAATGACATTTTTTCCTAGCTCAAAGGAAAGATTCCTGAAGAGAGGGGTAAAGGACTAACTGCTATTTTTCTGCTTTTTTGTAGTCTGTAGAGCCCTTCCTGGGGTCACAGCACCTTTTTACCTGACAGGACCAATTTTTCTAGGTTAATGGAGTAATTCTGACTTCTCTTGCATTCCTCCTGTGGTCTGTTGTAGTTCTGGGGCTTCTGTTGTGCAGGCAATAAGCCTCCATTTTTAAGTGTCTGGACTTTATTAGTAAGGAGAGAGATCTGTGCTTGGTTTGCATCTATTGAAGTAGAGGGTGGGTTTACAAATTCAGCTCTGAATGGACACTAAGGAAGGAAGGGCTATGGGTTTTACAAATGATTTGGAGCCTGTCAAGGCTTTTGATACCCTAGAAAATAGGTGGCCTGGAGGCAATGCTTTTGCAGTGGAGAAGGGATTTGCTCGTTCTTTCACCTCTTTCACCTCTTAACAGCATTGATATGATGTGAAAGTTTGGATTCAGAGCTCTTCATCTCAAACAACTGCTGACAGCAACCATTCCTACAGCTCTGCAGTTGAGTAGGACTTCTATAAAAAGATGGTTTATTTCCCTGATACAGAAGACACGAGGCAGTGGCACGTGCTCCATTCCTAGCCCTACTCATGTTTCTTGGGTACATACGAATTTTTACATGGGCACATAATGATAGGACAAGGGGAACAGTTTTAAACTAAAAAAGAAGAGATTTGGATTAGATATGAAGAATTTCTTTACTCAGAGGGTGGTGAGGCACTGGAACAGGGGGCCCAAAGAAGCTGTGGCTGCCCCATCCCTGGCAGTATTTAAGGCCAGGTTGGGTGGGACCCTGAGCAACCTGATTTAGTGGGTGGCACTCCTGCCCATGGCTGGGGAGTTGGCACTAGATGATCTTTAAGATCCCTTCAGCCCAAGCCTTTCTATGATGATTCTGTAATTCTATGACATGTGAAGGTCACTAGCATGTGGATTTCATTTTTTTCTCCCCAAAACTGGATATGAGAGAAATGTCATAAGCTCAGAGTCACACTCCTAGCTCCTACAATCAAGTTATTCAACACAATCGGCTATTTCATCTTCTATATGCAAATACTTAATTTGTGCTTGCAATCACATCTCTTGTTTTTATGCAATTAGGTGCACACTTTTTAGAAACCCAGACTTCTTAAAAAAATAGACAAACCCAGCTGTAGCTAGCAATTGGGTGAGCCAGTTATTCCATGTCTTTATTAAAAAAAACAAAGCAGGGGAGGGAAGAGATAAAGCACATTCTTGAAGGGAGGCCATGAAGCTTAGTTTCTTAATATTTGGTAATTATCTTCAGGTGGCAGAGAGAAAAATGCATTAAGACACATGCAGTGTTATGACTTGCACTGACTAAAAGTAGCATGTGCCAAGAATATGATGTATTAAAAATGCCTGTTACTGTTATAATACCATCACCTAGGATAACTGTGAAGGATTTGTTTTTATGTCTCGGCCTTTAATTTCAGTATGATTTTTAAAAATTCCCAGAGAAAGTTGCAGCTGCTATAGCATTAACAGTCTTGAAATAGAAATGTGTTACTTAGCAAGATACAGCTGCAGAGGAGGAAAAAATTCCCCAAACAACCCCAACATTTGGATTGATTAATCTACCAAGACTGTTATTCGTATTTTAAATTAATGTTGTTTAAACTGAAATCTGTTTGCCTCCCAGCCATTTTATTTAGTTATGTTTTTCCTAAAGAGGTAACAATTTCCAAGATCTGCATAAATAATGAACACCACCCCAGCAGCTCAGCAGCTCCTGCCGCTTGTTGGCTCCTACTTGTTTCAGTGTGAGAAACTGAGATTGCCACTGAGATTGCTCTCCTGAGGCTCTTCATCCACAATGATGTAAATAACTATTCTTCCTTACTTTGCCCTTTCTGTAATGTTTCCACCATCTTTGGCCTTTCCTAGGTACAGGGGATTTCATACCATCATTATTAGGGGTTGGAAAAACACAAAGTATTTGCACGTGTCCAGGTATAGAAGACATAAGGGAGCAATAGGAGAAGTTCAGCAGTTCCCAGATTGATTATCACCCTCTCCAGCTCTGCTGTTCGAGAGCCTGTTTCTGCTCCCTTTGCTTCCACTGCCATAAAGTCATTGCTATCTCATGAATTTACTGGAGTCCTTCACTGTGTATGTCTTGCATTACAAAACCTTGTCTGTAGCTCAGTGTCTCTTCCTGCACCTTAGATAAACACAAGGAAACCTCTCTAACAAGTGCCATCAGAAGAAGGGGTCTCAGGGCTGAATTTTTCTTCTCAAGATTTGCTGAGAGCCACATGAGACCTTTGGTGACTTGAGAGATGAGGTGAGAGAGCTCCTTTGCCTGCCAGGCAGGGTGAGGCACAACACTGGTCCCAGCTCAGCTGGTGGCCAGGCTCAAAGTAAAGCAGTCCCTGCTGGCCCTGAGCTTCCCTCAGGCAGCACTGATTTCTCCAGGGTCCACCAGAGAGCTCCCTGCATTGCGTAGCAGAAGCCATCTCTTTGCCTGCCCTTGCTCTACGGATGCCAGTGAGAAAACTCTGAGCAGACCTAAAGGTGCCTGACTCGGGTACTGTCCCCACCCCACAGCAGCACCAAACCTTCCTCAGCTCCACCTCGGAGCTGGCTCTTCGCGCGTGGGGGTATGGAGAGTACCTCGCTGGGAGAACCTCAGTGTGGACATTATCTGTGGCTGTAACCCCACACAGCCTTTCACATATGGTACCACTGAGATGCGGTTAGAAAAGGAAACAAAAGAATAAGAGAAAGCATCAAGCTGGGAAGAATTTTCCTTCTGACACGTCCTGTGAGAACTCATTCCATAGTGCCTCCATCCGCAGGAAGATGAGAGAAACGTGACTCCTGAAAAAAACTGTGCTACCACAGGGGTGTTCCTGGAAGCACAGCATGAGAACAGGCAGTCCCAAAAAAACAATGTTTCAGACCTCCTGACATGCTCTGATATCCAGGGGATTTCCTCCGGCAGGCTGTAATATTCATGGATTTTGGAGAACTGTTATCCCTTCTAGTCCTGTGAGACCAGCTAATTTATAGAAAACCGAGAAAACAGGAAATCTTTGGCATTTCCCAGCCCTCTCACATTTTTTGTGCTGATGCTATAATTCCATTTTCATGATCCAGAGAGAAATACATCTTTTGGTCGACTGATTATCGTGTAGCATTCAATACTACTCATGTCATTGACTCCTACAGTCATGCATTATGCAGGCAAGCATGCTTTACCTCCAGTATAACACTTACAGAAACCCAGCTGGATTAATATTTTATTCCTTATTTAAAAAGAACTGCCCAAGGTTATCTTATCCTGTCAGACCATACTTTCCTCCCTCTTTAAATAATTCCTTTGCCCTCATATTGTTTCAGCTTTTTATTTAGCAGCTATACATTTCGCTCCCAGCTAATTTATTCCTTGAAGTGCCTCATCAGTTCTTTTAGTTTGTCTGTTCTTTGTTGATGACATTCATGCACCCTAGCTCAAATAGGCTACAGCAGCTTTTTCTTCTTCTCTCAGAAGTTGCCTGCAGTACTTTAATAAGTCCTATAATCTCCTTTTTTTTTTTTTAAAGAATGCAGATTCAGTTTACCTAACCTTTGTAAAAACTGCTGTGTCTGAGTCCTATCTGTTGCCCTCTGGTACTTTTCCATAATTTCCTTCTTTTATAAGGTGCCCAGAAAGGCATACAGCATCTCAAGTGTGACCTCACATGTACTTAACCAATGCTATGATAATTTCCTGTGACTTATAATTGATACTGCAGTATTAAGGTTTCCCAGGATTTTGCAGAGCAGTGAGGTTACATTCCTTTTTCTTGGGGCTTCCCCCAAATGCACTCTTCCAAGCTGGCTGTCCCTCATGCCGGCCCACAGTCTTCTGCTGTTAACCATGTAAGTCCTCTGTCTCCTTATGCAAGTTGGGACAAGATGCTGGGAATCATGCTTCTCTTTACCCTCTCTGTACTACTGGTAGGCATCCCTCTTTGAAAAGTACAGCTGTCACTTTCCATATATCCTTCATTTTGAAGTGTTAGTGTTCCAACAGTCCTTTTCTTTCAGCCCTGTTTCCTGTGAGTTTGAATGCCTCCAGACTCCAGAGATGCCTGTGCTGTGTTGGCACTGAATTAGGTATTTACTGTTCTCTGGACAGGACATGATCTGAGTCTCCTTCTCCTGAATTTTGTATTGGATATGACTGGTGGAGAATAAGTGCATAGTAGCTCTAACACTAAGGAAAGGAGTAAGTCTGGGGAAAGACGGAGAAATTACTTAGTTTCAGTAGTTGTAGAAGTTGAATGCAAAGCAAACCTACACTTGATGCCTTCTGTAAAGTACAAGGAATTCTTGACCACTCACCACCCAGCAAACTGAGTACTTCAAAGGATAAAATCTGGCTCTTTGTGCTAGAAAATATATTACATTTTTTTTCAAGTGACTCTTGGCTTTTTCAAGTCTGAAAGAATGCTTTTATAAAGATAAAGACTAGAATTTATGGTCTATTACCATTCACCCTCACAGGTATTAAACCAGGTATCTCTAGCCTCAGCATCCTTGAAGGCAAATTTCAACATGGATAAAGGGAATCCCTTTCAGTTTTACAAAGTAATTGTGCACATTTATCTAGACACTCCAGACTGCACACTCCAAGTGCTATTAACCTACAAGGCAGCCACTTGTGTGTATACATAATGTGCTTTTCTGGCTTTCCTGCTTGAACAGTAAGTACACAACTATGCATCCACACACATGGCCTCCTTTTATTCATATAATTACATCCCTCGAGTAGACATTAAAGCAGGTGTGTTTGTTGTTTTGTGCAAAACAGCCTGGCTGGCTGGCTGAAGAGCTACTGACTGAGGTTTCGTTCTTACTCAGTGCGTATGACAGCGCTGCAACCAGGCCACAGGTCTACAGCACACACACAGGTGAAAATATGATTTGTACAGAGTATGATTGCAGCTCCCAGTCTATAATCACTTCATCCTCAAGTGTACTTGTTACATAATTATCAGGAGGCCTGCGGTGACAGGGCAGAAAAGGACACTTAAGAGGTGGAAAAATGACCTGTGGTCTATTCAGACAAAGGAGTGGTTGCTAATTAATTTCACTGGAACTCTGTGCTGCTCTAAGACTTTGAAGACTACTCCAAACCACACAAACCTAGCAATAGCTAAGCAGGATTTCAACGAGTGGTATTTCACAGCGTTGCAGAGTGGCTGAGGTTGACAGGCATCTCTAGAGATCATGTAGTCCACCCCGTCTTCCCAAAGAGACTGCTCAGAACTGTCCCATTGCACTCCTAGTGAAGAAGTTACTTCTTTGTTTAAATCGAATTTCACGTATTTTAATTTGTGCCCATTGCCTTTTGTGCAGCCACTGGGTACCACTGGGAAATCCCTGTCTCTGTCTTCTTTACTTCCACCATCAGATATTTATAAAGATGTAGAAGATCCCGCGGAGCTTTCCCTTCTTCAGGCTAAATAATCCTAGCTCTCTCAGCCTGTCCTTGTACAATAGATTCCCTGATCCCTTTATTATTTTTGTATCCCCATCTCCGGGTAGAGGAGTTGTTCTGGTAGCAGCATCCACGTGCTTTGCTGGGGCCTTCTCAGAGCAGGTGGAGTGAGCACCTTCTGCTTCACACACAGGAATGCTGAACTAGGTCTTCTTCAGCTCCCTCAGTAGAAAGGAACAAACTACAGTTCCTTTGTGTTTGTGGATTTGTGAACTATTTTTTGGATTTGCATAACCTGTTTGATTTTGTGAACCTTCTGTGAACTTCAGCTATGCTTTATTCAGGGATGACTCATGTTAAAAATATGCACACTTCTCTAGCTATATTTCTGGGAGCTGAAGACTATCTGTCAGAACCTTGGCTGCCCTAGATGAATGCCCTTTCCCTAGACCGAGTCCTTGGCTAGCCCGGATGGACATAGCTGTACTGACATGAGTGAGTGCTCAACAAGCTGGGCTGTTTTACTTTCTCCCTGATCTCCTCTCACTTTATTCCCTGCTTCTCTTTTAAAAGAGATGTTGGTTGCCCTCTGACTGTGCAGCATATCACTCTCCCTTTCCTTCACCCCTTTGTAAGATTTTCAGCCAGATCCTTAACTATGGCAGTAGTTCATTGCTCCACTGAGTTTAGTTTGGCTTTACTTACCAGAGTTGTGCCAATTCTTAACAATGGATGATTTAGCCCCTTTTTTTCACCTATTGTTACATCATCTCCCCGATTCACCTTCTTGGATATTCAAGTTCTGTGGAGCTTGCTGCAAGAAAAGCATTCTCCTTTCTTCCAGCAATTTCTTTGTGAATAATGGAAGAGAAATACCCACTGATAATGCAGACATCTTACTGGAGCTGTCTGGCTTATCTCCATCTGGCCAACAGGCAGACCTGATTCAGAGTGAATTTCCTAGTACCTCAGCACAGTCATAAGACAACGTGTTTTGTGCAATTTTTTTGATTTCCTCTATAACTACCTGTCTCCAGCTCTTTAAAATTAGATTTTTTTTTGCTCATTAATTAAGTTCTGTGGCCTTTATGAGAAAATTAAAGGAATATTATCTTTTTAAACCAAATTGGTCTTTTGAAGGTCTAATAAGTAAAAGTATGATTGCAAAATTAAACATAATATTTCATCTTTGTCTGCTGTGCTCATTAAATATTTAATTAAACTCCAGGCTGAGATGAATTGGTGGTTGAGAGGAGGGGGTTTTGAATTGCCCTTGCATCCACAGAAATCTTTTCTTTTTTGGAGGACTAAAGATTTTGTCAGGAGAGCAAGCCTTCAAAGCCCAACTGTGTGACACCACTGCTATTGAAACAGTGAATTGTAACTCATGAATTCAGTCCACCTTCAACTAAACCTTTTATTCACCTTATCCTCTCCTGGCTCTGCCTAAAGGAGTTAGGGGAAGGGGCTGCCTGTAGCACATCCGCTTGTGTGCTCCTCTGATCTCTAGTGTCCTCCAGGCCTGGTCGACCCAATGCACAACTCTGCTGCTCTTCTCTAGTTCAGAAGGCAGAGAGTGAGATTTTCTGTTGCTCAGCTCTATGGGGCCGGAACTTGGTGAATTCAGGTAATTCTTCATCATGTTTCTCATTTGTTTATTCTGGAACTCTCCCTGCTGCTGGTTTCAGTCTGGTCCACTCTAGATTTGTTAGTTTTTATCTTCTTCCTTGTGTGATGCCGGGCAAACAGAGACTTGCCACAGTGCTGCCTACATTGGCCAGAGCTCCTCACTGCTTGGAGGCTGGGAGCAAGCACCAGATACTTATTTGTAGTCTCAGGAATGCCAGGTTAGTATGAAGCAGGTCTTTGTGATACAGTGCCCTTCTGAATACAGTTCCACAGCCAGTATCTTTTTCGTTCTAACTTGCCTACCATTTGTTCATGTCCAAAATGTATGAATATGAAATAAAGACTGTAATTCACCATTTGCTAACCACACTATACACAAATTCATAATCAGATCAGACCCCACTTGAAAGGAATCCCCATTACACAGGAATCCTCTTACTCTGGAAAGCTGATTTTCATTTGGAGTGTATTCCTCATTGATTTAGACCCATCTTTTCTTTCTTCTGCTGACCTTACTCTTCAATGCAAACAGTTATTCCCTATGAGCGTTGGCCTACAACGTCTTCATACACAGCAATCTGCTCTATACTCTTCTCCAGACCTTTTCCAGTCTGAAACTCTGCCTCGAATAGGTGTGGCCAATATTCCAAATGAAGTTTCAGTACTTGTCTGCTGATATCAATGCTTCCTTATTTTCTCTGGAAACCTTTCACCCAGAATTTGTTCATTTTTGCCATGTTACATATTATGAGCCCTATTACATTGCTGGTGGTGATCATTCAGTGATCATATATAATATACCCAGGCTTTTCTCCTTCTTAGTAATTTCCAGAAAATTAGCCAAAAATTGCAATAGGAGTTCAGTTACTGGTCCTCAAGTGCATAACTTCACATTGCGTAACTTTATTTCATTTCTGGTTTTCAAGTTCTTCCCACTTAAGATAGTGAGTCTTTTCTTTTTACTGACAGTGCCTTATGATTTTGTGCATCTGTTAATCACTTCTGCATACACTGGCTCTTCATGCCAAGGTCATCAAAACACAGAAGATACAGAATGAGATTTATTTCAATAGCAGCTGTTGAGGGCTGACCCTAAGAAACCTCCTACCAGAAATATCTTCTGCACAGAGGGCAAAATGCTTCATTCCCTTTAAGAAGCTGTCACAAGTTCTCTCACAATTTTAAAGCTGTCAAATTCTTCCACTTAAACCTGTATCTTTCTATATTGTATCATATTAAATGAATTGTTGAAGCCAAATTAGTAGAAAGCAGATCATTGCCTTGAAATGTAAAACTTCTTGTTGCATTTTCTTTTAACTTCATGTCAATTGTTTTTCATTATAAAATAAGTTCTTTAACCTTGCATAGCATAAGGGTCAGATTAGCCCACTTCTCTGCTTGAAAAATTAAAAGTACCTACAGCGTGCAGTTGGTTTGCTATGCATTCATATTTATATATCCTTTATTATCTAGATGCAATGTCAGCACTTAACAAGTAAGAATGAATTCTGTGTGCTAGAGTTACGACTGAGAGAAAGTAACAGAAACAGGCAGAACAAGCTGATATTAAATGCTAAATCATATGGCAGCTCATGAGCTCACCTTTCACCTCTGGGAAGCTGGCTTTAATAGAAATCGATTGGAGGAGAAAAATTAAGCCTTCAGCTCCTCTGCAGTTCTGCATACCCCGGGCAGTTGGGGGTGTCTTGGTGGGGGACACATGCCAGAGCAAACAGGTGAAGCTCTTGCAGGTGCAGCAGCTCACACAGGGCTCCTCTTTGTGAGGCCTCTGGTATCAGGGCCTGTCTGACTTCACTGAGTTTGCAAGCAGTACTTGGAGGCTGATAGTACCTTACTACTCAGGCTTTGGGAAGGGGTGAGGTGGGAGCTGTTGACTATACAAGGAGCTGTGTTTGTGTACAGGGAGCCCTCTTCCTTATTTTACCCTCGAATACCACGGTCAGGTGGCTTTGTCCCACCTGTCACTCCATGATGCAGGATCTGGGGACACGTGTCATTTCCTCATGTGCAATACCTGTGGGAGAACTGCAGCAGAGAGGAAAGAGCTAACAACCAGGGCTCAGTGTGCCCTTCAGGTTCTGAGAAAGAAAATGCCCACGTAGAGCAGGAACTGCTGCAAGGAAGGAACCATGTAATCTCATTCACTCACCTTGATTTGTCTTGCATACATGTTGAGAAAATTCGCAGAGACAGCAGCAATGCTTATGTGTACTGCTCATACATCACTTTTGCTGTTTCTTTCCCACACAATCTCCTACCATCATTTGTTGTACAGGTTCTGCACCAGGTTGATCCTGAGAAACAGCTGATCTCTTCCACTCTGTCCTTTCACAGCCAGCCTAGCTGCTCTTGCCTGTCTCAGTCTCCCTTGCTGTCCATGAGCTACTATTTGATCACTGCTGGTTTGGCCTGTCAGTCCTCCTTGCAGGCAAGTGATCTGCCCAGACATTTAATGTCCTTTATTTTCTGGATTACATTGTTCTCCCAAGTATGTTGCCTGACTTGCATGAAGTGCTGTCTCCCTTTCTGCCTTAGTTATTCAAAGTATCAATCACTCCACAACCACCTTTACTGCTATTAACCTTCTTCCTGTCTTCCAAATCAAAACCCATTTCTCACTTCCATATGTCGACACCAGCAACAAGCATCTATTAAATGTCTTTCATTTTTAAAGCACACTGCCTTGCTACCCTTGCTTATATCTTAATGCTTCCCATATGCTTCTCATCAGACTCTAAATTCCTCTGTTTGCTTCCTCTGAGAAGTCATTCTTCATTATAATAAGTTGCCCCAAGTAAATTTATTCATCATCTTTTTCTATGACAGCCACGTTCTTTCACTACGGGAAATTAAACACTGTACCATATGGCCAGAGCAGCAAACTTTAGTACTCACTTGCTCAATTGTTTTAACACTTTGCCGCCTTCGTACAACAGTCTGTTTGCCACTAGTGTGTCAGGCTTCCGCCTGACATATGCATTAGACACATTAATAGGAAGGAGGAAATTAAGTGAAGTTGACAATGTGAAGAAAGAACAGTGTGATCCCATTAAGTTCCAAAAATTCACTATTTCTACTATTTTTCACTGGGTTGGGGAAAAAAATCCCCTTAAACTAATTCCTCTGAACATGCTATATCGTTAGCCTGCTGTGCCACCATATGACACCTTTCAAAACCAGAACAATGTGAGAATTCAGAAGTCTGGGGACAGCATATACATAGCTCTGCTATGCATCCCTTTTGTGAGCCTTGTACTGTCATTAGCTTTACTTTGCAAGCTGCAGTTGTTCCTCAAGCCACACTAAGTCCTGTTAATTAATGGCACACCGTGCACTACTGCTAGAAGCTTAATTTTCTGCATGTTTGTCTCAAGAATTTGGCTCTCGTGACAGAAGTTTTTTGATAAATGTAGAAAATTTCGTGTAATAGTATAGGAGGAATATAGACTTCCTTCCCTGGAGTCCTGGAGTCTTTTCTAATGTTGGCTTCTTGAATATCTTTATTATATATTTATGGATCTCTTCTCAGGAGATAAAGAAAAATTTTAAAAATCGGGGTTGAAGACAGTTAAATGCTACAGGTATTTTATTTCTTTGCATGAAAATGTAATTATTTTCCTTTGGTTGTTATCTACCTATGGGCCAAATCTTAGGATAGAAGGTGACACCCCTGCCCCTACAGGGAGTAGGATTAAAACTGCTTATGCTAGGGCTGAATTTGGCCCTTCTCTTCAAATTTCCTCCTGCTCATTTACTAAATTTCTGTTTTGATCAGGCAACTAGGAAAAAATTGGTACATTCGTCTGTGCTGAGTTTCTATTCCTGTTTGTGACTTACAGCTGGGAGTGATGTAAGAGCCAAGCAGCCCCCAACTGATGGCTGTCGAGCTTCCTGGATGTGGCTCTTTGCTCCCTCACACCAGAGGGGCTGTGACTCACTGCTGGCTGAGGTTCTGCAGGTGGGTTTCCTGTGAGCTCCTCAGCAGAGCCCAGGCTGCTGGATGGAGCCACTGGGTGAGTTTGCAGGACTTTAGACTTTCCTGTGCCTGTTGCTCAACTCCCAGCTCTTTGATTTTGTCTCAGGATAGAGGATGTACTTTTGTTCTACTACTTACAGCCTGGTGACCTCAGCAGTTGTGTGTGGAGCAGTTAGGGATAGTCTCAGCAAGGCAGCCACGCCGCTGGGCACAGAGAGACATGGAAAGATTATGAAGTCACTGTGGCATGCGACTTGTGGGCCAGTGCTATTTGTACTCTGTCAAATACCCAGCAGGCATTTTTATCAAAAAATGGTGTTCTGAAATTATGAAGTTTTGAAATAATCAAACCTTTACAAAATTTTATTGATTTTTTACTATGCTGAACATGAAAAAAATAATAGCTTTACCAGCATTATTTATGCATCAGATAATACATAGTTTTGCATTTTATCAATTTAGTGTTATCCCATGGGAACTGAACTTGACTTCACTATTATTCCTGCTGTTGTAAGTTAAGTATTGACAATATTCTCAGCAGTTTATTTAAGAGAAAAAAGGTATAATAATACAGCAAAAAGGCATTTTGCATCCAGCATGTGGCTGCAGAAGTCGCTGTGAATAACCTGTGATCTTCAGGAAAAATCAATGCCAATCTCTGAAAGCTCAAGACTGGTTTTCAAGGCCGTTGCTAGGGGAAGGATTAGCTGGTGCTCCTGGACTTCCAGGCAGGTGTGGGCAGCTGCTCAAATGGCAGAAGTCCACAGAGTCCATTTGGACTGTTTGTGTAAAATTACCTGGTTTTGCCAAGATTGCTGCAAGTTTAGAGCTCAGCTCATCTAATATAAAATAACAATATCCAAGGATCTCCATTACATTTCCTCTTTCTGGATCCAGCGTTCACCAGTGGTGTGTAACAATCAATAAAATGAAAACCTGAAATGAAATTATTAATAAGCAATAAAAGGAAGCCTTTCAAAAGTACTTCCTGTACTTCAAGCAGTGATGATTTCATTCAGTGCAAGATTTCCTTTATACTGTTTTTTGTATTATTTCTAATGCAGAGTTTCTGCATTATACGTGAAGATAGATTTGGGAGCACAAAGAATCACAGGGTTGGAAGGGAGGTCATCTATTGTGTCCCTTAGCCCAAAGAAAGGAAGGAAGTATTATACTTCTGCCATCTTGACCCCCTGTAATGGGGACTGTACGATCTCCCTAATCAATCTATTCCAGTGCTTTATGCCCACAGAGAGAGCTCTTCCCAGCATCTTACCTAGGTCTGCCATGTAGCAGTTTTCAGTTTATTACTTCTCATTATATCCACCATGAGAAAACAGGTTATCCCTCTCATTGTGAACCAGAGTTTTATGTATTGGAAGATTACTATCACATCCTCTCCAAATTTCTTTTAGAATAAGCAATCCCAGTTTATGTCACTTTTCCCAGTAAATCACGTTTCTAGACATCTGATCATTCTTGATTCTCTCCTTTGGGCTGTCTTCAGCTGGTCTGTGTCTTTCTAAAAGCCTTTCCCTGCCATTCCTGAAAGACTTGATGACACCTTCACTTGAATCAGTCAGAGAAAAATATTTTCCTTTAAGTACTCTCCATGAGTAAGTGAAAAGGCTGCTAAATGGGCTCACATAGCTGTTCTCAGATTTAAGTATAACCCTCTTTGAATAGCATTGGTCCAGTGAAAAAAAGAAATTATGCTGCTCTGAAGTGTATTCATTCACCTGGAAAATGAGCTGCCATTATGACCAGATAAAGACATTTCTGAGTGAGTCAACATGAATACACATCCATATGAAATCAAATGAGTCCATTGCATGTGTGCCACTGAATAGTCAAGTAGAAGAGGCAAAGTGAATCAGGGAATTAATGCATTCACTGCTGGTAGAGCAGCTCTGAATAGTATTGCTTTGCCAGCCATTGTGCAAATGCACAGTACATGGCAAACATTGCCTGGAAGACCAAACAGCCTCAAGGGAAAGAGCAAGCAGTGGCAGGAGAATTTCACAAACGAAGGAACTGAAACTTGGGAAGGGAACTGAGTTGCCCAGGACTGTTGTGACAAAAAAATTTCCTGCCCTCTTGCCATGTCTATGGAACATTTTTCTTTGCCATGAATGAATCCCTGCCAAGTCCTTGGAGTTTCTGTGGTGCTGTCGTCACAACCTTGAAGGAACCCAAGGCAGGGTTTCTTCCACAGAATCTAATGAGCACACAGGAGTCAGATTTGCCATGAAGGACAACAAGAAAATGTTGCACAATACCTACGTGTACAATCTTCTTTTAATGGTCTGTGGCTTTAGAGATACTGAGTTGTCAAAGGGAAGGCTGTGACATTACATGCAAGATGAGACCATCTTCTCTTCTGCACTCTTAGTCTGCACCTGTGCCAGCAATGTGGCATGAGATCTAATTTCTCTTGATTCAAATGTATCAGCAGGGTTCCCCTTGGCTGTCATAAAGCTCTAGGAGAGAGGAAGTGCAAGTCAGAGGTTTTTGTATTTTGAATATTATGAATTTTCTGCTAGCAGGGATTTGAATGGCTCTTTCTAGGACTGTCAGCTGACTTTTTGAAGAGTTTCTTCATTCCAGTGGGTCTCTTCTGGCCCCGTTTCTCCTTTCTTCTTTTCCACCCAAGGGTCAACAGTTTAAACATTGCAGATAGGATGTTCTACCTCTGGTGTCTCAGAGTTACTTGCAGCAATCTGTTTGGAGGCAGTCTTTCCCTGAAAAGAGAAAGAGGAAGAGCTGAGTAGCCACAAATGCATCAGGCCAGCTTCCTTGTATGTTCTTAAAGCTTGTAGCTTGTGGCACAGGCAGTCAAAGATCTCCAAGAGACACCCAGCTGGTCTAGTACCATGTTCACTCCTCAGAGAGAAAAGGAAGCCAGCTTACCGCAGAGCACACTAGGGATCCTGTCGTGAGGTCTTCAGGGAAATAAGCTTCCCTTTGGTTTTCTTTTGTGAAAACAGTATTCTTTTAAAAAGCATGCTTATATGAAATTAAAATATTTCACTGTTTGATTGCAGTTTAGCTGGCTCCTTCCAGACTTCCCCAGAAATCTGACTGGCACACTTTTGGGGTGTATTGGGAGCACTCAGAGCAGGGGCCCTTCTTCACAAAGAAAAATGCATGGCTGAATTGTAGCCAGAGATTGAGATGGGAAAGCAGCCACCCTTGGCTGCTAAATTGAAGCTGCAAGGCTCCAAATCAACCAGCATGAGCTCACTCTCTCTCCCTTGCTCCCCTGCCATCTCCACATCCCGCAGCCCTCACTCCTCCCCAGATCCCAGAGTCTGCACAGCGAAAGTTAAACCCCTTGGTTTTAGCAGTTGTAGTTTGAGAGAAGGACACATATTTTTGCAA
Source organism: Machaerirhynchus nigripectus (assembly GCA_013397975.1). Taxonomy (NCBI): domain Eukaryota; kingdom Metazoa; phylum Chordata; class Aves; order Passeriformes; family Dicruridae; genus Machaerirhynchus; species Machaerirhynchus nigripectus. The sequence continues at coordinate 1,077,533 of VZRQ01000477.1, forward strand.
GCTTTTCCAGGCTTGTGGTTTGCACTGTAGTCCCTCTGAGCATAATTAACATAGGGAGGAAATTAATCTTGCAAAGTAAGTCTTAGTGTGTTCCAATGCTGTTCAGTTCAGTTAGCATTGCTCATGGTTTCAGAGGGTTGGGCAGCAGGAAAGATGGCATTTAAATGTGCTGTATTTCCTGGTCACTTCATCCAAACTAAGCACTGGTACAGAAGAAAAACCAACAAAACCTGAGAAGCCAGAAAATGCCCACTGCAGTCAGATTCCATACTGCACTCTTGTTCTTCCAATAAGGAGCCTTTTCTTTTTTCTTTTTCCATCATTCTTTTTCCTCTCTAATGCCATATGTACAGCTTGAGGTTATATTGGAATGTATAAATCTCATGTGAGCCACAAAGCATTAAGCCACCATTATCCTTTTAATTTAATTATCTTGGTTCCTACCCTAAAACATTTAAAACTAATTGAACACCCGAGGTTTTCCTGTGAAGTTTATTTCCTAAACATTATTGAAGTTCTGTTGATAAAGCCAAAAGGTACAAAGTCAGCACTTCCTAAAACAGCCTGATTTATTAAAGTAGAAATGGGAGGTTATTTATATATAGGATCCAAATGCCAAATAGTTCTTATCATTTTATGTTTCCATGCCATGTATCGTAGTTGATTTCCAAGAACAACTGCTTAACTTCCATGAAGTTGTGCCAGTTTTCCTTCCCCTTGTAATATCACTTAAGGATGCTTGCCAGTTTGTCCTTTTTAACTATGAATTTACGTTGTCTCTTGGCATTTTCTTTGTCTTGACTTGAACTGTTTGGCTTTCTCTGTTCTTGATGTCACGGGCTGTATCTAATACTTCATTCATGCTGCTAATGGTTCCCAAATGTTATCATGTTACAATAGGCTGTATTTTTCAGTAGAAATTTATTTTATAGTCTTGGTGAAGCTCATAGCATAAAAGACTTGTGTAGCACAGAATGATCATTATATTTCTTCCCAACATGTAAAACCAGTAAAATAGTTTCTCATGCATACAGGCTGCTTTGTCATTAAAGTTAGTTCTGCCTCTGCATTTCCCTCTATTACATGAAGTTGGATCCAGCTGCAGAATTTGGACTAGAACTTAAGTTTGGTGTTTTCTTTTGGCAGGTTATAAAGGCACAAGCTGTTGGGGTTTTTTTCCAGAGTGAGGAATGGCACTCATTCTTCCAGCATTAAACAGCTTTGCTTTTATATAAAGAAAAATATGAGGAGAGATGGAAAGATCAGAGGTTTCCAGCTTTTTGTGTGTTTTGTACAGGTAGTCGCAACCTTAAACATAACGACAACTATCAACCCAACAATGAATGAAGTTGTTTTACTACTGAAAATCTGGTAACTAATCTGGGTAATAACAAACCCTCACTCCCAATTTCAAATTCAAGTTGGTGAGCTTGTATCTGAAACTAACTGCAGACCTTTATCTGACGAAGACCTAGCTCTCTTGTTTTTTCAGTACAACAAATTTAAGTAGGCATACAAAAGGCAGACATTTTTAAATTTCATCCTGCTGGGTTACCTTTCCAAGTAGTTCTGTTGAAATCACTAAAACTTCAGTTCAAGATCAGCAGTCAAGATCTAGCCTAGTAGATCACTGGGTCTTTGAGCTGGCCATGGCAACAGTATTTGGTAGCTGTTTTACATGTAATATCAGATTTCAAGTGAAGAAAACCAAACTAAATCAGGTAACCAGTGAAAAAATGAGTCTTTCCCATTTTTAAAATAAATTGCCAGCAGTTACCATAGTAACTGCTAACAGTAGAGCATTTTGAGTGTCTTTAATTTGAACAGCAAAGTAAAATATTCCTTTTTCTTGGGAGAACTAAGGAATGTTAATCCAATACAATGGAGAAGCTAATCGTTGCTTCTATAGCAATTCATCTCCAAGACATAGAAGTGCAGCAGGTGGCTCAGCTCCTCTCCAGTGGTCACCTAAAAACTGCAAAGCCGAAGCATGATTTGTTGTCCCAGCTAGCTGGACTGCCTCAAACAGAGAATGACATAGCAGACCTGGAGGTTGGCCTGGTTTGTCACCTCCTAAAGAGATTTCTGCTAGTGAGATATGAAATGTAGAGATTATGTGTAGGAAGGCTGAGCGTGTCCCATTCTTAGAACTCTCCAGATGAAGCCATTTCCCCGAATTGATTCTGAACTGGAAAAAGATTCAGGAAACCAGTCTGAAGGCGAGGGAGCAGCAAGTCCAAACTGCAGCAAAATATCAGGCCACAAGCTGTGTTGGTGAGCACTGGCACTGCAGCCTGAGGTGTGGGTGTATGACATTGAGGATGGGTTAAGAGGAGGTTTATATTAACCTCCCTCCACCAGAAAACCTCCCCAGCCAAATGTAGTCCAGCTTACTTGCCCTTCTAGGAGCTCTTACCATATTTTTTCACTGAAAAATCTGCCAATGCTCTTTTCAGTTCAGTTTGTCTGATGCTTGATGGGTCTTCCACCCCTGCTGTGCTGAGACTACTTGCAGTTTCTCAGGTCTCCCTTTTCAGTCATTTCTCCTGAAAATCATCTAGACCGTCTTCTAGGGGACAGCTAGCCATTTTAATGAAAAATATGATCCCCGGTGCAATTGTTACCAGAAGTACAGATATCCAGCAGGGATGTCAAAAGAGTGGCTAGGTACAAAGACTGAATTACTCTGCCATTCCTTAACCTAACTGCTCTCAGTCAGGTTATCAGTGGAGACAATTTGGGAAAACATGGTCTGCTCAGACAAGTGTCACGATCAAAATCAGGAAGGCCAGGATCCTCAGCTGTTATAAAGTTGAAAGAAATGGCACTATCTTGGTTTGTACATCTAAAAAACCTCTGTCTTTGTTTTTTAGTCAGTTCCCTTCAGAAGCTCTTGCACCATTTTGGACTACTTCTCTAGTCTTTTGTAGATGGACGCTTTTCTCTTTTGAGCTTTACGCCTTCTTAAAATGGAAGGAAAGCCATACCAAGTGTGGTTAAATATCCATTTCCTTAGTCAACTTTTGACCAAACTTTTTAACCTGAGGACTTTTAATCTCTCATCATAAAGCCACTTCTGTTGTTTAATCACATTTGTTCCTGCTCTTTTAATTCCATCCAATTTGCCAACACTTGCCTGGATCTGAGGTGCCCTGGAGAAATGGCAGTTTGTACTGACTCCTCACCTTGGTGCCAAAGGACAGGAGACCGCTACCACCCTGAAATCCTGCACTGGTTGCTATTGGGCATGGAAAATATGAATGCTTACCATGCAAAAGGACAGCAGGAGAGACAAAGAATATCCAGTGGAGGTGTGCTGTGTTGAGCTCAAGTGAAATCTGAACTTTATCATTTGTTCAAGTCAGGAAAATACATGGGATACATGGTTTGCTGTTACAGGTGATAAAAATATCCTTTCAGGAAATCTATCACAGGGAAGTTACTATAAAAATGATACAATCAAAGTAAGACTGCTTCTTTTTTAGAAAAAAGAAAAGGTTGATTATGGCCTGATCCAGTTATATACATTTACTGTCATGTATTTGTGCATGTACAGTGGAATTCAAGCTATGATCATAGAAACAGAGAACTTCCTTCTTCATTGGAAGGGACATTTGGAGATACCTGGTTCAATTCCCTCCCAAAGCAGGAGCAGCTTTAAAATTATACTAGCTTGCTCAGGGCCTTACTTTTCACATTACAAACATTTCTGATAATCTCTGATGAGAACTTCTGAATAAGCAATCAAAGCTTTCTTCAGAGAGGCTGTTGCATGTTTTCAGGACTGAGACAGACCCTGGGAAGATGAATCTAGTGCTTTCTGAAGGATTAACCCATAAAACTCATCCAGTAAGTGCTCCACTAATAAGAATCTGCAGTTACTGCTAAGAAGATGCCCCAAAGCCAAAAAGAAAATATTGCACCAGACAGCATAAAATTTTGTACTTTTGGTCTTCCAAGATCTCTTTTGCCACAGTAATACGTAGGTGTGAGGTCACGAGTGTGTGTTGGAATAGATGTGTATCACCAGGGACCGAAGCTAATGAGCAAGCCTGATTCTGACTGTTGAACAGGGATAGTGCTCATCCATTTCAAGCAGCGCCATGCGTTGATGTGTGCTACGAGCCATGGAGGAGACCTGAGATCACTTTGTGTGATCTCAGGAGCTGGCTAGGCACCTCTGGGCCCAAGGTGGCAAAGGCATCTCTGGGTGTCTTCAGTGAAGCTTATTAACCTCTCAGTTTCTCAGAGACAGTAGAGCTTGTCTCTTTTTTGTAACTTTGTGATCCAAAAGTTCGTTTAAGGGGAAACCCTTTGAGAACGTGATCGGACACCACATTACCAGAGCTAATTGGGGAAGCCAGACCTGGCTTCGGTTCTGTCTGGTCCGATTTCATGAAAAAAGACTTTAGAATCTTGCCAGAGCAGAAGATAAAAGCTGATGTCAAAAGAAACAGTGTGTTCTCTCCTACTTTTTCTTTTGATGATGTAAGTCCTGGTGGTTTAATAGTGCTGGTAGTTAAGCAGGAAAGTTTTCTGTAGTTAACTCTTTGCAGTGACAGATATTAATTAGTTTTACTTCGACAGCAATTCTTCAGTAATAGCTCTTCAATGGCAATTTCTATTTGACTGATTTATAAGGGCTCTTTACCCTCTATTAAAAGACAAGTTAAACTTAAACTTACATCTTATTACTCATAATTGGAGCTTGGAAAAAATAGTATATACCTCAGACTTTTAAATTTTAATTACGAGTGCATTTAATAGTCATGAAAATGAACAGCTAATTGCTCTGGTTTGAACCAGACACAATGCATGTTCTGTACAAGCTTCATCTTGTACTTAGGCCACTGCACCTCAACCCTGAATCCTGTTAATCCAATCTTGTGGGGTTTTTGCAACAGGACAGCCAGTTTGTCAGTGTGTTTTATGAGTTACATAAAAAAAGAAACAGAGCTAGGATCACCAAATTCTTTCTTTATCCAAAAGCAGTCTTTGAGCTTACAGCTGCAGGAGGCAACTGCTCACGTAATAGCCCATTGTTCAGCAGCAACCTTTTGGTTCTGCAGCTGAAACCTAACGGGTAAAATCAAGTGCTTATCCATAAAACTAGTGAATTTTATGTAATTTTTTTAAAGAAAAACTTTATTGATCCTAATAATATTTCAGTGTTGTATCCATTGTCAAATACTTTATGTCTCTTTCTGGATCAATATTCTATGAACATATGTCTGTTCTTGATATTATTTATTTTTCCTTCTTTGGAGATTGGGTGCACTTGGATGTGATAATACACTCCAGCTTGCAGTACTCAAAATTAATGGCCAGAGTATGGAGAAGCTTGCCATAGATGTTAATAATCCTTTTGTGTGCTTTTTTGTTTTTGTTACTTCCATCTGTTACCACAGGAAGGATGACTTGATAATAAACCCTGTCTATACCGTCACCACAAAACGAGAGAGGAAATGAGATGTCAGCAAAAATACATGGTGTGACACAGGCATGTTTAGCAGTATTCTTAGCAGTGACTTAAAGCCTCTTACAAATGTGGTGTTGTAAATGCCTGTATCTCTGAAGAGTTTGGGACAGTTGCAACAGAGTAAGTTCATCCAGGATGCTGCTCCTCAAGAGCTATGGGGTCCCCTGAGCCCCAAGTAATCTCTGGTGTGTTGATTTACACTCCGATGCAGTTTGAACTTCACCTTCAGGCTGAGATAGTAGTATGCAGGATTTTACAACACTGAGAAGCTATTGTATGCTTTACTTGGAAATATTCTATCCAAGTGGTGTATTTGTGATAAAAAGATGTCCACATTTCCATCAGTTGATCCAGATTTCCAAGTCAGCCATCCTGGTGGCTCTGCTGGCACAAAATTGAGATCCTGTTCTCAGTCTGCATAGGTCTGGGCTTTATTCCAGCACCTAGCAAGAGGATCAATACACTTCATAACTACCTTCTATACGTTCATACTCTGGGGCTATCTGAGCCCCAGCAGACACCCACACTCCCTTCTTCCTATCTTACAAACTCAGCTGGATTGTTCTGAAACCACATGCAGGTGGCTCCTAATTTTAATATCCTCTACACAATTACTATCATGATGTGTATGAGAGAGAAAATCCCACACCCCTCTGATTCAATGAGCTGGGGTGTCTGACGGGTTTCTGAGCAGCCATGAATGTGCAGTGCTAGAGAAGAAGAAGCTGAGCAGCTGCAAATCTTCAGGTGCTTTTGCAGGAAGGAGTGAGAGTCTGGGAATATGGGACATCTGGGGGAAATCTTACTTGTCCTATAGTGGGTTATAGACTTTTTCTACCATGGTGTTAGCTAGGCAGACCCTGCCTTCATGGCTAAAACATTCCACATTGGAGGCCCCTTCCAAAAGACTATAGTAGTCTCAGACCCGGTGCAAAGTAGCTTGTGGAGAGTAAAGGACACTTTTCAGACGTTATCGTTAGGAGTCTCAAGATCACACTTTCAGTGTTTTTAGTCATTCCTCTCAGTGCAACGTAGATTCTGTTCTTACCCCTGCATCTTTTTCCTTCCAAGAAGGCACAGTGTGGAAAAAGTGAAGCTTTCATTTACTGGCCAACCTCGATGTGCCACCAGGCCCATGAAATCCTTTCTGCTAAATGTGGCCTCTCAGTTGCCCAGGGTTCAGAAGAGTGAAGCTAGATCCATGGAAGTCTGACATTTCAGGGTACCTGAATATAAAGCCTTTTGTTAATTAACCAGAGCTGCATCTCTTTGCTGTGTCATCTGGATGTGCTGCAGTCTAAAAAGCTTTCAAATGTATTTTTGAAAACAGTGTGGAATGAAAAATAAAAAATCTTCCCGTGACATCTTCCAACAGCACTTAAAACTTCCATTAATATTTTGAATAAATTCAGCACATAATCAGCTGCTGAATCAAAACTTACGGCACTGTATTCCAACTGCATTAAAAACTGTATTTCCATTAATGTGCAGAATGAATCCAGCATATAATATATTGCTGAATCAGAATTTATGCTACAGGTTAGTTAAGAAGCTACAGTCAACTCCTATAACTCAAATATCTGAAGCCTGACCTAATGCTTCAGCCACTGCAATTAAAAAGCCACCAGTAGATATGAAAAGCACGTCTATCTGTGGAAGAAAATCTATTTCACTGAACAGTGATGTGGACAGGAAGTGAAGAGTTTGGAAAAATGGGCTCTGAAAGTCAAACAGTCACTTCTTCAATAAAACAGGCTACTGTTGCAGCCTGTTTTCTTGAGAAGGTGGCAGAGCATGTAAAAAATTTAGTATTTCTATTTAAAATTTTAGTACCATCTTATTTTGCTTCTTCAAGGAAACATACAAGAGAAAGTACAATAAAAGTTTGAAAAATACAAGAAGTTTGAAAGATAATACAATAATGTATTCAGATTTTTCAAAAATTTTCTTCAGAACCCTATTTTCTGAATGTCTGTGTCCCTTTCTCTTTCATTTCGTTATTTTGGGAATGTGAAAAAAAAAACCTGAACTTTTATTTCCTAATTTGTGAAGATGGCTACTCTCTTCAGGCAAGGTATTCTTCCTCTGATGGTAGGAATAACAGATAGAGGAATCCTCAGAGATCTCAGCAGCTCTCTCCCAATCCAAGAGACATAACATAAGGAGGCAGCAGCTCCTTGTGAGAGGCAGAGATCTGGTGTGGTTAACAGGTTCCCTGGGAGAGGAGAGAGACCTTTTCGGGCTTACAGGACACAAGGGGTCCTGGCAGGCATTCCCCTTCCCTGAGACTGGGACCTTTTACGTTTGCAAATTCTCTTCCCACGCAACAGTTAGTGTCTTGGAGGGAAAGAGAAGGACCTTGGGTATTTTGATTTAGACTCCTCTTTCCCCTCTCCTCCTCTCTCTCAGAAAAGTGCTGCCAGTGGTGACACGTACCACATATTGTCCCTCCCATGAGATGGCAATATATAATTCTACCTAGACTTAAATGTTACAATTTCACTTCTGCTTTGATGAGGCTGAATTTTACTAACAGGTTTATTGCCAAGCTTGGTGTCTTGGGAATTAGCATTACTCCATCTCTGTCTTTATTATCATCCCCATTATTTCAGGCCCCATCTATAACATTCCTTGCTTTTAATTTCATCTTTTTATTATCATTCTGTACCATCATCTACATTTTTTGCATTTCCTTTCCTATTTTTACTAATGCAAAATTGCTTTATCATTCCTTTAATATTAACAGTCTTCCATCCAGAGCTTTAATTTCAGCTAGTCTTAGTCGTCTCGGAAGTGCTTAGACATTCTCAGTCAAAGGCAGCTGAGGATGTGCAGTTCCTTGCAGGCTCAGACCCAGACATGAGAGGAACTTCTGTGCTCTCTAGATGTATTAAACTAATTGCTTTGACTTCCATAGACTCATTGTGGGTTCAAAGGGCAACAACCGGGCATCCTATTTGAGAATTTCAAGGGAGATGGAGGAGCACAGGAGAGCCCGGGAGCAGGTTTCAATTATTTTATTAGACAAAGGGTTAAGAGTCATGCTTGGGAGGAGAGATGAGTGTTTCTTGACATGGGATTTGGAGTGTAGCAAGGAGGACTTGAGGGCTTTTTGATCTGGCATCTTTCTCAAGTATTATCTCACTTTTCTAAAAAAGAAAAATGAAAGAAGGGGAAAGGATGGAAATGTCTCCTAGGCAGGAGATCTTGTAATGAATTCTGACACCAAAAGGAGCTTAAGAAACACTTGTGTGGGTACAGCTAGCAAATCCTGGGGCAAGCAAAAATTCATGCTAAAATGCTAAGGAGTTTTGTTCACTGGGAACATGTTCCCTGTCGTGATACTTCCAGCAATGAATTAGGAAACAAGTTTCCATGTTATGGACAGGCTTATGTATTAAGAGTTATTGCCTGGAAAGGCCATTAAGAAAGTAACTGCTGTAAAACTGTGAATCAATTACGGAAGAATATCTGAAATACAATTTTAGTTTATAGATGCTCTCAAGCAATAAAGCATGACGAGTTAATTCTCTTATGGCTATTTCTAGAGCTGCAAAGATGAGATTAGAACTTTCAGATTTCTGGCACCTTGTCTGTGCTGAGTCCACAGACAATTTAAATTCTACAGCATTTACTGTGCTAATGCATGGAACATGGTAAGTGTTTTAATATTACTGTTCCAGACTTCTGTTTCCCCACTTTACATATTTTAGTCTCCAATTATGACCCACAAATAACCACTGTAGAGGAAAAATTTATTGTGAAATAATAGAAAAAACCTAACAAACAAACAAAGAAACAAAACTCCTATAATTTACGTAAATTGAGTGTAACTGGCTTTCTGTTCAGTGACATCCCTAGCGTGAGCCTGGGACAAAAGCCTTTTCTGTTTACATCTTTTTAGGCAGCTTGGGTTTTCGGTTATCCTTTGAACAAAGTTGTCTGCTTAGCCTAAAAACAGGGAGTGGAACTGTTTCATGTGAAACCTGGGACTGAATTGTAAAACGTGGAAAAATAGCACAGCAACTACTGTAACTTCCAGTGATTTTTATTCAAAGTTGCTTTCAGAGCAAAGGCTACATAAGTCATTTCAAGAAATACACCACCATAGAGAAGAGGTACATGAAAAACCATAGAAGGATGAGCTAGATTCAAGCACCAGTTTATTACTTGTAATGAAAAGTAAGTACAATCCAGTGTATTCTCCAGACAGTCACAATGTGAATCAGTATGTCCATGAGTAGGTGTAAGCAGAGTATGATAACGATTTAGTTCTGTTCCTACCGCCTACACTACAGCAGTATTTGAATACTACAGAACTGTTAGTGGATTTTCTCTCCCTGATGTTATTCCCCCTCCTCCTCATAAGGCAGGGAAATAACCCTTCTTACAGGTAAGTAGATGTTAAGCCTGGCAGAGGAAATGGGGTTGTTTGGTGGAATGGGCTATGTGCCTGCCTGGGTGCAACCACACTGGTGTGGTCTGCCCATCATTGCCAGTACCTACAGGCCTGATTACATGACCTACATAAGGCCACACAAAAAGTTGATCCAGAAACTGAATTTTCTGAGCCAGTGCTTAAGTCTTCCTGCAGAACAGATTTTCTAAATAATTTAATTCTTTCTAACAGAACTAATTTCTTTGCCTAGTCCTAGTAAGAGCAATTGTAGGGTTTGGTCTCCATGAAATAAGTATATGGTCCTGAAAGGGATTCCTTTATGGACAGTAGGAAAATTAGAGCCTTGGAAAGTCCAGGAGAGTCTCTTTTGAGGCTTTCCCCTGGAAAGATTTGTGTATTGCTTAAAGCATTAAACATGACACCTTCCTTTGTGAATTTTTCTAGTGAAACCTTCATATGATGAAAACAGTGAGGACATGATGGCTACTCCTCTACCATAGAATATTAAACATTACCTTCTTGTTTTTCACTACTGCTATGCCTGTCAAAATAGGATATATTAATTCCTTCACTGTGTAGTAAAATTTCATTTTCCATAAGTGTTAAAGTGATTCAGAATCCATGGACCATTACACATTAAAGTTTGAATTTCTTTCTTTTATTGTATGTGCTGTACTTTAAAAACAGTTTTTGGAGTTCAATCAAAACAAGGAAAACGAAAAGGCTTCATTCAAAAAACGTTGGAATGGGATGTTTGGACAATACCAAGAGTACCTGCCCTTCCCCCTTTTGTTTGTTTGCCAAAATAAACTTAAGCCAAACTGATGCAGTTTGGTGAAGGGTATTTGGCTTGTGGGAGTTGCATCTTCTTACAGCAAATGGTTCCAACAACAGTTCAGGCTGCATTTTCCAGCAGGTTTTCTGTGTGCAGAACCTCAGCACCCCTGCAAGGTGGTGGCTTTGAGAGACTTCCAGGTACTCTCTAAACCTTTGTCAAATCAACTTTTCAAGGTCCCCTCTTTCTATGCAGCCTCTAGATAGTTGATGAGTGATCATAGCATTAAAAGTTGTGGTTGTTATAGCTCTGCCTAAATCAGAAGAGTGGAAGGGGGGAACATGGGGATATAGTAGTACACTCCTGAGCCAGACCAGTGGTCTCTCATGCCATGTTCTCTCTCCAGGAGTAACAGTAAAAGCAGTTGTTTAAGGTGACAGTGCAAGCTTGGCCATTCTCTGCAGTCCATACCCCTTGTATTCCCTGAGCATCAAAATCCTCCTGTGGTAGTAAATACCAGAAATCCTCCACGTGTTTTGTAAAGAGGCCATTTATTTTATCTGTTTTAACACGATGCTATATTGGTTTCATCAAGCACCTCTGTTTCTCAAGTTACAGGACTTGGTGAAAACTGTTCTGCCTTTTCCTGAGGAAGTGCTTGTGTGCAGCCGGTGGAGGTGGAGACAGGAGGAAAGAGCATGACAGAGGTTTCTTATAATTCCCTGATCACGGAGTTGTATAAAAATATGTCTGTTAGTAGATCAAGTAAACTAAAGCTCTAGCAGAAGCCAAGTAACACCATCTTGGTAGCTATGTCCTGTCCCTGAAGGCTAGCTCTGCATTTATAAATTCCAGAATAAGGGAACCAAATTAGTGGCTCAAATGTGGTCATTCACTGCCTGCATGAGAGTGTGTGGGCTCTCTGCCAGGTACAGAAAGCTTCTCTGGTACTTAGCCTAAATTTTCTTTTGTTTAGAATTATTTTTGTATTTGCAAGCATAAACCCATAGACCACACTAAGTAGGTAAGTGCTTTCCTTTCTTGATTTTCATTTTCTCTGTGTATTTATCTTGTCTCATCCATAGCTGTCACTGTGTCAGGTTAGGCAGTACAAGGGCTTTTTTTAGCTTGTTCTCTATTCACTAGATTCTCCCCATCCTATGGTAATTTTAGTTGTGTTTTTACTTCACTCTGATTTCCCTGAATAGGATTTGTCTCTTGGCTGTCTCATGTATGTTTTATTTCAAGAGACGTTTGGTGTCTGGTATTTCTCAGCTCTCCGACTGGTTTCTCTTAAGGTCCATGAAGGTTTCTAATTCCAGAAACGCCCATATTTTTTTATAGTCTCACTGCTTGAAGCAGAGGCCAAGAGACAAAACAGAAATAAAATCAAATATATGCCTGTGAACTACCATCTCCTATTAGTGGCTTTATGCAACTGTCTTCTATTAGAGGCTTCATGCTGCTGTTACCAGAGATGTCTCTGAATCAAAACCTTGGAATTAAAACTGTGGAGCCCCGGGGGGAAGGGAGTTGCTCTAGATCTGAGATCTTATGCTGGGTCCCTCTAGCTTCTCTTCACCGGTTTCTTTTGAGGCACGTTTCGTTGGGAAATAGAGCTCCTCAAAGGATGCAGTGTTAGTGCCCTCTTGTGGGGGGAAAATGGAGGTGAGGTGCGGAAAAAACCTGCTGTATCAGTCGGACAACGTTGAAAGCAGATTAGAATGGATTATTTTGGCAAGAGGTGGAAATGGGGAGTTCGCTCGGCTATGCAAAAGGACTTATTTCAAGGATTTATTGATGGGCACCAGAGGAGTGTCGGCCAAATGAGATTTGAACAGATTGCCTGCGGCAGGTCTGCCAGCCTCCCAGCTGAGGTGTGTGGCACGGCAGTGGAGCACAGCCAAGGGATGCTGGCACCGGTGCCACCACAGGCAGCGTGTTGTCCCCTGCAGAGTGCCAGGCCCCAGACAGCAGGGGCAGCTGCCTGAGCGAGGACTCACCTGGGAGCGAGGACTCACCTGGGTCCGTGGGCCTGGCCATTAGCATGGCCCAGCTCAGCTCACATGTGGCTGCAGCTTTGCAAAGGACGTTCAGAGTCCTCTGCCACGAGTTTCTTTGGATTCCATTGTGTGTGGCACTGAGAGGCCTTGCATCAGCTCACATGGGTCATCTCTGGAAGGAGGCTGTATACCTCTTTGTTTTATCTATGTAATCTTTATTCACAGCATCTTATACCTACATCTTTGTGTTCTGGCTTTTCAAGATCCCTTCTGATTATGAAGAACAGAGCCTTTAAAATGTAACAGAAAGCATAGTTCTCTCCACATTTCAGCTTTGTGTATTTCCCATTCTTTTTTCCTCCAGTCGGTCGTCTCTTAGCAAGTTATTTGAGATGTCTTTGGTTTCTTTCTGCAGTTAACAGTTCTGTTTTATCTGTTTGAAGAAAATGCCCATGAATGGTGATCAGTTCTTGATGCAAGAGGTTGTCTGTGGTAATATGTGGAAAAGAAACAGTTGCATCTCTCTGAGGTAACAGGCTATTAGATTCTACTTTCTTTAAGCAGAGGAAAGAAGTCTGTGAGCCAGCAGAATACAGCATTGAAAGACATTAATGGAATAGGGAGAAGCTTATTAAATCAACATTATAGCAAACAAGTCATAAGCTTACATCTAAAGCCTTCTCCCAAGCTTCATGATTATAAGATTTTGCTGGAAGCTTTTTTCTGGCTTTAAGGTTTCTTGAAGATTTCAAATCCCTGGGTTAGTTCATTTACAGGTTAAAGCTATACTTCTTTAGGCAGGTCCCCGGATCCCCATTCCAAGTTCAGTTAACCGAATGGGCTGTATTTTCAAGCAGAGTCCTCAAACCTACTACAGGCTTGGCTAGATCTCAAGGTCACTTGTGATTATTCGTAAGCAATAGCTGTACTGTATGACCAATCATGAGGGTAGTGGCAAGGAAATCAGCGTTGTAGTTCTAAACCAGCTTTGAGTTATGTCTGAAACTATTTAAAGTAGAAGCTAGGGGAAAGTAATGTCTGCTATTTAAGTAAATAGAGGATGCCATTTCTTTAACAGATAGGCAGTAAGAATTCTTCGTGCAGGTGGCATGGGAAATGAGGTATGACATTTCAATAACCACTTGCTACTTTTTTCTTAACCCTGCATTAAAGACATAGTGTGTTTAAGACGGGAAGCTTCACCAGGCACTAAGAGACTCCCACTGTGAACTGGAAGGAGATGGGAAGAAGGAAACAGGCAAACTATCGTGCTGCTGTCAAATCTTCCAACCCCATCTTCTAATCTTGAAGGAGTTGTTTTCTCCCTAGTCCTTTCTTTTTACTTCCAGTATTTATTCTGCAGTATGGATAGAGGAGCAAATCGGGCCTGCCCTTTCTATGTCTGCTCTTTTCTATGGGATGGGTTCTGCCACAAACTTTCTTCCAAGGCTGGTCACCTTTCGGCATCCAGTTTGTTCCAGCCATCTGCATCTCCTAATCAATTATATACAGTCCTTCCTCAAAGCATTTCACTACAAATGTCAATGTCTTGTAGCATCCTTATCTGCAGAGTGACGTGTGTCAAATCTGCCTTATCACAATCTGCCACCAGGGTTTTTACATGTGTGACTTTCATTGTAGTTGACGAGAGTGATATATGCAAATCTACCACATAGCAAGCAAAAAACCTTTCTGTTTTAAATAATGTGATTTGTGGAAATACCCTCTGTGTAGCACAGCAAAACTAACACAAGATTGAAACAACAATACCTATTAAAAGTCAAATATGCTATGCCAAAATGAAGACTGTCAAGGCTGCTTTGCAAACCAATACTTAGGTCTGTCTCTGGTCCATCCTGGGCCAAGTAAGAGAATATTCTATAATTTCAGGGGTTTAGATAACTAGATGGATAAGCCAAGAGCCATAGCAGACAGTAGCAGCTGTATTGTTCTACTTGAGATGTTACAGGACAAAACATGGAAAAGACAATCAAAGGATCTCAGGAAAGGACTTAGTGAAAATTTGAACCAAAAGGTGAAGTTCTGTACAGGACCCCAGAGGAAGTGAGTTTGATTCAGCTTGTCACGAAACACTCAGAGTCAGCATGCCACACACAGTACTCTGGTCACAGAAATGCTTTTACTGGTGAAGAAAGAAAATGTATGTAACAAGGCACAACATATATTGTTCATATCCATTAAAGACAGTGAAACTATCACATTAGCTGCTGACTAAAAGCTTCCCAATTTGTAATAGGCTTAGACTGAAATGACACAAGTGGTGTCGGTCTGGTGCCATGTATGTGGGAGTGCATCAAGGCACAAACTGAATTTACAGGATATGAGGCAGTAAGCAGTTGGGTATCAGAAAACAGAATTAGGACAGGAGCTCTAATCTGTTATAAATCAAATTGTTTGGCTTTTTTCTGGGCTTTTTAGACATGAATTTGCTTTCTGGGTTCAGTTCCCACAAACTTCTTGTTCTTCTCAGGCAAGTTTCAGAGCCAAATTCTGATCTTCATTTATTCCTTTGTAAATTCCTATTTCTTCATCTGTAAAAAGAGGAAGGACTTTTCTCACACCTTACATTTTGCCTGTTCATCACAGAAACAGACACGTACTGTGCGCCTGTCAGTGAAATCTTAGCTGGTGTCTCTATTTCCTAATACAATACAAGCAATGGATCACTACTCACAAAAGGTTTGAGGAAGTTCAAGGTGCAGTCCCAAATTCCAAACACCATAGCAGCAAGAGAGCCATGTAGCACCGGCACATGTGCAGTAATTCAGAAATGAGACTGACCAGAAGAATTTACCTGCACAAATAAAGGTTCAGGAGTTTAACTCTGAAAGTGATCAACCAGTAAAATAAACTTTCGAAAGAAGTGGTAGGATTTCTCTGTTTCTTGATGTTTTGAAATCAGTCTGCAGTTATATTTCTGGATGTCATATGTTAATCAAACACAACTTCCAAGCAGAGACAGGCTAGAGAAATTCTACATTCCATCCATTTAAAGAAATAAAATTAATTCAGTTAATGTGGTAAACCTTTCAAGTCACTCAGGTCTAAACAGGGGAAACAAAACATAATGGAGAATCAGAATGAAGAGCATACAAGGAACATTCATACATGAAGCTTCAAAAGACCAAGCAAAAATTTGCTTCAGACTAATAGCAACTTCATGTCTCTATTTCCAACAGACACAATTTTAATAATAAA
Source organism: Machaerirhynchus nigripectus (assembly GCA_013397975.1). NCBI lineage: Eukaryota > Metazoa > Chordata > Aves > Passeriformes > Dicruridae > Machaerirhynchus > Machaerirhynchus nigripectus. The sequence goes on from VZRQ01000477.1 coordinate 1,093,408, forward strand.
AGCAAAGAGAGACCAGACTTGCACAAAGTAATGCAATCTCCTTCTCAGTGTTTGTGTGCTCCTCGCTCTCCTTAAATATGTGACAAAGTGCATTTGCAAAGACACCTTTCATTTAGAGTTAAGACTATGAAGAATTTAGAGATTCAAATGTATGTTTTTCTGAAAACAAGTAACCTGAATTCAACAAGAAACATGAGTAGATTATAAACGTATTCTTTTTTTTTTAATGTTGAATCTTTCAAATTTCACTGAAGAAAATACCCTAGAAGTACTATTCAAGACATCTTTACTGTTCAGCCATATTTATTAGGGGGATGAACATACATGAGTAAATTTTGGAATCGTGTACCTGAAACAGATATTTTAATCTTCAAAGTCCTGTTAACTGAGAGGAAAGGTGACTACATTTCAAAATCAAAACTGGAACACTTTTGCATTGACGTGTTTTAGGATTATGAAATGCTTCTGTGAAAGGGAGAGGTTCTTCTTGTAAAAAATTAGTATATTGTTAGCACTGGAGAAACTTAGATGTGGCAGTGAGGTACACCTCTTTTTCTAAATAGGTATTTCCAACAGTTTAATGTCTGATTTGCAGTTTTCTCTCAGCATTGACAATCCCTATTAACATTTACTCTCTGAAAAAGAACAATTTAATGAGGACTAGGCATATCTGCTTTTTCCTCTTGCTTCCAAATACTAATCATCTCCCCAGAAACCCAGTCCACAGATTGGTTTCATTTGTGATAAAGACAGAACATTATGTCTTGGGGAAACATGAGGTAGCCACCTATTTTGTAAAACTTGATGTGAGAAGATGAGGTGTAAAAGATTTTCCTGCACAGTGAGAGAACATCATACAGAATCTGGGCTTGCACCAACATAAAAATTCAGAGTGTATGGGCGTTTTACTAGAGAATTCACATACGCTGAATTGCACTGTAGTTGGTACAAGCAAGAATGGTAGTATTAATTTGGCCAGCATGATCTCAGTTTGAAGGCTAGCAGAATCTGGTATGTAAAGTAGCTTTTCTTTCAGAGAAAATCAGAAGAAAAGATAAGGAGAGAAATGGGTTATTATGCATTAGTGCATTCCGGAGTTCTTTGTTTAACGTAATTGTCCCAGTGTTGTTTCTGTGAAAGACTATAATCAGTTGCCTGGTTGTGTCAAGATCTTTACTTGTGAACAGAAAATTATAAAATGTTCTCTTTAAAAATAATTCAAGTTAGAAAAATTCAAGTTGAATAATTTCTTCTCAAACAGTAATGCCTGTGCTCTGTTTATGGATGGCTCTGTGCCCAGATGATTTGTGCTCATTTATGGCATTTCTTATTGGTGTTAGCCAGGCAAAGATTCTTCATGCAAGGACCTCACGAGTAGCAGAAAATGATAAAGCTTTGAGGAAAGCATCTTTGTTTTAGTACTTTCCAGAAGGTGCTTGAGAGAAGCTGAGATGAAGGTTAGAAAATAGTAGATTTCGCTCTTTCTGGAGTGAGTCTTGAAGGATTGCTGAGAGCTGTTGGGATGAAAGTGGGTTCTAAGTAGCTGGAACTAAGGACTGGAATACACAGCTAGTGGTCAAGTGCTAGGATAAGAGCTTGAATTTCCCTTCTTTTCATTAGCACTTACTTTTAAGGAACAGGCTCTTCAAGGACCAGCTGCTCTGTCTCACAGTCCCCTTGGAGGCAGATAGTGCTCAGGAAGAGGGCATTACTTTGTAGATTTTTGTTGGAAGCAATAGAATGAGGAAAGTCTGCTCCATGAGCCTGGCTTCAATATGTGGGGCTGGGCACAGAACTGAACATGAAATAGTTAACAAGTAGTGCGTGAAGGAGCCATCAACTACATCAGGTCGAGAGAAGCTGGTTTGTGCATGTTCTGAGTTATGTATCAAGTCTTGTTCTGGATGCTTTGATAGCGATATTTAAGCTACATCTGCAGTTTCTAAATTGTGGTGAGTGTTAAATTGGTAAGCTCACAAAAAACTGAAGGATAATGCTTTCTGAGGGAGAGACAGTATTGCCTCCTCGCTAAAACCAGCTCTACAGAATAAATTATCTCTACTAGGATGTCCTACAGGCCAATGAATTTCACCACAAAATTCTTTGGTGCTCAGTTACATTCCAGTGAATTCTGGAATAGTGAAAAATATACAGAAAAAACATGGTAAAATATATTTTGTGAGTTATTTTTCACAGTACTTCATGGCCATGTATTTTAGTTCTTGCAGACTGCTGTTATGTGGGAGCATTTCAGGTTGCTGCAAAGTACCATTCTGCCATGAGGTCACAGCAACCAAAATTACCTATTTCTGCAGTGTTTTGGGTGCGTTTGTCGTGTCATTATTTCCTACCTGCAGGCAGAAGAAGATGCTGTAAGAAAACAGGAATCGAAAGAACAGTTGGTACTGACAGGCTGAGAATGTTGGGGCTGTTCAGCTTGGAGAAGAGAAAGCTGTGTGGAGACCTCATAGGAACCTTCCAGTATCTGAAGGGGGCCTGCAGGGAAGCCAGAGAGGGACCCTTCCTCAGGGACTGTAGTGACAGGACAAGGAATAATGGGTGCAAACTGAAAGAGGAGAAATTTAGGTTAGATATGCTGAAGAAATTCTTTACTGTGGGGGCAGTGAGACACTGGCAGAGGTTGCCCAGAGAAGCTGTGGATGCCCACCCCTGGATGTGTTCAAGGCCAAATTGGATGGGGCTCTGAGCATCGTGGTCCACTGGGAGGTGTCCCTGCCCATGGCAGTGGTGTTGAAACTAAATGATCTACAAGATCCCTTCCAACTCAAAACATTCTTTGATTCTGTGACCCAAGAGAAACAGAAGGAAGCAAAATGCAACAGCAGAGTGAGAGGGGGTGTGGAGGTCATAGCAGGGATGTTAGTGCAGGGAATGTGTTACAAAATGTGGGTATTGTGTTGTGCAAATAGGTCTGTCAGGGAAATATGTTTGTACCAAAATAATATGGCAAGGAAGTGATGAGAAAATTGGTCACTCACAAGAAAAAGCTCCCCAGACAGTCCCGCTAATAAGTCTCATCTTTGATCTCAGAGAGCTTTAAGCAGTTTACTTTCCATGCCTGTGTAAGCCATTTGTACTAGTAAATCAGAAGTGCATGCTCCACATCCTGTTACCTTCAGATGTGCCTCAATAGCCACAAGCTGTGTAATGCCAAAAGACATGCCTCTATCTTAAAGAAGAAAAAAACCCCTGAAAGTCCTTTTGATCTAAATTGAATCTCATTCAAATCTATACAAACCTTTATGTCTGTGGCACATAACACATGCCTCGTGGCCTCGTTCCATTGCATTCACACCGATGTCCTGTGGTTTCCTTGTCATTTTTTGCAATCAAGTCAAGAAATATATTGCTGCCTACCTTGTTCTGATAATCTCGATACCGCATTTTCCTGTTGCACAAACATCTTTTTCAGGGTGATTTCGTAAAAAGTCTGAACGCAGCAGAAAGGAAACAGAATGTGAGGGTTTTTTAAACATCCTACTACACCACACTGAGAGTTCGTTCTAAATGCTGCATCCTAAACTTAAGTGTTGGGATCAAAATCAGGTAAAGGAATGATAAAAAGAACTGGACCATAACTTCTTACAGCTCTGACATGATCAGTATCCTCCCAAAGATGTGGTTTACTTTGGTTTTAATTAGAGTAGTAAATTTATGCTCGTTGTGCTTCCACTTGAGAAAATTTCTAGTAATTCCATGATGGGTGGCTTGGACCCAGACTCCCAGCCTCCTTGTTAATTTTCACTCTGTTCCTCTCCTTGCATGGGAGGAGGGCAGGTGGCTGGCATGCGTGTGCTTTATGGCTGCAGGCAACACAAAAGTGACTGGCTCAAACCCTTTGGTTCAAGACCTGGAAGCCATTCTGGGGCACAGCTGGCAGAGGCAGCAAAGCCACAGTCAGAGGCATTTGCCTGCTGTCAGTTCCTAGTACAGAAAGGTCACCCGGCCCCTGGCAATGGTCACTGCACCATTTGTCACTTCTCCCAGTTAGAAAATGTGACAGTTGGCTGCAGCTAAAAGCCAACATCCATTAGCTGACCATGATAGAGACAGGATGAGTTAAAACAGAAGCAGCTTTATCATACAACTATTTTGATAAGTTTCAGCAATTTGCTACTGCAGGTAGCATTGATGTCATTGAAACAGTGACTCAGTTTGTGTGATTCTTGAGTCACCTGAGCTGAAACTGGCAACGTGTGTGCCAGTAAAGCCTGTTTCGAATTTGGTTTGCAGTGATCTGAGCACATTCCCCCTCCCCGACTCTAAACCTAGACTGAAATTGTTACCTGATAAAATCAAATTATGAGCCTTCCTGAGAAAAGAGCTTAGACCAAGACTTCCCCAGGTCTCACTTCATATAAAGACTTAAATAAATAAATAAATACATCTGTATAAATCCAAGGCAGCACACCCATTACAGCAGCTTTCCCCCTGTTTCAGCTTTCTGAGTTGAAAACAAGATCCAGATCCTGCCCCTAAACCTCCCACTCACTTTAAGGCAAAAGCTGTCTGCTGTCAATAAGCAAAACAGCTTTCTAGAACCTGGGGGACTGGGGTGAGCTGTGTCTTACATCATCTCCCTCACTCACATATTAGTGCAAGGCACAATCCTGCTCCATAGGCAAGAGCACACCTGCAGCTGTGTGTGGTTTGCTGTGGGGCGGACTCCAGTGAGGTCAAGCTGTGGTGCTGCTGAGAGCCAGGCGCTGGGTGGCATGGGAGCCTGGCCACCAACTCGCCTCACTCTTCCTTTGGTCATGCTGGAGCTGAGGTTTATGTGTCCTAAACAGCATCGATTTCCCTCAGTGACCTAAACTCCAAGTGCACGTGTGGGAGCAGAAACTAATTGCCATTGAAAATAGCAGTGGGGAGACACAGGTAGAGCTGAACTAAATCTCTGACAGCTGTGAGTAGAAGCACATTCTAGGTCCAGACTGCTCTTAAGCACCCAGCTGAAGTCCTTCAGATGGGAGCCCTGAAACCAGCCTGTAATCATTGCCAGTAACACTTGTCAGCAGGACTAGACATCCTTTGCCACTGCTGTGGGTCCAGTTTTCTGCCTTAGAGCTACCAGGTCTTAAACTTCCTTTTAAAAGTCCTTCCCTAAGGAAATGAAAAGAAAAGGAAGGGGGAAAGGGAAAGAAAATAAGAGGCGAAGGGCCTTCCTTTACCAAAGGAGTGAATGAATGTGCTGGAAATCAAAGAACCTTAAAAAAGGTTATTAACAGATGTAGGAAGTGACATTTTAAAAGCAGATGGAGTTATTAGAGTGCTTGAGAACAAGGCGCCAAGTAAAAGATTACCAGGGGAGACTGTTGGCTCTTTTTACTTTCAAGAATTAAAAAAGCCAACTACCAACATGGACAGGGTTTACATAGTTGAAACTGTTACAGCTGTAAAAGGAGTAAAAGAGAGGAGGCAATCTAGAGAAGAGGGAATCTAAAGAATGTTAGACCATTGTGAGACAGGTTAATTTGCCTTACTGATGATGTGTTGTTGTAATAGTAGATAGGGAGTGAAGCTTGCAAGCAAGTAACTAGCAAGAGAAGTAGCTGAGGTGGCATGCTAACTCCAGCAGCTGGAGGGAAGTCTCAGAGGTGTGTGATCTTTGGACAGAGATGCTTTCAGAAGACAATATAAACAATGTGAGCTTTTACTCTACTCTGTGCAGCAAAGCTAGTGCTGGAGTTTGCCCATAAATTGTGAGCTCAGGTTTTACAATCCCACTAGTTAAATCCTTGAAATTTTCACATTCTTGGGAAGAGGATTTAGTGGAAATAAACTATCCGTACAGCTGGAACAACATATCTGAAGAAACTGCCTTTTAGATCTCCCGAGGGAGGTAAAATGGGCATAATTTTTGCTCCTCTGCTGTTATTCATCCCTTCAGGAATTATTGTTCCACATGAGCAAAGGTAGGAAAAGTAGGCTAAGTTGCCTGAGGTACTGCTGAGCAGTGAACAGATGGCTGGAAAAAAAATCTGTAACAGTGCTTAAATTTTTTTTTTTTTTGTATGGTAAACTAGTCCTTATTTAAAGTAATTCTGCTCAGGGGCTGCTCGTGAATTCCTCTTCACCACAGAGATTCACAAAACATCCCTCTGGTGTGTATACATGGACACTGTAGTGCATGTAGCACGTGGGAGACTTCCTGTACCTGGGTTGTGCTGCTTACCCCTTCAAGGAAAGAATAAGTGCAGTTTATTGTTTATGTGGGACAATTTGCAATAAGTTTCTGTGAGTTATACTGACACCAGTAAGGGCAAATAAGGCCATCAGTACATTCCTTCTTGGTAAAGTGATGGTCAAGCTAAACACTGGGTTATCAGAAGGCCTTTGGATTTTGGATAAGAATAGTTATTCATGTGGTAAAAGCTGTGAAAACCCCTCCATATGCCAGAACTATTGCACAAGCTGTCCTTCAGTGGGTTCCTGATTCACTGTGATGAGGGTGATACGTGTAGCACACATATCTGACATCCTGTCTCACAAAATTGTACCCTTTCTCAGAAAAAGCCTAGAGATTGCTAAGCCTTGTGTAATGGCATGACACTTTGAATAAGATGGATTCCATCCTCTCAGGGAAGTGTTTGTGTCTGATACGTAGCAAAAAAATTTAAAAAGAAATGCTAAAAGAAAAAGAAGAATTTAGTTGCCATTATACACACAGGTCCTCCTAAACCCTTTAGAAGTGAGGTGAAGACCTGGGACCTACCATTGTGAGGAAGAAGTAGCTGAGAAAAAAGATGAGAAACTTCCCATTGGTAGTAGAGACTTATGGTAAATATGGCTCTCATTCACTGTGGTTTTGAAGTATGTGTTGAAGTCTGAGCTAGAATTGTGTAAAAGCACATGCACATATTATTTCCCCAAAAAAGAATATCCCTAGAGGCCAGAGGCCACAGTAGTTGAGCTTTCTTTGAACAAGCCACAGGCCCCCGTCAATTTCTAGCATTCAGAAATGGTCCAGGCAGAATGCTTTAGACATTCAGAGAAACACAGACATCACAGAATAAACTAGATTGGAAAAGAACTTTGAGATTATCAAGTCCAACTTGTGACCTATCATTACCTTATCAGCTAAACCATGGCACTGAGTGCCTCATCAAGTCTTTTTTTAAGCACCTCCAGGGACGGTAACACAACCACCTCCCTGGGCAGCCCATTCCAATGCTGAACCACTCTTTCTGTGGAGAATTTTTTTCTAATATCTAGCCTAAACTTCCCCTGGCAGCTTGAGGCTGTGTTCCCTCATCCTGTCACTGGTTGTCTGGGAGAAGAGACTGACCCCCACCTGGCTACAACCACAGAAAGTGATAAGGTCCCCCCTGACCCTCCTCTTCTCCAGGCTTAACAACCCCAGCTCCCTTAGCCGCTCTTCATAGGGCTTGTGTTCCAGACCCTTCACCAGCCTTGTTGCCCTCCTCTGCATGCATCCAAGGATCTCAACTTCCTTCCTAAACTGAGGGGCCCAGAACTGGACACAGTCCTCAAATAATATATGCCTTGTCCTGGTAGGAAGCAAATCCCATGTTGGTCTCATTAGGAACTGTCACTCTGTTTTGCAGGGGCAGGTGACATGTAGGAGGGAAAATCTGTTAAATTCAAAGGCCAGAAGTTTCCCAATAGCAACTGCATCACTTTCCTAAATCAGAGGTCCCTCTTTAACTCTCTCCTTCAGTGCGTGAGAATTCTCAGTGTTCTCTTTGAGATATACGACAGCCACTGTATTGATGGGGTTGAATATGTCTGTCCATCTGTGATAGCTGCCTGGGGGAAGCTGTAGTGCCTGGTTTCAGGTCTTTCAAAACATAAATCTACACCTAGCCATGCAGGGACATACCAAGGCTATGTACTGGTAAGGCTCTGAATACTGTTTCTCTATCCTGAAGTCTTTCTCCTCCTTTGTAAGGTTTCCTTCGTCACCTGTGTGATCTCTTCCTGTTGAGGCATCTGGGTCTCCTCAAAATACAAACATCCTCCTAGGCAGCAATTAAGAACCCTGTTCTGCATATCACAAGTCTTAACCCTGTTGTTCTGACACCATCCTAGAAACTCTGCTTCTTCCCAAGCATCATGCTGGCAGTGCCATTCTATTCCTCCCACTGTAAAGGACCAAGGTAATGAAGTTTTTTCATAATGGCAAAAAAACCTGTGGTAATACGCTTTAGAGCCTTCAAATCCCACATCCTGAGGAGGGGAAGGGAGGGGGTTGCCTTTTTTTACAGCGAAAAATTTGATTGATGAACCCAAGGCCCAGAGGCTTTGTACACACCAGATCACCCTCCCCAGTGCAGACTGCTTAAGTCTAAATTGTCTTTCCCCTCATGAAACTGAAGTAACCCCAGGAACTGTTCAAATGGGGCACTGTGAGAACATAGCTCACCAACTTTTTTCCTGTAAATCTTTTAGCAAAAGCTGGCAGACGTCAATCATCCTCAAATTTGTAATGTTCTTCCCATTCTGGAATTACTGAAAAAAAAAAAAAAAGAAAAAAGGTAAGTATCTCCCTATCTTCTCATAGACCCAGGATTTTAAACAATTAATTTTTCTGACTTTTTCAGGTCTTTTACTTGAAGCACAAACCCGAAATAATCATTTATATGTCATTCAGAACAGACTGATGAGAATTATTTATGTATTATGTATATATATCTGCAAAATATTACATAATAAACAGAGAGTATCTGTTTATATATCATATAAAATACTGATTATAATTTTTTCCTTATCATCTGTAACTCGAGTACACGCGAGTGGCATTATACTCAAGTTTTAAGCCATCATTCAACCCAGTTCTCAGAAGCCAAAACCACATATGTGTCTAAGCAGTTTTTAGAACACCAATACTGTCTACAACTAGGACATCTCAAAGGCCACTCTGGAATGGCTGCATCCTTCTCACTCAGGCAAAGACAAGAACATAGCAGCCCTTGCAGCCACTCATGGCTGTGGCTGCATATCTGGTGTTATCCACTAGCTTTTCCCACTGAGGAAATCTTTCACATCTGAGTGACATACTAAAGATCCACTGATGAAAACACTCTGCGAGCACATGAGAGTGCCACACATTAAAAACCAAACAAACAGATCTTTATTTCATTGGGAGAAAACCATCTCAATATTGATCTGCGCAGGGTTTTGAAAATTTATGATTTTACTCTGCGTGGACTTTTTAACAGATTACCCCAATTCCTCATTTTTATAATTGTGCCCGATCACATCTCCAGTTGACATAAAAGACACAGACATGATTGCAAAACATAGATTATTGACTGTATTATCCTAAGCTCACCAGGCACTCTTTTTATATGTGAAAATATTTCATGGCATAGAGTCAGTAAAATCAAGAGCCTTGCCTCCTGCGCTGCTCAGGTTGTTTCCACAAGGATACTTGGTCCTGAATGGGGGCTTCTGCCCTGTCCTTCTTCCAGGAGGGCACCTCTGCCCTGAGAGACTCCTTGCTTTCATTGTCTGCATGCGAGGAGGAGACCCACAGATGAACAACCCCTGCTGCAGGATGCAGGGAAATAGCCAGAATAGGAAAACCCATCATATACAAGCCCGAATATAATTTTGGGAGACCCAAATATATCTTGGGCCCCAGAATATATTAGGGTGCTCTGAACCCACCTGTCATTGCAGAGGGAAGGGTATGTCATAACTTCTTATGATGGGGACCTTGCCATGACAGCTGTGCTTCCACTGCTACAATGATCAGTCATATCTCAGGAGTCAGGTAACAAGGTTATCTTGTTCAGCTTTCAGCTCGGTTTGCAACTGGGATTAGGGGTGTCCATGAGTTGGAAGAGGAAAGGAGTGTCAAACCCATGGATCACAGCATTTCTAGGCAGACCTTGTTCCTCTGCTAGTTGTGCTGCATTTGCCAGATTCAGAGCTTGATTCCTGCTTTGCCTTCTGTTGGCTCCAGTTTCAGTAATCTATAGGGGCCACCAAAGTCCTTAATCATGCAGCCCGAATTCTTGCTAAGGAATTCCTCCCCAGCAGCAGCGGTACTCCGAGTTGCCAGTGTCTGAGGGAGAAGTACTGAGCTGACAAAATGGAAAGAGGAATTTGCTGTGGCTTATTTGGGATCTTTTGAGTTCTAAAGGGAAACTCACAGACTCTTTGTTGATGCGATACGGAAGTGACTTTTTAGTTCTGCACAGTACCCACACTGTCTGCACCTGAAATAAGTGGACTCCAGTTGCCCAGATACACCCACCACAGTTTGTGCTTTGTGGTAAACAGGTTTTGACACACAGTTGTTTGTAGTGAAAAGGCAAGGGTTAAGATCAAAGCTGGATGTCAGTGCCCTATCAGCTCACACTCGCTGTGGCTTCGCAGTACACACAGATGCAGCGGCTGAGGTGACACGTCCACGGCTGTTGCCTTCCAGCCAAGTGAGCACTGCCATTTATACCTGGCCTAGCTTGAAGCAGGTGGAGTTCAGAAGATGTGTATAGATGGGGAATACTTCTGTGATTTTATTCTGTTTACATTATGTGTACTGGAAGGCCTAAAAGGAGGGGTCAGGGCCTTGCGATACTTGCACAGCTTAACATTTACTCAGCTGAGGAACCACCAAATTAAAGGCAGGAGACAAATCTGAAGGAACAGGAAGGGAAGAATGGAACAGAACAGTAGAAACATCAAAATTATTTGTGAGAAGTATAATTTAGCTCCTTTGATTTTTCTTTAGGAAAAAAAGAATAAATATTTGTTTGGAAATGTGACAGGCTTATAAGGAAGTGTGCATCAATTCTATGCTCCTCAGAAACACCGCGTGTCTGATAGATTGAATTATTTGATCATCAGCATCCTGATGTGCTTAGATAACATACAACTTTCAAAAAGAGATTTAGTTCGTAGGGGTTTTTGGTTCCTGGAAGCTGTGTGGTTAATCATTCACTCAAATACTGCTATTTTTATCTCTTTTTGAAGTTGATATTCTCAAAATACACCCAATCTTGATGAAAGATTCTGACTGTTGCTTTACCGAAGGTAAGTCTTGCTGAAGTTGCTGATTTTGGTCCCAGGTCATCATGAGAAGCTGTCTGGGTTTGTTGAGAAGGCGGACTGCTGGTAGCAGCATATGCTTGCTTTGAATACCACCAGGGAGAGAGTATCATCTCCTAACAGATCTGCTTACTCTGTCCGTTAGGGTTGTACATGTGTAGTTTCGTTATGAAAATATTTCACTTACTTTGTGTTGCTGGTAGCCCCACAGAGCAGCAGCACACTTAGAAATGCTTTTTTGGCTGGCCTCAGCAGCTGAACTTCCAAACAAGAGCTTGATTTTCCACATGTGAACTCACATTGCTGTTATTTTCTTCTGTGTTATTTGCAAACATCATTATCTGTGATGTTTTGCCATGCTGCATGAATACCCTAAACATTGCCCTGTGTACATTCAGTGGACTCTCCTGGAATTACCAACAGGTGCAGGTGTCAGTGGAATTGTGCTCTAAGCCCAGATCCACATGTGCAAAATCACAGACCAGCTGCTTTTCATGCTCTTTGCATTGGTTCTCAACCCTTTTCGATGTAGAAGAGGGAACTGTGTACGTCTGTGTTGAGAAAGGGGCTGGCATCAAGAGACTGTTTTCTGCCATTTTCAACCCTATGGGATTTCTTCAAAGTTTGCAACAGTCAGTTAATCTCAGCCTGTTTACTGTGCTGAAGTCTCTTGCTGGTAGTCTGAGAAATCTGTGGAAATCTGTGGTCCTGACAAAACTTGAAGACTCAGAAAAGATTTGAAGAAAGCTCCTCCTGATTGTCCAGCCATTACAAAGGACCCCAGAGAGCTGTCTGGAAGGGAAAGTCCTGGGCACCTCTAAGAACAGTAGGACAGAGACTTCAGTGGGAGCTTTACTGCAGCAGTGCTGGCCTGAAGAGTTGTTAGCAGTTACCACCCAGAAACCAAAGAAAAACAGTTTGACTCTTCATTTTATTTGAGTTCATCTTACTTAAGTTACCTCTGCAAATAAAGGGATTGAATTTGGCTTAAATCTTTAGGCAGACCTAATGAAAACCACAGAGCTTCATCAAATTTTTTATTACAGTGAAAGCGCATCCTGTAAGTAATGTGAAATTTGCATTATTTTGATGTCAAATCAAAAGTAGCCAGATGTGGCAAAAGTGTTGTTATTTTAAGCAAATTTGACCTAAATCTCAACCTTGGTTAGGAAGTACAGATCATTTAACTTTTGCGTAGTTTGGAGTCTTAATCAAGTTTGTCTGTACAGTTTACACTGAAATAAAGTGGCTTTGCAAAGCATTACTTGAATACAACTTATTGACAGGAACAAGTTTGACCCCTCCTCATCCATTTAGCCTCTTAGAATTTTCCCTTCCTCACTCCAAGATACCCAGTTCAGTTGACAGGCATTGAGCAAATCTTTCCTGAAGTTCAGGCAAAGGGTAGTCCTCATCTGGCTTGTAGAGCAGGGCTCACCTCTTCCACCCTGCTTCCTGTATGAGCAGAGTGACGAGCAGAGTGACGAGCACAGCCGTTTCTTGTCTTCCTTCCCTTCAGAACTGCAGAACCATGAGCAGAGGTGCCTGCAGGGGAGGAAATTAAGCATCAGTATCACAAGGTCCCAGCTGGGAATTCAGTAACCCAAAGGAGTGAGGTAGCAGAAGGGAGAGAAGGGGAAGAGAGCAAAACCCCATTTCTTCCTCCTACGCGTGCCTGAAACCTTACAGCTGTTCCTGCTAGTCATACCCCACTAATTCCAGGGTCTCTTTCCCGCTTCCCTCACTCACTAAAACCTTTCTGACAACCTGAATTATGCCTGTATGAGGCGCAGTAACTGGGGTAGTTCTAAACATGCTTTATAGTTTCCTTACAGCAGTATTAGTCTGTGACACAGGAGACACAGCAAACACTGGTGATGTGTAAGATACCAGACAATGATGTATAAAGTGGTTGCATAACACCCTCCCAAACTTCTAAACTTTCATAGGTGTTCCTTTGCCCTTGGCAGATATGGGCCACCATCTCTCTGCAGGCACAGATCGTAGCCAGCATCCAGCTGCAAAATGCCTAATTAGGTGATTTATAATTGTGTCAGTAGCATGTGGCTTACCCAATGCAGAGTATTTTACTGAGCATATGCCTAGTTATCAACTAACCCCTCCTATGAGGGGTGATTTAAACAACCTGAAACAGGCTGAAGGTTTGGTGGGATGAGGGAGAATATGGGAGAGAGAAACCTCTGTAGTCCAATAGTCACTGGCAGTCACCTAAGAAAGGCAAAGCCATAGTTCCGATTAAAAATCTAGTTTTGGAACTTTAACCCTGAATTCTTCACACAAAGTTTATTAGCAGTCTTTGGGCTGGTACTGTGAGGATGCAACCATTAGGCTGCAGAACATGCTCCATCACTTCTCCAAGTCTGTGACCAAGCAGTGAAGTCACTGGTGAAGTGCTGTCCCCAAGCCCTTGGGATAAGACACCACAGTACTTCAGGCAGCTGTGGCATTCTCTGCCCAAGCCAAGCAGCTGTATATCGAGTTGGAGATGCCTGAGTGTTTCAGATCACACAGGACACCAGTATCTTACTGGAGAGTGAGCCACGTTCTAGGTACATATCCTAGCCATTTAAAAAAAATACCTCTTTCTGACATTAAAGCCATTTATACTGTGACAAGACTTGTGAATTGAGCTGCTGGAGTATAGCTTCAGGGACCTACCATATTTAGGCAAAGGAATAGCACTTTTCTGCTACTGGGTTCTTAGGACAAGATCTCTGAACAACTCGAGGTGCCACGGACCCAAACAGGCCCTTTTGTGGGTTGCTCAGTTGCACTTAAATGTCTGAAAATGACCCTTGTTGCCCTTGCTCTAGGCTCAGATTCTTTATCTACATTTGCCAGCACCACAGAAAGCAGAGAAAGTAAAAATGAGTAAGAAAGGATTCCACGGCCATAGTGGGATGGCCACCATTTCATGGTGAGATGCTCTGATGAGTCATCAAAGTGATCTGACTGAATGACTGCATTTTAAAAATCCACTGCATATGTTTTATTCTGCTACCTTAGCTGTAGCAGCATTTCTCTGCTTGTTTTTCTTCACAGCTCTTGTTTTTATTGGTGTCTACTAACAGAACACGTTTTGTCACGGAAAGGGAAATGGGTCACCATTACCAGAACACAGTTCAAGTCTCTGCAAGATGCTTTGGCTAGTTCTAATTACAGAAGGAGAGCTGGGACCTGTGTGCTGAAGGTATTTGGGTCACTTGGAGACTTTTTTTAATAATTGTGCCTAGTGGCAGGATTTTCCCTAAAATATACAGAGGCCTCTTTTCTCACCAAATAAAACATGTTTTCATCATCTTGACTGGAAAGGATATTTCTCTTACTCGAATTTTCAGTGGAAATTATGAATCATGAGCCACTATTCAACATGGGTGGCTGTTTTCTGTAGTATGTCTATATTTTCCAGTGAAGAGCATACTCTTTTTTCTTTGATCTTGAAACAGAAAGATTACCAACCTAGTTAGCAGGAAGAAAAGACAGGGCCTGATCATCTGTGTTGGATTCCTGATGCAGATGAAGCTTCCTTTAGCTTTTGAAGCTGGTGATGGTGCAGTAGGAAATTCTTCATACCACTTTGCCTTGAGAGTGTGAAAAACAAACAAGGCAATGCAGAAAACGTGCTCAGTAGCAGCTCTTGCTCTGCCTTGATGTGGCTCCTTGGCCAGGCCGGACTGCTGTGAACCACTGAGGGTGCCTGTCTGGCTGACAGCACAGCACAGCCCTGTCAGGGGCTAAGCAGCTCCTTCACAGATAGAAAACTGGAAACAGTGTTTGGGAGGACAGTGTCTCTATCAGACCCTCATACAGGGATGAAGCCCCCAGGCCAGAGACTGTTTTGCTGAATTATTTTTGCTGAATATTGTGCTTGAAAGAGATCCTTATTCACTGGCTGCATGTTTTATTCAAAAAAATGCAGCTTTTTGAGTAAAAAACATGGCTTTTTTTTGGAAGCAAAGGTACTTTTTCTCTGGAAGTATGCCTTAAAAATTGCTTACTGTAGCCTACAGAAGGTCTGTAGTCCATAGAAGTTACTGTCTGGCTAAAGTTTTGTCAATCAACTGGGTGGATGTCAGGTGTTTTTCTGGAAGCTACCCATAGGCAATGTTTGCCAACTTCTGTTGCAAACGGGGACTGTGTCATGGTTGTGAGATATTGCAGCTCCCCAAATACTAAATCCTTTAATTTAATTTATCTTCCCTACACTGCTGGAACGCACACATCCCTCTAACACAGCCTCTAACACAATGTCTTTAATTTCTCTTTCATGACCACTGTGTAACTAAGCAAGGGGTTCTGCCAGGCCCTTCCCTGAGTTTCCCCTTTCTACACAAGTGAGCCACTGTAAAGTCCTGCTGCTGTCAGCCAATGTCCTGGAGCACTACCCTGCTGCAGGAGGGGAAATCCTGGTTGGGCTAGGGAAGCACAGGCATTAAGAAGAGCCAGGGCATGGAATGAGGTATATTTCCGTGGAGCTGTGGTTGTGACTGAATAGGAGAGAAACAGCCAGAAGAAGGGACAGAAATGCAAGCGTTGGTCTGGCTTTCAAAGATGTCAGTAGCAAGAGCTACTGAGGTATAGCTCAGTTTCATGAGAGCAGCAGAACTAAGCTTTAATTCCCTTGAGAGAGTCTGTTGTCCTTTTGTCTCATGGTCCTGGTCCTGCCCAGCTGTGTGGTAGCCCTGTAGATAGGAGCATCAACACAAGTAATTCTGCTGGCACTCAGCCAAGTGCTTAATACAACATCAATTGTTTCACTTGGGCCCAAAAGAGCTTTAATGAACAAATCCCTTTTTGGGGGGGGTGAGGAGGTTGTTGGTTTGGGGGTTTTTTGGGGGAGGGGTGTTGTTTTCAAAGGGAGAATTCTTTGACTGAATAGATCAAAACAAGTACCTTACATTTTGTGGAGGAAAGTAGCCAGATAAAGGTCTGAGAATCCCAGATTTGAGCTTCTTCCTCTACAACTTGGCCTCAGGAGCCTGAAAAGCCTATGCAGTGCTCTCATACTCCATAAACTATGTTCAAACTGCCACCCTTGGAAGGCAATATGCTCCCTCCTGCTGTCATCAGCTGGTGCTAATGTAATTTCCACTTTTCTCAGTGTTTCAGAGATTTTTTCAGAAGAACCCTAGGGCAGAAAATGAGCCTTCCTTCTCATCAGGTGGAAAGGGAATTCCCCCTTGCAAGTCTTTGCACGATCCAGACATTAAATACTGGCTTCAATTTTGAGACATGGCAATACAATATATAAGCTGCAGTGAAACTTGCTGCTGCAGTGCTTTGAGACAGGGGATGAAATATCATCAGTGATGGATTTGCCAACAATATACTAAAAATTGGGAGGAGTGTTGCAGGATTTAATATGTGGAAGACGTTCGATATTTCAAAGTTGTTAATGTTTGCAGTTTTTAAAAATGATTATGCTTGATGCGTGCAGCAGCTAAATCTTTCTGGTTGATAATCAGAGCTGATTTATCTCTTTTTAAAAATTGATCTCAAGCCATACAAGATCTTATTACTCCCAAGAGGAATTAAATAGCTCAGTTTGATGGTTTCCCTGAAATTTGGCTCAAACCACCACACTCAGGCATACTCATTTAGATGAAGTTCACCCCCGACCTCTTATTCATATCTCCAGTTCATACCTGTCCTGTTCATTTTCCAGAAAAGCTGTTTAATCCTTCCTATTCCTCCCTCTTCTCCAAGCAACCCCACACACTGAACTGAACTTATAATCACAGAACATAAATACAGATCTCAAACCTTCATCTCTCAAGGAAATGGGAGATTCTTGTGACAGTGGGTAGACTGCTATCGCCATGATGGAGTGGACAACTTAGGGCACTTGGGTCTATGGAGTGTCTCGTTGCAGTTAAAGTCAAACAAAGGCAGAGACTCAGATCCAGCTCCCATACAAGTAAATCTTGTATGGGCAGAAGTCCCTACTGACCAAATGGATTT
Source organism: Machaerirhynchus nigripectus (assembly GCA_013397975.1). NCBI lineage: Eukaryota > Metazoa > Chordata > Aves > Passeriformes > Dicruridae > Machaerirhynchus > Machaerirhynchus nigripectus. Next base: position 1,110,430 of record VZRQ01000477.1, read on the forward strand.
ATTTTTAACTAAAGAATTTCTATTATCTGAATTTTGTTTTATTTTTGCTGCATTCTTTTGCATGGCGACTGAGAGATTCAAATGTATAGGGAACTTCCCACATCATAAAACGCTTTATGAATAACGGTGCGTGATATCTTCAGTACCAATCCTCATTTTGATTCATTTGTTTGCTTTACTCAAGTTTGGGAGCCTATTTTCCCTAGCCTTAAATAAACTTCTTAAAGTCTGTAAGAAATATGATAGAATTTAGAACTATTTGAACGTTGAAGTCAATGAAATACCTGTACTAAGGGAAAATGGTCCTCTTAGTGTCATTTCTTTCCCTATACTAAATATTAGATATGAAATTGCAATCTTGAAGCTAATCATTAAACTCCAAGAGCATTCATACTTGGGTTCATAATTTAGGTTGGGAAGATAAGTTTGCAAAATACATATCAAGGTTTGCATCTCTAGATATGAAGGTGTTCAAATTATGATATATTTATCATTTATCCTTCCTCATGAAATGGTCTTTTCCCAAAATTGGAAGTTTCCAAAAAGAGCTTTTACTTTTTAAAATTATGACCTGTTAGAATATTAGGTTTTTAGTTTAGTCTTACTGACTCTTATTTTTTATTTTCTTTTATTTTAATCCTTTATTGTCACACAGTCTATAGACTCAGTTCATGTTATTTTTATATATTTTTTCCTTTTTTTTCTCATTCTGTCATCCTTAATCTTCTTCCAGCTCCTTTTGATTTGGAGGTATTGGAAAATAGCAGAAAGAAATTGAAAAATGTCCCAGAATAATCTGGGACATTATAAGCATACCGCATAAGGGATTAAAGGAACAGAAGAAAAAACACTTTCTCATGAAAATAAAAGGAAAAAACCATATGCAAACAGTGTCATTACGTCACTGCCTAGAAACACGTTCAAATTTTTGGTTTTCAGTTTTTTAATATTTTTTTTCCTTAGTAATTTTCCTGTTTCCCACTAAAATGCTATACAGGGATAAATTGCCCTGCACTCTCTCCCCATTGTGCTGTGGATTTTATCGAGCTTAATTCTTTTACATGACAAGCATGCAAGCATGAATGTTCTTATGGACACATATGACATAATAAAAAATTGTTTTATTAAGAATAAAAATATCTTTTTCCAAAAAGAAAGGCGTAATGGGACCCAAGACTTCCACAAGCTTTGTTATAATGAATATAAATCATTTATCTCTCCAGTGCAGGCTGTATGTATTTTGAACTGCCTTGTTCAGACCTTCATCATTTGTCCTTTAACCAGCAGCATCTCAAGGCAAACCTCAAGTTTTTCCTTCTTTCAGAAACTCATTGTTTCTTGAATTTCCTTCTCAGTCTGGTGAAAGGTTCCAGGGGATAGGACTCTCCACTCTTACATAGGATCTTGCATCCCATTCTTCTCATAGGTAGTAGATATTTTCACCAATAATTTTCAAACACAATAATTTCATCAGTTTTTTTTCTTACATGGTAAAATCAATTCATTTATGGATGTACAGAGACAAGCTTAGTTTGCTAGGGAGGTCAAGTAATTTGTCAAAGAATGGCGGGAGAGAATGTAATGTGACCCAACGCACCAGGGTTCCCCTCTCCATCTCTGCCTAGGAGCTGGTTATGTGAGCAGGGCTGTGTAACCGGCAGTCCCCACCTCATTTGATGTTTTGCTTGTTTTCCTTTGCTTAATGTCACAGTTAGCAGATTGCACCTTCTCTCTGCAGTACTTCTGTGTGTCCAGGTGTTTGCCGAGAATAACCCTGATCTTGATGTACCAGCTTATTTCCTCCTCGTCCCCATTTGCCCCATCAAATTTGAAACCAGCCTTCTGTTTGCCAGACAAGCAGGCTGTGTATCTTTCTCAATAGTGTCCTCTGACCAATATTTTGGGTTTTTCAATTTATTACAGAGAGGTTGAGAATCAATGTACCACTCCGATTCCAGCAGCTCAAAGGTGTCTGGCAAGATGTGCAGGCTGGATTGAGAGCTGGTCATTTATGGTCAGAGTTTTGATGGATTTCACATGGAGCATGAAGGATTGATCATTCATATTGAAGGCCCTGAGCAATTTGAGGCAGGTCAAGTAACCCCTAAACCCGCTAGGGAAGTTGTAAAGGTTTCATGTCAAACCATAAGCTGAATATAATTGCAGTGCAAAGTCCATGAATATACTGGCCATAGGGACTGTGTTGTGTTTGTGCTGCAAGACATGAATAGGAGATCATGCCTCCTAGTTTAGGGACAGATATTGTAGGTTTGAACTGATCTAAGGAGCAATTGCAGTCTTACAATATATTAATCTTGTAATATATTCTTCTGTTAGTAAAAGCACTCAGGATTTAGTTAAATAAGAGGAGCCCCAAGATGTGAATGGCAAAGATGTATAGATAGCACAAACAGGAAAAATGCAGATGCACATACCTGAGGTAGTGTCACAGAGAAGTCTCTGCTATACTCTCTCAGGTTTTGTTCCCCTGCTAAACTAACCCTAACAAAAGAGCATGTGCAATACATGGCAGTATGGCTGTGCCACAAGGATTGGCTTTGGAGGTAGTAATTTTTTTTGTTCCCAATGGAAAGTTTATCATAAAGGAGACTAGAAAATAAAAGTTCTCTCTGTAGCAGCACTACAGGAATCTAACATTTTCTTCAGCTAAAAGCTGACATCTTTAAGACATTGTTATCCTTTCCTGTCCGAGTCAGTGGATCAGGCAGGGTGCCAGTTCACAAACAAGGCTAGAGCAAAACCCAGCTCAGAACAGTAGGTGTCACATGACTGGGCACAGGGCCATCACGAGAGCTAAGGGAGGTTGGGAAAGGTGGGGAAATGCTGACTTCCCATTGTCCAGGTTCAAGTAGCTGGAAAACTCTGCTTCCAAAATTCCCACACCTCAAGCAACTTATACCTAGAATAGAAATGGAGAATCAGTTACGTGCAACACCCATATGTCTGAATCAGCCCAAATTCTGCTTCCGTTCTGAATCCAAAACTGCTTCTCTAGTCGCTTCTGTAGGGCTTAGTGTAGTTAGGAAGTTCCTCATTCTCTGCAGAATATTTGCCCTTAGCCAGTGACACACAGTAAATCTAGTAAATCACTTCCCCACAGAGATTTTGGGTACCATGCGTAATCTCAAGAATCTGAACAGAACAGTTTTACATCTCTTCCTCATGCGTAAGATCATTACTTTGCAGCAAAGCAGTGGCATTTCTAGGAAACAGCCCACCATTACAACTCAAAAGGTTTCCAGAGATTTTGCTTTTAATTTTGTCTTCCTGCAACATGGCAGCATGAACTCCATTAACAAGCTATTGTAACAATCCCACGCACCCAGAATCAATGGCAGAGAAAGCAAGCAGTTCTTTCCCTCCCAGAGAAAGCCTTGTAACAGACACAAGCAGAGGTACAAGTACAACTAGGCTTAACACAACCTCAGATTCTTGGTTTCTTAGCTGCATTCACTGCTGCCATGGGCATGTATTCGCTGTTGTACTCATGGGAGTTGGAGTCACATTTCTGATTCTGCCAACAGAGAGAAAATGCCATGAATTCAATTCGTGGTCACTTACCTTTGCCACTCCTGCCTTTGTTCATTAAGTAGGGCAGTTATTCTGACTGTTTTCAGTGGGAACATTAAGGTCACAATAGACAGGTCAAACTCACATAGAAAACTTGGAATAAAACAAGCTGAAAATTAAAAACACACATTGCCCAAAAGAATAGTTAATGTCCATGATCTTCCTTCTTTCCTGAGTCAAATGGTTCTTGTTTAAGTGGTTTTACAGCAGAACAGTGCTGGAATTGCTCCACTGATGATTGCTTCCCCTTAAAGAAAACCATCAGGTGAACTGCTTACCAAAGTAATTTTGCTGACCTGTGCAGCATTTCTCCTCCTTCCTTTGGTTCCAAGCCTTTAAATCAAGAAACAATTCTGTCTTGGAAAAATTAAATCTGAGCTGCTATCATCAATGACTTGAATTCCAGTAGTAAATTAACAACTCAGTCTTTTTGTCAAAAAACACAGCACATGCTGAGTATCTGCCTGTCCCACCCTCTAAATCTCATTAAATCAAGTTCCCCATCTATGACCTTCGAAAGAAAGGTTCTGCATAATCTCATATACTTGCTTACCTTGTTCCTTAAGCAACAGGCTACAACACAGCAGACACAGGAAATGGCAAAAATGATTAGGCCAATAATTATCCATGACACAAGTCCCAGTGAAAAGCAGTCCTCCTTATCTGAAAATGGGGAGGCAAAAAAAAAAATTACTGATAATTTGCATTTTTGCCTCCTACAGATTCAAATTCTTTTCCCTCTTCATATTAATAAATTAGCAAAAGTGAATTCTGAAGAAGGATTTTCCTGAAGTGGATTGCCACCTTGGAAAAGTGTATTCAGCAGGAAGCAGAAGATGGCATTTTTTCAGGAAGAGAGGTGAAACTTGGTACACTGTGCTGAAAGTGTAGACTGAAAAGAAACCAAGCCAGGCTTGAGAGCATGCTGAGAAAGAAAAGAAAAAAAAACCAGAAAAATCCTAACCTCCAATGTGGTGTTTCAGATCTGAACAAGTTTAAGCTTATATGCAGTAAGCACCACAGGTGATTTAAAGGGAAGCCTGGTCAAAAGAGGGATGGACTTTGGTAGTCGTGTTTGGATAGGAAGGCAAGCTAAGGTACTCAAGATTACCCTTGTCCAGATCTGGGAGAAAATATGACAGGGTGTAAAACATTTAGTAAAAGCTCCAAGCATCTGGCTATCCACACAAGTAGAAATGGACACTGCAGACAAAACCAGATGTCACAGCTTGATTCTGAGAAGCTTTTTAAGTTCAGAGAGGATTGAGAGATAACTTGGCCCAACCACGTAATTGCCTTAGCATTTCAGCTTCTATCTTTATTTAGTCCTGGTGCTGGGAGAGAGAAAAGGAAAGCAAGGGAAGGATAACAGGCAGTACCATGCTGCAACTGAACTGTATGGAGAACCACAAACTGGTGTGAGTCAAACCACTATTAACTCTTTCAGTTTAGTATACCAAAGAGCCACTGAATAAAAGCCAGGTCAAAATTAAAGCCTGGGCAGTTAGTCTTGTGGAGTTAGTCCAAGCCCTTCTCAGTAAATGGCAAAAAAAATCTCAGCAGTTGTGGATCTCTTCTGCTCTAAGTAGGCTCTAAAGCTGAAGGTCTGCTTCAGAGAGGTGAACACCATCTTCTTCACACCTCAATGGCATCACAGAGTCCCATGTACCACAGCTAGTATGGCTATTTGACAACTGATTTTCTTTAATCCTAGGCATATGAAGACAGCCCTCAGAATGGATTTTTTTCCGACTGACTAGACCTAATCTTAGCACTTATACTCAGCAGCTTGAAAAATGGACAAGGCAAATTGCTGTTGCAGGCAAAGGTGAGACTGCAGTACTCTAGAAGCTGTAGTCAAGCTAACTTGGGTGCCACCACCGATATGCAAAGTTCAGCATGGCCTGCAAAACCTGCCCAAGAAGATGAATAAATATGGAGAGGACATGCTGAGCAGTCTGCCAACACAGCTCCACTGTTACCAGCCTCCTGTTAAGTAGTTTTAAGCTGCCTGGTAATTAGCTGTGCAAACTCTAGTCACATTTTTCACTGCAGCATAGCAATGCCCAATGTCTACTTATCAGTAAACTGGAGTGAGGGGAGAAGTAAACTTACCTTGGACGTACAAATAGGTTTCTTTCAGACAGCAATGTATGTAAGGAGGGGGTAAGAATATCTCCAGGTGGTAGGTATAAATGTCAATATGTTTTCTTTCCAGATTTTTAAGAATGAAAGTGGTGCTGCTACTTGAATTCTGTGTCTGACAGTAGTTGACATTACTCTTGGAGATAACTCTCTCTTCGCTCAAATGGAGCGCACATATTTCCTTATGTTCATGCCCTTTGAAGAGGGTCATGCTGAACTCGCTCACATTTTTGGGATTGGGGAATGTGAAATTGAAGTTTCCATTTTCAAATTCCACCAGCATCTGGGAGTCAGAGACATGGGGCTGATCTGAAGACATGAAAACAGTTAGTCACTCACATAGCAGTGAAAAGAATCCTTAAAGTGTTAAGAAATTCATTTAAACAAAACAAATGAACCATGTGATTATAATTTAAGGCATGTAGGTACTTAGAATGGTCTGGCTGTGGAAAGCAGCCCTCACGATGAGATACCAGTGCATCATTCTGGTTGTGTCAGACATTACTGATAAAATAAATGAGACCTGGCCTGTTATCAGCTCTAAGGCTGGTGAGGTTACTCTTAGCATTAGATCAGTGACCTTGATAATATTACTTGCTACTAAAGTTACTAAATGATAAAGTTATTAATACTACTTACAATATCAGTTACTAGATATTGTTAAAAGCCCCCCTGGACCAAACACTGTATAGACATACAATCCCTGCCTCAGTGTCAGATTGTCCTATTCACAGATAAAACAAGTGGGACAAAGATGAGGATGATAATAATTATCTCTGGTTTATGGTTCATAATCTGTACCCTACTGAACATGGAATTATAAAATCATTTGGATTAGAAAACACCCTTAAGATCATCAAGCCCAAGCATGAACCCAGCATTGCCAAGCCCACCACTAAACCTAACACTTCCACCTTACTTGGTGTTGTCTGCAAATTTACTGAAGATGCACCCCTCATTGAGGTAATTGATAAAGATATTAAACAGAAGTGGCCCCAAAACTGAGGCCTGGGGAACCCCATTTGTAAGAGGCCGCCAGATGGATGTAACTCTATTCACCACCACTCTCTGGGCCCGGCCACCCAGGCAGTTGGATGATGTTTGATGCTGAAAGTTTAAAATGGGATGTGAACCCCAAGCTCCTACATAACTGCCTTAACCACAGGACCTGACTTTGTGGAATAGAAAGTGTCTTGAGGCATGACATAAAGTTTCAACCTAATTACTTAGATGGCTATAGCACCATTATTGCTCAGATAATGGAAGGCGTAGAGGACAAATGTCACTGTGTGCATGCACCCACATGCAATCCAGAAATCACATTTGACCTTCCCAAGATCTCTAAGAAAAACTCTCAGATGTTGTGCAAGTCTCATTTTACAAACTTCTTGGAGAAGCAAAGAAAGTAAACCGACCGGAGATGTCCTGCTACCTCACAGTTTGACTTTGTGAAGTCAGCAATCAATAGCACAGAAAACTCACTCGGACAAAAATATGTTAAAATGTGCAGTAAAACATGAGGGTTTTTTTCTTCAAGAGAAGTATTTCCTGATGTAGAAAGGCATTTAAAACCATAAACCAAATTAGGCAAATGCATCTTACCTATATTTTTGCACAGACATGATGAGCAGCTGTCAACTCCTGAAAACACAAAATTGTTTTCTGTTTAAAATTCAAGAAGAGCGATGTAGGAACAGGGGTTAAGCTGTGCAATGTTAAGATAGCTGAAGCTGAAGCTATTTTTAAATTTGTATCATTATCCTATCTGATCCTTTCTGTGCTACACTCTAAAGTCATATGATACGATAACAGAACGAAATATAAAAATCAAAGTAGAAAGAAAATGCCCAAGGTAAGAATTTATATTGATCATACATATAACATTCACAAATTCATAAAACACCTCTGCAAAGTAATACATGTACTTCAGAAATAGAACTGACACGAAAGTAAAACTTTCACCAAGTACTGAAGAAATCTGCCCGAAATAAAAAAGCATACTTTTGATTTCTCATGAATCCTGATTTTGCAACAAGCCAGCATTATATTTTTCCCAGACCAAAGTATTCATTTCCATCCAGGTTTATTCTGCTTCCCCCACTGCTTAACACTGCATCAGAACATCTTATAATTATCTGGACAATGTTCCAATACATACGGTAAGAAAACATTCAAGGAATACATATGGTTTTGTTCCTTTTCCAATAGCAACTTCTTCTCTCATTCTTCATAGGTGACCTTCATTACAGAACACAGACACATTTTTAATAGTTATTCTGGTTTTGCTTTTTGAACCGCTGCCTCCATCACCACACACTATGGCAACACTTTGGATTGGTTAGTATGTCAGTACTGGTAACATAGCGCAGTCTGATAGTGCTTCATTTGGAATTTTTCTTTTTGCAGTGCCCTAAAATTAAATGTCCAGATAGGCAGACAGACAAACAGAAAAAAACTCTGCTATTCCTGTTTTCTGGTAGCCTGAGTAAGTTCTTCAGATGCTGCTTAGAATGAAATATATCTACATCAGGATTTTATGATGCTAAGGAAATATGGGGCAAATACTTAGAGACTTTGATGCACTATCCTGTCTTTGACATTTGGCCTGTATGTGCCCAGGAACATAGAGTCTTTCTCTTTTGGGTACCTTTGTATGATCTCAACTCTTTCAATCTTATAGTGTTCATGTTTTTTCCTTTGAATTCTTATTCCTCAGTTACTGCCATTGGCAAGGGCATTGAAATGAATGATACTTATTTAATATATCTTTAGTGTGACACAGAAGCTAATGGACTTCTGGAAGACACTTTGTGATGCTCAGTTAGAGAGCAATAGAAAGTGTTATCCCTTCTTGATTCATTTACTGTTTTCCTAGTTATCAAATTCTTCCTGGTTGACTGTGCACAGTCAGTGCCCTTATCTAATTCAGTGACAGTTCTAATATCTGTACTTCTCTCAGGACTATTACTTAAGTGTATGATAACAGACAAGGTATTTATCATCATGTGTGAAGATAAGGCAGAGAAAACACACAACTGGTGTGAAGATAAGGCAGAGAAAACACACAACTTGCCAAGCCACAGTGGAATAGAGCTCTAGAACCACTGAAGGCACAGACAGAAAGTGCAAGCCCTTAAAATGTTATATAGTCTGAAAAGCTGAAAGCAAAGGTCAAGTAAAGAAATAACTCTTGATGATTTATACGTTGCATGATGAAAGAAAACAGTTGCTATGAGAACTGCATTTGAGATAAAGGTCATTTAAAATGCTCTGTAGTTTGACATCCTGTAGTTTGGTAACACATGCCTTTAAAATTAGGCCAAACAGCCAACAAATTATTTAGGGAAGGGAAGAAAAAAACCACATGCACAGCAGAAGCTAGGGAGCATAATGAATGTGTAAGGTAATCTGATACTTTTGAGAAGCATCCACCTGGAGCTGAAACCTCTACATTTGTCACTGGTCATCTGAGAGGAAAGGCAGATGCTGAGTCTGTCCAGGCAGCTACAGAGCCAAGTCATGCCATATTCCTTTGATGTCCCAGAGGAGCCTGGGACAACCCTACTCTGAGCACTAAAGTAACAGCTTCAAATTTGTTTTCTCTGTTTGTCTCTGAGAATAGTTCAATTTGGCTGTTAGCTAATGAAATTGCCCTTTCATACCATGTGGGTTAAAATGTTTGTCAGAGATCATGGTTTTAATCCTTGTTTTTAATGGAAAAGGGCAGAGAGAGGTCATTAAGCATTTAGTTCATGTGACCTTGTCGCAAGCTGAAAGATTGTTTTGTATTCTCTCCAACCCAGAAGCCTAAAATGCCTGTTTTCAGGAAAGACTCAGTAATATATTTCTCTGACTGAGCATTTCAGTAAACGCGATGCAATTAGTATTCCTCTGAAACAAGTGCTCATATAGAAGAGTGTGCTTAGCATAGGATAAAGGCGGCACATTTTAGAATTAGATTAACAGTGCCTGAGATTAAAACACAAAATTGTCCACATGGATGACCACAATGGGTGAGAGCTGATATAAACTTCCAACTCACTAGCTATTCCACATCAGCTCCTAATTTAATTGCACTTGCTGAATACTAGAAAGTTGCTCATTCCCCCTCCCTGGGTCTGACTGCTGATCTTCTGTGCCCATTTGTACCCATTCATTCCTAGGGTAATCATATGGACCTGTAGCACTCTGTTGTTAATGGCCAGACACGTGGGATGTTTCTTGCCAAGCTCCAGTCAGAATGCATGTACATTTAGTGGGATGTGAGATAGGAAACTGGGGTTTAAACATCCAATAGTATTGAGAGATTCACTGACTAATTCTCCCTAATTCTACATCAAAAATATGTGAATAAAAGTCTATATTATGGTATTGCTGAAAATGAACAGAAGATTTTCACTGGTTCAGCAGTAAAAATGCTTAGATATGGCTGTAAGATTCCTTTTTGTTATTTTTCATAAAGAGATAATTCAATTGCCTATAAGGGTTTGAGACAAGAGGAAACAAATTTTTAGTTTCTTTCCTAGCAGTGTCACAATGTGGAGTTGCATGGAGTTGTTCCTGGCTCAATTGATGTGAAGCAGAGTGCCAGGACAAATATTGTAGTTTAGATATAAATCTAAGAGATTAACATGTGTATGAAAGTTACACCTTGTTATGTTAAACTCTGAAGGAGAGTGTGTGTGTGTGTACATTTGTGTGTATTTACAGTCATGTACATTTCCATCTCAATTTCATCTTCAGTGCAGCAGGAAAGACTTTTGGCAGAAGTTTGGGAGCTTCTATGGTAGTGTGCTTGGATACCGAGGACAATGGAAAGTGTGTTGTTTTCATTTTAATGGGATTGCAATTTTGAGCTTTCTAGTAGCTCTTTGGCAGACGCAGCACTATTTGAAAACATCACCAATTCGTTACACATTTTGGTCCTAACAGAAGCTTAGAAACCACTTTCAATCACTTTTCATCTTGGGGTTTAGGATAGGAGAACAGAATGCTGTTACTTGGTCTTCTTGCTGTTCATATTATCTGCCCCAGCTCTAAGAAAACTAACTAGCTGATAAAAAGGACAAGCATAATTTCACTTGTGTGTGTTTGCCTTTGAAGATGAACAAGGAAATTGCAGACACCGCCTTTAAAACAAACACGTTTGTTTTGTTAATACTAAATGCATAATGAAACTACACACAGTTTTAAAGCTGCTATAGATTTGACCTTTCAAGCCACTCTGAAAGATTACACTGTTAATTTAGAGTCATTAGTCATATGCCTAAAACTAACATGTTTCTATCTTTCAAGAATCCAGGATTAAGAGAGGAAAGAGTGCTTCTGGGCAAAGCAAGTAATGGCTAGAATTATCCTAGAAAGCCATCTTTAATCTGAATTATTTCTATGGTATAATATATGTTGAGAAATACCAAAATTCTTATAAAATATACCATGGAAACAACAGCTAGTGTTGATAATATTTCAGAAGCCCTTCTAAGAAGTTACCATGGTTTCCTCCTGTATTGACAACAGGAGATACGTGGGTGAAGAATGATAACACTTTGCAAATGTTGGTGTGCAAAAGCTCATGTGCAGTGTTTCATAGCAAGGACCTCAAGTGCTATGGAATCCTACCTACAGCTCTGTACTCCAAAATGCCATTGCTTGTGTTTCTCTGCAGGCAACAGAGAGGCTCCCTGCTCTTAAGAACAATTTCTTTATCACAGTTGGGTTATCAAATCATAATGCACACATGCACACATATATATTACCTCCTGTGACCTATTTACAGCCATAGGTCACAAGTTAAGCTGAGAACACTGTACGACAAAAACATGAGAGATACCATTTCTTCTTACAGGCAGTCTCTTTCTCTTGTCATCTTTTTCTCCCAGTCCCCTGCCCAAATCCTATCCTCCCTATTTGAAGGAAGGGAGAAAGAAGGGAGAAATGGTGGTATCAGATGGAACAATTATTTGCACCCTTAAAATTACAGTTATTTCTTCCCATAAGGAAGGGCCTCCTAGATAGCTTCGGCCATGTGTAAAAGCATGCTGGTCAGGTATTCGTGCTAAATTGACTAGGTGAGAAGTATGGAACCAAACTGAAAGGATTTTTTGTTAGTAGATTTAAGAACAACTTTTCAAGGAGAACTCCCTTGAGAGACACTGATTACAATTACTCTTTCCTGTGATTTTCCCCATCTTTTCATTCTATCTGAAAGCTCAGGATACTATCCATATATTTGTTGGCCTTCAGAAAGGTATCTGCATTACCTAAAGAGCTGAAAACTAGTTTTTATTGATAGAAAAGCTTGTGTTCTGTATGAAAAAACCATTTAATAGCCCTTGGCATGACCTTCAAAGGAGCATATTTAGATGGGTTTTAGTAACTGTGCACACTGAATCTCAGATCTTACTTACACGATGCATCATACCAAATCCGTGGACAGAATATGTATGGAAAAAAAGATTTATTTTAATCAGTTATTATCTGTATTTCCATCCTGACCCGTTAATAGGTGGGTTTCAGAGAGGTTACAGATAAAGCTGTGATATTTTAATTTGCATAGCTGGGATAAAATACTGAATCTTGTTACATCTACATCCATATTTATGGCTGGACTGAGATTGGTGCTGTCACTGTGCACCTTCTCAAACACAGCACAGGAATGCCATGCTTCCTCTTAAGTCTGTGTTTCAAGCCTGCACCAAAATGATCTCATCTACTTTTCCATGCCAAATACATTTTTCCTTGTATAAAAATTCCCTGCCCAAATGAGAGCAGGTTTAATATTGATAACTTGGTTTCTCTTTATTATTCACCATCATACTGCTATGAGATCTTATATCCATCAAGGGAAGCTGGCTGGAGCACTACAATCTAAACAGCTAAAGGGTAACACTGAGCAGATGAGCTAAAGAACATAAACAATGAAAACTTGTACTTTTTAGGTTTGGAGCAAATGCCCTATGCTGGCAGGAATTCTCTTCCCACCAACTCTAGTGATATTAAAGTTGAGAGCAGTCTTTTTGCAGCCGTTACCCTCCATTACCTTTATTCCTCCAACCCCTTGTTATCATGCCTCATTTACTGTCTCCCATCACTGGCTAAGTTACATTCTATAGAGACACCTACTGCACAGAGAATAATCCAAAATATTACTCACCATACAGGGCTTCAAACTGAAAGCAGAGGACACAGATAGTTACAGCAACTACCTTCATGCCTGCCTGACACAGAGGCATCAGCCTTCTGTCTGCTGTGAGGATGGGGAAGAACACATGGGTAGAAAAGGAAGTGGTTTGTGGGCTCTGGGGAAAATGGTAACAGAATGACTTGTTAATTTAACATTTATCCCCTGAATACATTATAGCTATGTCAGCATTAGCTGTTGCACATACCTGTGAGGTTTAATGCTGTATTTTTTTTCCTACCTAATGGTTTGTTGTCATAGACAGGAGGATGAAAGATTTTCTGACATTACTTTTGATGTTCAGTTTGCAGACTGTTTCTGGTAAAGTCTATCACAATAGAGGCTGCTGTCTTCTACAGCAGACTTCTGCAGATGGCCCATGGTCAGCAACTAGAACTAACTGAGAGTACATGCATATTTGTAACAGGCAACGTGGTTTCTCCCCACCAGTTTCAACTGGTTTTATATAACTAATGGTCTTGCTCTATGTGGAAACCATTCATTGATGGGTTAGGAGTCTCTCATGTGTCCTGGTCCTGAAATTCATAGGAAGAACATGGACAAATTGCAGAAAGATCCCTTTGGCCCTGTGATGTCTAAAAAATCCACTCCAATGTGACTTCCATCCTGTAGATCAGGCTTGTTTTGCCTCAAGTTTCATGAGCAACTTCATGTGGATCTGTGAGAAGAGATCTGACTCAGTGCCCTAGGGCCTTAGGTCAAAATACTCACTCCTTCCCTTCTCCTTGCCTTTGTGCAGCACACTCTATTCTGGCCTGCTATCCATCTTTATTCTGGGAATGTTTCAGGACCCTTTGTAACATGTTCTGCAATCATTTAATCCTGGCTGTTTATTTATGTTTATAAATAAACAATAAAATAATAATTTTAGTGCAGAAAATACGCAAGAAAAACAGCCTCTAAATAATGTTTACTATATTAGATGCCGTTCGAATTTCTGATTGCACGAAGAGAAAACACTCTAAAAGGGCTGCTAGTGGTGCCTAGTGACAGGCACTGCCAGGGTTGAGTCCTTGTAGTGCTCAAATAATTGGTAAATAACAGGACTGTGTTACAGATTCACTCCTACTTCATACTGTGTGACTAAATCCTCACACTGGTTTACTCTTCTTCAAATTCTTTCATTATTACTGCTAAAGATCTGTTCAAATAGACATTGGCAGAGTTTTACTTTCTGCAAATCTTTTCAAAGCCGTGCAAATCTATGCCTTTTTTAAAATTATAGTCAGAACTAAATCTGAGTCAAGTCAGGTGTTGATCTAAATTTTCAGCTCAAGTCTCTGGGACCAAAATTAAGTAACTCTAAGTAGAGAAAGTTTCTGCAGCATGCTTTTAATTCTAAAGCCCAAAAGTATATGGAGATTCAAACAATGATAAACGTACAACACGTACACCTGACTCCTCAGCTTTGCCTGTGAAGTTATGAACCATGATGGGATCTACTGAGGGTCCAGGTAGGATCATCTTTTCCATCCCCTGTAAAAACTAATGGTAAGTTCTGAAAGAACAGAGCAACCCTCTCCTGGGGACATGACCTTTACTGCCCCCCAAATAAACTTAAGAGTGGTCCCCAGAAAAGCTTATAACGAAAAGAGCTGCTGCTGCTACAGAATTAAGGGTGGAAGAGAATCATGTGTCAAATACCCCTACGCACATCTTTGGGAGAGCATGGTGACAACACACCAAGGACTGAGTCACTACAAAGCCTATTACTGACTGGGAAGGCCAAAGAAAGTGTAGGGAATGCACTCCATGTGCAAAGCTTTAACTATTTTTTTATGAAAAGCAAGCCTTAAAACAAATAAGTGTTGTTAGGGTTCCAGAATGTGTTGTCTTTCTTAAAATCTAAACATTTTGTTAGGAAAGTAATTTTTAAGAGAGGGGTTTTTTTTAACCAATATAGTTATTTTGGAGCAACTTATTCCTTCCCTCCGTTGCTTTGACCGTATCAGTTACAGCAATGCAGAGATGATTAATACAAATCTATTTCACTTGCGGGGGAGGAATAGCTACCAGCATAGCTTGGCTGGTATACATCTCACTACAACAATTAAAGAAAGTCTTACTGTTCAGTTTGTATATGTCAAGTCCTCTCTCTTTACTATAATTATAGCTTCAAGTCTACAATTACACCTTCTCCTTTTCTGCTTCCTGGCACTTGGGATGGCTAGAGTACACTGATCCCTTTAGTTCAAAAGGGTCGAGCCCAGAGAACGCTTTGGGGTACATTTGGCAGCACTCTGAAGTTTGATCTAAACAGTGATTTCAGGTGTATTTGATGATGAGCCAGCAGAGCCTGGGGCATTCACAGTGTATACTCGTAAGTGAAGAGACACAAAGTCTAGCTCTGCGCTCAGTGTGAGGGATGCTTACCTTCTAGTCCCACACCAACAGAGACTCCTCCACTGCCTTTCAATATTTCCATCTTTGCCTTGCTCCCCTGTCAGCACTTACCTACTTCACAAAGATATCGTTACTGCAATTTAGCAGTGTTTCTTCTAAATACTACAGTTGGTTCTGGTTAAACACCTGGAACAAGTAGTCTGTTTCCACAGGCTTCCCACGACTGTAACTATTTTTGCTTACAAACACGTGTTTCCTTTTTCCATCCTCACTCTTTTCTCTTCTCTGTGTCTTGTTTTTCACTCTCTCATCCACATACGCCTCTCAGAGCTGACTTCTTTCCTCCTCCAACCTGACTGTCTCCCAGTCCCTGACTATCCCGCTCCTCAAGCAGTAGCTTCCCTTCACCATGTGCAATAACTCCTGTCTGGAATGTAGCTTCTCCTTTGCCCCATGCCCTATTTCTTCATGTCCTACTCTGAATGCTACCCTATAGTGAAAATCTTTTTTTCCTATCATCTTGCTTCTGACTGTTTACAAACTGGAAAATCCTTATATGAATTTTCATGCCTTTAAAAATGCATTCAGTAATATACCCAGTTCCAAAGAGAAATGTGCTGGCTCATCCCTTGGACCATACACCAGTGTTCTCTACTACACAGTCTTCAGTGCTTCTCCCTTCTAACTCCAAGTAACTTGGAAAACAACACTTTTGCCGTTTTCCCAAGGACGCAGCCAAGATTTTCCCTGTTTGTATGATGTATATTTTTCTTTGCTCTGTTTAATCACATACTTACTGTTATCACTCAAAACAATGTCCATGTTAGCGAAATGATACTGCATGGTCTACTGTGAAACCAAGGTGCAACGAAGGCTCTTAGTCCATCTCACCAGCAGTTTTCCACATCTGCTTATGGATGAGCAGTTGCCCACAGCACTATAAAATATTCTCTCTGTAGAATGTTTTGTGATTCTTTCTGCAGAGTCTGCTACAGTCTCTCCACACAAATTATATTTCATTGTCTCCTGCTGCTTCTCATTCTTTGCTTCAATATCTGGCCTATATTCTCATGACTCTGGGTCATTCCCTCAGGGCTGGAGCAGAAAGCCTCTATACTCATGCGTTTCCATTTCCTGTCCTCCTAATTGAGAAGGGGAACAATGACTTTCACTGTGCTATTTTTAAGGTTCTATGATGGCTTTAAATCCCACTTCCCATCTGCACCACTCCCCATTAGGTGTGTAAACAAGCTGCAGTCATTCAGGATGTAGAGATTTCAGCTGAAACGCAGCTCGTGTGCTCCCTCATTTGTTCTGATGCCTCCTTTGCTGATATACAGGTCTGGTCTCTCCCCCAGGCCTGTGGGCATACTGTAATATTCTCTCCATCGAGGTGCCAGTGGAGGCTACTGGGGCTCAGCTCAGCCAGCTCAGCAGCCAGGCAAACACCTCCCTGCAGAGCAGATCTAATGAGACAGTCCCCTTTGGAGTGGGATTATGTGCGGCTTTGCTTCTTGATACAAGCTCAATTACCCCATTAATAACTTCTTTTTAGGTTTTGGGTTTTTTTTTCTTTGGATGATGCTTGAGATTATTTCATTGCCATTGAGTTTCCTAAAAGAAGAACAAAAAAGTATGTTAAGCAGTTTAGCCCAGTTCTAAGGCTTGCAAGGGCAATGACCTATAAATTCAGTGAACAGGTGCTAAGTAGGAAATTCAGTGAAGTCTAAACAGTTTGCCGAGAGAGGCAGTAGATGCCCCATCCCTGGAAAAAACCTGACCTAGTTGAAGATGTCCCTGCTTATTGCTGGGGGGCTAGACTAGATGGTGTTTAAAGGTCCCTTCCAACCCAAACTGTTCTGTGATTCCAAATGCCACTTCAGATCCTGGGACTAATGTTTTGGACTGGCTGACTCAAGGCAAATGAGAGCCACCCAGGAAAAGACTGTCTCCATCTGATCTTAGGAACTTCTCTGCCTCTGTGTATCCAGCCCTGTCCCTCCTGCAGCACAGTTATCTAAAAGAGGTACCAAATACTTCAGGATGTGGGGTGTAGATAGAAAGGGCCCAGTGAAGCTCATGTGCATGCACTGGTGGTGTGGACTGCAGACCTACAGGCTGGCTGGGAAGGTTTACTGTCTTCAACAACACCATCAACAAAGGTAATGACCATGTGCCTGCCCTTCAAGTTGTACTAGGAAGAGGACGATGAGCAGTAGGTACTTTTCATTGGCATATGCCTGAATGTGCAGGAGGCATTTAGGAAAATACAAGGGTTGTTGTAGGTGGCCTGTATTCATGGGCAGTGTTCCAGGAGGAGTGTATCTTCTGCCACCATTGCAGTTCCCTATGGCCAACATGCTGCTGTGTGGGACTTTGTTACAGGGCTCCTTATATCTAGGTTTGGAAAGGAGGTCTTTCAGAAGGCATGGCAAATACGTAAAACCCAAGTGAAGTGCAAACCTGGAGACGCAGACTGTTAATGTCTGGCACTAGGGGGAGCAGTGCATGACAGATACATGCAGATGAGCTGGGTGACCATAGAAGTTATTCTAGGCGTGACAGTGACAAATTATACACGTTTCATAAAATTTTCACACCCCAACTCTTTCGAAGTTTGCAGTAGGGTGGGGACTCCTATTATGTGGTTATCTGGTCAGCTGCCTTTGAGGAGTTAGGATGGAAAGAGCCACATTCTGTGGTGATGCTTGGGGTTTGTGGTGTGGCTTTTATCTCAGCATTGCTGTGATTACTTTTAAAAGTAAACTCTTGCTACTACTGCCTTGACAGTGTAACATAGAGAAACTTTCTCCAACAGACACAGTCACCAAAATTGTAGTAAGAGATAAATGAAAAGTTATGCTGAAAATTGCAAGGATAGGTGAAGCAGCACAACCCTGTCTTGGACTTCCAGAAGCACCGAAGTGGCTGA
>VZRQ01000477.1:1128953-1161601 GCA_013397975.1 Machaerirhynchus nigripectus
CCGGGTGACCGCGCAGCCCGGCTCTGCAGCGGAGCCCCGGGAACCTGGCGAGCCCCGGCCGCGGGCGGCTCTGCGGCTCTGCGGCCGCGCGGGGGCGCTGCGGGCCGGGCGTGTGAGGCGGCAGCGGGAGCGCGGGAGGCACCGCCCGGCACCGCTGTGCGGGATGGGGCCGGGCCGTCCGGAGGGGGTGGGGCCGCCGGTGCCACACGGGGGGCTCGCCCTCAGCNGAGGACGATGAGCAGTAGGTACTTTTCATTGGCATATGCCTGAATGTGCAGGAGGCATTTAGGAAAATACAAGGGTTGTTGTAGGTGGCCTGTATTCATGGGCAGTGTTCCAGGAGGAGTGTATCTTCTGCCACCATTGCAGTTCCCTATGGCCAACATGCTGCTGTGTGGGACTTTGTTACAGGGCTCCTTATATCTAGGTTTGGAAAGGAGGTCTTTCAGAAGGCATGGCAAATACGTAAAACCCAAGTGAAGTGCAAACCTGGAGACGCAGACTGTTAATGTCTGGCACTAGGGGGAGCAGTGCATGACAGATACATGCAGATGAGCTGGGTGACCATAGAAGTTATTCTAGGCGTGACAGTGACAAATTATACACGTTTCATAAAATTTTCACACCCCAACTCTTTCGAAGTTTGCAGTAGGGTGGGGACTCCTATTATGTGGTTATCTGGTCAGCTGCCTTTGAGGAGTTAGGATGGAAAGAGCCACATTCTGTGGTGATGCTTGGGGTTTGTGGTGTGGCTTTTATCTCAGCATTGCTGTGATTACTTTTAAAAGTAAACTCTTGCTACTACTGCCTTGACAGTGTAACATAGAGAAACTTTCTCCAACAGACACAGTCACCAAAATTGTAGTAAGAGATAAATGAAAAGTTATGCTGAAAATTGCAAGGATAGGTGAAGCAGCACAACCCTGTCTTGGACTTCCAGAAGCACCGAAGTGGCTGACGACACACACATGCTTTTCCCAGCTGACTCAAACTGCTTTTGGAAACCCTGTCTCTCAAGTGCCTCCAAGCCAGGCTTCACAATTGTTGTTAGTGGTTAACTGGAGCTAGGCTTAGACAGCTCAGGTCTTGGTGGATTTGGAGGAATAAAAACAATGCAATCACAAATATGTAACGAATTGTCCTCTATTTTGTGTCTGTCATTCAGACTCTCACAGGTTACTGCCTTGGGAACAAAGTGTTTTTTACGTGCAGGCCAAGGCTACAGAAGGCAGTGCTCCCACCTGCAAAAGTGAGATCCCTCGCTCTGTCCAGCCGCACTCCTCTGATGGGTGCCAGAGCAAAGACAACCAAAGCTGGGTACCCTGCAGTGCTGTGTCAGCCCCAAGCTCCTGCCGCAAGGGACTGGTGAAGGATTTGTTTCCCCGTCTGCAGGAGAGGTTTCCAAGAGCTGCCTTTCAGGCTGAGCTCACCTGACCGCTGTGAAACGGGGGGAGCAGCATTACTGACCCTGGGCCGAAAGCCCTGCCACCCGGGTGACCGCGCAGCCCGGCTCTGCAGCGGAGCCCCGGGAACCCGGCGGGCCCCGGCCGCGGGCGGCTCTGCGGCTCTGCGGCCGCGCGGGGGCGCTGCGGGCCGGGCGTGTGAGGCGGCAGCGGGAGCGCGGGAGGCACCGCCCGGCACCGCTGTGCGGGANCCCCGCGTCGGCCCTCACGAAGGTACGACTGCTCTCTGTGGTTTCCTAGAATCCCACACGAGCCTCCTCACGTGCACGTGGCTTTATGTTTAAAGGGTTTTGTTTTTTTTTTATCAGAAAGAAATTCTGAAACCGCACAGCAGAGAGCAGTGCAATGTCAGTGTCGCCAATGCCTGAGCTTGGAGGGACAGAGCAGGTTTCTTAGGGCTCAGGAGGCTTTGAAAGTGTCATAGCCAAGATGGGGGTTTGGACTTTTCTGTAGGTATTTGAACATTGTTCATCTGTTCTTGCTAATTTGATGAGAAAGAACAAGCTGTAAAAACAATTCTTCCAGCAGGCTGGGAAAGACCAAGAGGTAATGGAGTTTGAATAGAAGTCACTTCTCAGGGAACCACTACAGGTGTGTGGCTCATGCGGTCTCAGAGGTGCTGTAGTGAAGAGTGAAGGAGGAACTCCCCCAAGGCCAGACAGAACTCAGCAGAGTTTGGTGCCACTCAGAGTAACTGAGTTAACCAACTTTAAACGCGGGAGCAAATTGTCTCCAGCAAGAGGATGGGAGCCGATTATAAACGTTTCTGGTGTGTTTGCTATTTGTCCCAGAGCACTTTTAACCCAGTGAAGCAGAGCCTTAAAGCCTTCGGTGTGATTCAGGATCTCACTGTAAGGGAGGGGTCTAGGCACACTTCTTGCAGCTAGCTTGGATGCTGTCACCACACAGAAAAGAATTTGCAGTAATAATTAGAGTGACAACGAGCAAAAAATAGAAATCAGATATCTATATTCTCTAGACAACATGTGATTGAAATGAGTACTCTAAAACATGATTTTAACCACAGTGATCACACTGCAGATCACCATAGGATAATCTGGTGAATTGGCCTTTGTCATGTAAAGACTCCAGATTTCCTCACTGAAGTTCCCAGCTGGCATGCACCTCTCTTCTCCTGGGAAACACAGCAGTGGAACAAAAAGAATGAGCTCTGCAGCTAGGTTGACATCTTGATTAGGTGCCCCGTGTCTCTAGTGCACTCTCAATACAGTTTAGGCTGAACTATCCAAACCAGCTCTAACGGGATCACAGTGTCAGCCTGAATGCAGGAAGTATCTAGTTGCATTCAGGCAAGCTCCCCAGTAGCTAATCCACCCTTGTGCTCGGACTAAAACCTCAGTAAGCTCTGCTCAAAGTCTGTTCCCAGCTACTAAGAAGTTGGTCCAGGCAGATGTATACACAGTGTATAGGAATGAGCAGTTCCCTGCTTGCCCATGACTGACTGAAAAGAACAAGCTTTACACACTGGGTCTCTTTGATCTCTGCTCTGTGATTACTGGTCATTAAAAGTGAATGTTTGCTTAGGGGGTTTTTGTTGTCCTCACCACACTGCTGCTTCATTTGGGTCTGTAGCCTCATGTGATCCTGACTGAACCACAGCAAAGCACACCCATATCCGGAGGAGAAGTCAAGCAGCTGCAGCACAGTGAAGCTGGGGGAATAGACGTGTCCATACTGTTCCTATAAATACTACAGGATCCTGGATTTTCTGTCTCCTCGTCAGAACCAGACAAGCCCTCAACCTGAAAATTTTTGTAGGTTATGAGAGTCTTTCAGGATAGCATTACCATATGTTTTTCCTCATGTTACATTTTTCACTAAGCACCTGCTGTTGGATACTTATCTGTGAGGCAAGATACTTGACCTCTGATTTTTTATTTTTTATTCTCATCTGGTACAGCCTTTACATTTATACTCTTAAGAATTTAGATGACTTTCAGAGAAGATGGAAGCTGGTGTTTCTCCGTACTCACTGTGTTGATACTGCTGCTAAATATTAATGTTACATTAGCATCTGAGGCTAATGATAGCACTGTTCCCAAACCTAACTGCAGAATTCCTCAGGAATCCCCTTCTGGCTGGAAGCTGCCGTGGTTTGCTGCCAGGCCAGTAATGGAGCTATGTCTCATCAAATACCCCTGAAAAATATGGTGTGATAAACCTCAGTTTTCTGTCTGTAGATCGGTTTATAGATGAACTGCTTATTCTGTTGTTTCAGGTGGCCACTGAAAAGTCACATGCATGTGTCCCATCTCTCTTTAGTTCAAAGTCATCTCTTCTTGTTGCCTGCCCTGTTTGGTTGCTAGAATCCTTCATCCCTTGTCCGCCTGCTGTACTGTGTCAACAGCAGAGGCAAGGTATGGTCCTTGCAAAGTCATGAGCAGTGAAGATGTGTTCAGTACATATGACAGAGGTCAGCCTCACAGCTGATGCTTGGTTTTTTAGCTGAACTAGGCTCCCTTTGACAAAAGTGGCCCTCTGCTGCTGCTGTGTAACCCATCAAAGATGCTGTTGGATGTGATTGTATTCCTCTTGGTTATCCCAGTTCCTTTTTAAGACTCACTTCTGCATGATGTTAGGGGCTGCTTGTTGTGACCCAGAAATCTGTAAGCACTGTTTTGTTGGTGTTCACAGTATGATGCTGAGAGTACAAATGTGTTACTTCTTATGCTGGGTGTCTTGCTGCACATGCAATCAACAAATATAGGATTGTGTGGTTAGAAGATCATGGATTCATGTTGTATTGATTTAGGAATGTACCTTCACAAGCCATTGGTTTTTTCCCTTCCCTGCTAGGTATGAAAAAAAGCTCGAAAAAAAGAAAAAAAGAAGAAGAAGCCGATCACACCACTCTTCTTCTCTTTGGGTTGTGTGGTTCTGTGGTTACACTGTGTTTTCTAGTGACATCAGTGAAGGCTCTGTAGTTTTTGAATGACGGACTGTTTTGGTGCTTCTTTTGCTTGAAGAAGAAAAATAGTTAAAGGGGAAAAAGTAATTTGGCCATTTGCATCTTTCCTTCTAGTTACGTTTTCATAAGTAGGTGATTAGTGCTAGTGGTTACAGAGAAGAAAGTGGTGATTTTATTATTAGCTTTGTATCAGACAGGTACAAATTGTTCTAGTTGATATGGAAACATAACTGTCTTTCCACTATGAAAAGAAACACTTCATTGTTTCCAAACTTTGAAAACTACCCCAGAGATCCCCTTTGGTGTATCTAGGTTTACCCGCTGTTTTTCAAGGCTATTTGTGTTGCTTTGAGTTCTTCCATTTCTTCTGGAATACAGAACAGCTGATCATCCTTGTTTATGTGAACTCAAAAGTCCACAGGACTTCAAAAACTGACAGGGTAAATGGAAGAGAAATCCCTTGAGGCTGTTGAAGACAAAGACTACCCTTTGAAGTTCCTGAGCTGCTAGTGAAGGAGGGCTGGAACAGTATTTTAGGGAGGTTTCATAGCATGCTTTCATTGGTTGTATACTCTTCCCTGCCATCTGCTCTTGGGCACTGCTGGGAAGTGGACAGCTGCCGCTGTGTCTTTTAGCATCATTCCCACCTTTTTTTTCCTGCCTGCTCTGTCTGGTCTTGAATGATGCCTACAGACACTGTAGAACAGGTGCTATTTTATTAGTATTCATTTATATTGTACTCTTCCTGATTATTGCAAATAATGTTACCACATATGAAATAAGGAGTTACTGCTGCTGTGCTCTTCTGTTAGGCATCAGTAGAACCGAGTGCCTTTTGGTATTCCCAGTGAGTTAACAGTGACTGCAGCAGGGCTGGGAGCCAAGAGCACAGCCTGCTACGTAGTTTGCCAGTTTCAAAAAGATGAGCTATGATACCTCATGATTAACTGCTTACAGACAGTACAGTAAGATGCATGACTGCAGTATGAGCATGAGTTGAAAAGGGAAAAGAAAAACTAAACATAGTATTAGCAGCACAGATAAAGCTCCAGCCAGAAACAGATTCAAAATACTAATTCTTGGTAGATGGCAGCACCTAAATCATTGATAAGAGTTACTGATTAATTTTTCAGATCAGAGATCTTTCTTGCATACAAAAGAATGGTGCTTATTGGTTTTGAACTTTACACAACCTGTCCCTTCTGTCATAAAAATCTACCAGGTAAAGGATATTAAGTGAAAATTGTTGAAAGTTGTGATTCCTAGTTCTGTTGCAAGACATAGATTCACAGTACTCGTTACTAAATCTGCTGCTGATCCATGCTGTAACAGGACAGTGTTGGTAATGGCATATGCTCTTTAGAAATCTCAAAGGACTTTAATGCAACGAACAGAAAAAATCAGTACATTTTTTATTAGACTTGCAAAGTTTCAAGATGAGAATTTCCCAATCTGTATCAGTACAAAATTGCCATCTTTCACAGGTTATCAGTAGAAATCAAGAAGGCCTGCCAGCCTTCAAAGTTTTCCACTGAAAATGCAGATAGTGAGGGTAGTCAGTGCTCCAGGCATGCTCCTGCCTTTGGTGTCGTTTCGGGCAGCAGCAACCTGTGGGTCTGACTTCCCAGCAGTACCACAGCCTTTGGGCAAGTGGCTCTTCTTCTTCCTGTCTTTGGTGCTGAACACAAAGTGTTACTTTGACCCAAGGAAAGTTTTGGCATGCATGGTTTTATTGCTGCATTCACACACAAATGCACAGAGGCTTTTTCAATAGATGAGCACTCTCTGTGTGAGCTTTCTGGACAATTCTAGTTAAGTGAAGGTGACTAATTGCATCAACTCACCCCCACTGAAAAGTGGCAGCCTTGTACTCGTACATACCTAAGAGAAAAATTAGGGCAGGAACTAAAGAGGACTCTGCAGAGCTTATAAAATCTCTTGATTTGAAATTTTTCTGGGGTATTCTTTTTAAACATTTTATTACAAAAGGTCCATCTAGCTATCACATATCATCAATGCATCAGTTTTATGCTGAAAAGACTGAAAGCAGCACTTTAGCAAAACATGGAAATATTTTCTAGCAACTAGACAGAAACTGGCAGTACTTTGATTTTCTGATAATTTTTAGGTTTTACTTCAGAATAGAGTCAAGACAATGTATTGCTTAATAAGTGACAGGTTTTGTCAAGAGTTTTTTTATAATAGAGTGTGGGTTTAGGTAGCAAGGGAAGCCTCCAGGCATACTCAATATAGAGTTATGCATATTTCATAAGCATATTTTTAAATTACTTATTTCATTGTATACGTTTAATAGATTTAAATCCTAAGTTTACTTTCCCATACTACCTGCTTCACATGCAACAGGGTATTCCCAGCTTCTCTTCCAGTCCTGTTGCAGGGACAGCTTTCTGCTATACCTAAATATTTACCTAAACTTTACCCTCTTGTTACTATTGCACAATGAGTAAGATTTTGTGACTTATTCACGAGCTTAAAGCCATGTAAAGAAGCTCTTAGTGTGAATTTGATTAGTTTGCTGCACATGCCAATGCTTTTAATCCATAAACTGGCCTCCATGGCAATTAAATCAAGTAAAGAAAGGATTAAGTTAAAAGGAAGTTAGAAAGACCCAGATAGGTCCAACTGGCAGCATCTGAAGTTCTATTTGTCATAACAATGACTTGAGCTTGGAATCATACAGTGGTAACTACCCAGAAGAAAAAAGGCTGACCAGTTATTGAGAAGTAATTGGACCTTCGTTAGCCACTTAAATGTCACAAATAACCCATAACGCTTCTGGGTTCATTGTAAGGTGAGGAAGAAAGATCATTACAATGGGTTTTGCTACGTTTGGCCTCATCTGGATTTTGTGATATTTAAGCTTCAATATCTTTTTCTTTACAGGTTTAACACATCCATAATTTCTGTTCTGCAAAGACTAGACTTACGAGAATAAACATTTTTAAATTCACTGCCTAAACTTGAAAATTGGAGATTTTGACTAGAAGTTGAGAAAAAAATAATTCTGTGTTTGGCAAAGCGAGTTTTTTCGTTACAAATTTGATATAGTTAAATTTTAAAGTTGAACGCTAGTTCTTTTTCCACAATCTTTCAATAGACAAAAATTTGCCAAAATTAATATTGACATCTTTACTGAGTGGAAGAGGTTATTAAATTCAAGTACCTCATGTCTCTAGAGCAGATTAGGTGCTGAGAGTTTCATGTTCTGCATATTGAAAAGTAAACCAAGAGCATCCATGTTGCTGAATCTAAATCAGCTTTTTGAGGGAGAGCCGTTTCAAAAGGTGCCACGTTTAGAGGTGCCAGTCATGCTGTGTGCAGAGAGGCTGACTCTCTCTCACTTCCTCCCGCCTGACTTCCATCAGTGCTATGCAGGTTGTTACCCTCTCCTGCAAGTCATCCACCCCCAGGGTAAGACAGCCTGCATCCCCTTGTAGTTCACGGATGTTGGATGTTGTTGGACAAGACACGAGTGATCAGCTCCTATGGAGCATCCAGCATTGCAAAATAAACCAAGAAAAGGCATGCACACACTCAGCACAGGGACTGCCCTCCTTCCAGGAGCCATAAAGCAACTGCTTAAGGTGTATTTCTGGCTGAGGCATCTGAAGCACGAGTGAAGCATCTCTGTTGACTCCCATGAAAGAACCACACCTTCCTTATGACCAGTGACAGTAAAGTAATTGCTGTATTTAATGACATATATGGAAACCTGGTCTTTTTTAGTCATAAAGCGTGAAGTAAAAACATGGTAAACAATAATGCAAGTTTTTTGAAAATTGCAGTAGAAATGATGGCATTAATGTGAAGAATTTTTACACCAGATATCTGCCTGTGGCTTACATAAGAGAGGAATAACGTGAGTTTGGAACCTATTTTAAGATTATAATAATGATACTATATTATTTCAGAGAGATGAAGAGGGAAAAGAGCTTAAGACATGTTTCATCTTAGTGAGAGAGTCCTATAAAAAGAAGACTAGACAAATAGTCATGTAATAAAATATGATATAATGAATTAGTTTGGCATTATGAGAGAAAGGAAAATATTATTAATTTGTGAAGTAGACAGTCATCTTTGCTACAGAATTAAAAGTGAGAAAGCTTTTTATAAACGCTACCCACACGATCTAACACCTCACCAGAGCTCAACTATGAAACCAACTTATTCTGCTGATTACTGCTGTTCTAGCCATCTTTCCTACATGTAAAACATGAAGTCAGCCAGTTATGAAGCTGCTGAATGTTTCCAAAGTGTCACTTACCAGAAGGATTTGATAACTTACAGAGAAATGAACTGTTTTGCTTTCTGATCTTGATTAAGTACTGCTAACATATCACGTTTTGTGACAGTTTCAAATGTGGATTATTTTTGATACTTGTTTCCCCACCACCAAGTATTTTTACAATTTTTATCTAGCTCATTAC
Source organism: Machaerirhynchus nigripectus (assembly GCA_013397975.1). NCBI lineage: Eukaryota > Metazoa > Chordata > Aves > Passeriformes > Dicruridae > Machaerirhynchus > Machaerirhynchus nigripectus. The sequence goes on from VZRQ01000477.1 coordinate 1,137,794, forward strand.
ATATACATTTTTAATCTGTATGATGCAAATCAGTTAGCCCATAGTACCACCTAAGAGCCTTTGTAGCACCGGAGAAGAGAAGGCCTATTTTCAATCACCTATTTGTTTGGCTTCAAACGAAGTAGAAAGATGACACTAGCAAGAACTAGCAGCTCTGTCTAGCTGGTACGAAGGCCAGCTCTGAAAGCATGCAAGATGTAAAGAAGTCTTATCAAAGCTTCTACAGAGCTTCAGACACTTCAGCTTTCCCCACACACCAGCACATAGAAAGAGGTATATGGAGTTCAGCTGAAGGCCAACAGAGACCCAGCTTCTAATGAGAATTTTCACAGAGAGGAAGGATATTGAAATATTTCTTACAGTTGATGGCGTTGCAAGTGTCCAGCACTAAGTACTGTGGAAGTTAGTACAAATCAATCCTCTCACATTTTCTAGTTTGCAGAGGGAAAACTTTCTAGTTTGCACAGTACTAGTTTCCAGTACTTCTGCTGGCCCCTTTCATCACTAGATCAAGGAAGCTACAAATTCCCAATTTGTGAGAAATGCTAAAGGAAAAATGGTAAAAACAAGACTAAGGTGTAGTAAGTTAACAATAACCCAGTTAATGTAGAGCAGTATTCATCTATTTCCTGTGTATACTGAACTGTAAATCTTTGGGGTCTGACTACTGAGTTTCTAGGTTGAAAGAAACATGGAGTATTTGCTCAGTGTAGATATTTTTATTTATATAAAAACAGCAGTCTTATATTTTTCATGTCAGTGGCAGTCTGGGCCCAAACTTTAACATTCGTTTCCTGTAGAAAACCTACATTCCAGGCACTGATCTGTCGGGGAAGAGTAGAGCAGCCTGTTGCTTGTTCCAGCCTTCCATACCAGCTGCTGCATCACAGGCTAGAGCATCAATCTCACTAAATCCCACCCACAGCACAGCATAGTCCAACCAGATGTTACCCAGTGTTTCAAGCTGTTTTTCTAGCTGTATCACCTGTGCTGTTACGGGATGTGGTCATCTACAAGTACCACCTACTGGAATCATATAATTATGGGAGGAATTCCATTTTCCCTAAAAGCAAGGTCTTGCTTTTTGCTGAATGAAGCAGATCAAACTGAACATTTTCAAGTACTACTCTTTAAAAGCAGCAGTCAGAAAACAAGAAGGAAAGCCATCAATGAAGAAACAGAGAACTTTTTGTTCAACTGTAACTTCATAACCACTAAAAATGTTCATTACAATATAAAAACGTGACTGTGATTAAGACAGCTTGCTATAGAAATAGAAAGAACATTACATTTGAAAAGTCAAGAAAGGAAGGAATAGTGAAATTTTGAGTAGGTAACAATCTCTTAGTTCATGGAAACATCTGCCATGTTACCTCAGCTGCAATTACTAATGATTCCCAGTGAAGTTTTGTCCCTTACCTAAACTCTTCCTTGCTCTGTCCCTCTAGTAAACAACAAAATTTTTTAAACTGACTTCAGGGGCAATTTTTTCAAGTCCCCCTTCCCAGAGTTTCCAAGATCTTTTATCAATAACTGTTATGTGCAGAGGCCCCACTGCTTAGCTGTGATAGAAGCTAGCTTGAAATAATTTTGATGTGTTCAAGCAAGAATGCAGTTTGCAAATGTCAGCAATAAATTGGTTTTAGTAATGCATAAGTCCAGCTGCTGCACACCAGCCTTCTTTCATTTGGATTTCATGTTTCAACTCTTGCATACATCTTCTGATTCCTGTTTATGCCTCTTCTAGAGGTAGAACTCTTTAGTCATGGTTCAGACTGTTCCTGTCACAGGCAAAATCATGCATTTTCTGGTTTATTTTTCAAAACTCACTCCCCAGCAATAGCTTTTATCTAGTGAAAGGAAGAAACCTGTTGTATCTTACCTTCCAATGTACTTTGTCTCCAAACCTCACCTCAGCCCCTCACACACATTCTCACACTCTCTGGACCTGCAAAGCTCGAAGTCAGTACTGAAGACAGGAATTGTATCAAATGTATTAGTAGTTACCTGGCCAGTGCAAACACTGGTTATTGGAAAACAAGAAATTAGGCCCGAGGGAGTCTTGAGCAAAAGTCAGGAGGTTAGGAAGGATAGCAGAAGGTCAAAAATATCTGCTCTTGCATAGCCTAGGAGTCCTTGATAAGTTTTTAAAAATTTGTTAAGTATCTGTAGAAAACAAAATTAATGAACTTTCCCTATAGACCTCAAGGCCTGACTAAGTAGTGAGTTCAGATTCACGTATTCCTTCAGAGAGTGGGTAATCTCTAATCCCAAAATGATAGACTACTCGGTGCCTACTGATAGAGTAGCTGTGTGGGAAACTTCTGTCGTATGTTTTTTAGTATCAGATAAGAATCTGATGGATTAGGAAAATGACAAGGAAAAAAATAGTTTAGATAAAGAAGTAGATAAAAGTAGACTATTGGGGGCTGGGAGTGGTGTATGCAGATGCCACTGTCTTTGATGCAGACAAGTATACCTGTGAATTCCCACTTATCCAGCCAGAAACTCATGCTCTCTGTTTCACAAACAGGCTGACAGATCTCCTAAAGAGGTGAAGAGCATATAAAAAAAGACTCTTCCTGAACCTCACCAACTAGTATGGTCTCATAATTTGGCTGTCCAGGTATGATACTTGGTGGTGTTTAAAAACTCCCCATTCTAATGAGCAGAGTTCTGAGGCCAAATCCTTTCACCTTTGCTTTGCACATTCTTCCCAGAAAGAGGCATGATTTCCTCTTTATTGCATTTTCTGGGATGTGCACTGACCCAGCATTTGCACCTTTCATTTTGGTACTGCTATGATCTGACAGAACACTGTATTTGACTTGTACATGTAAAATTTTTTGGGGTGCTGATAGTGAAAGATGCTCTCCAAGTATCAGGGAAAAGCATAGACCTCGAGGTTCTGGAGGGCATCACAGGGCCATGGAAATTCCCTGAGGTCTGGCCTCTGCCCTCATCAGAACTAGCTGCTGTATGGGCCATATGGAGGTAGATATAAATATCATCTCTGCGGGTACTTAGGCTCCACTCATCTCTGTAGTGCCAGATATAAATGACAAGAATATAATTGTCAATAAAATCTGAACTGAAATCTCACTTTGGTCTTCACTGCTGCATCTGCTGATTCGAGTAAACCTACTACCCTGTCAGAAAGTTCAAAAAGGGAACCTGGCTTAGAACAAAAAGTGATAAAGCATTATATAACATTTAGCTCAGAAAAGGCTCCTACAGTGGTAAGGAAAGCCAAAGAAAATAAGGCACTGCAGAAACAAGAGAAGGTTGGAAAAAGTAACCACTGAAGATGAAGAGAAGCTCAGAACAGACAGAGAATTTGGGCAAAGTAGTTTCTAATAAGATAATTAATAAACATCATGCCAAGAATTATTTAAGTGCAGGAGGCAAACACAAAACATTGCTATTATCATGTGTGAGATTATTGTTTCTGTTCTGCTCTCCCATAACCTTCACTATTCAGCTATTTTAGTAACTGGTTGCTTTTTTATGGCAGAATTCTTCACTGGTTGTTACAGGCTGAATGTCTCAAGGTAATGTAGGTGTACCAAGTGGAAATTGTCCAGGTGGATGCAGAAGGCCTAGTTATGGTCAACTTAGTGGCCAGAAATGGAGGTGAATTGGAATATACACAGGCTCTATAGTGACACAGATTCACCACCAGCTGTGGCCAGATGTCATGAGGTTGTGGGTACAGATCCAAATCATCTCTTCACCCAGGAGGGATGAACTTAGAAAATAATGTACTTGAACTGCTTTTAGATTGCTTAAGAAGAGTAAGTTCTTGGTCCCCGTACAGAGGAATTGCCAAGGAAAGGAAAAAGAAACAATTGATTCCTGATTAGGACTCAGACACATGATTCACTACTTGCTGTGGTGGAAAAAACTGCCCTGGATAATTATTCGTGCAGTGACAACAGATACGTGATCAATTACCATTTTTTATCCCCAAAACACTGGGTAGTGAAAAATTAGGGAAAAATACCAGATTAATGTCAGAATACTAAAACATCTTCAAAAAACAGTTATGTCATCAGATGCTACTTTTACTTAATGCAGCACACTTGTTTATCAACACTGAGAGAGCAGTTAGCACCTGCAAACTCTGGCAAATTGAGAATGTGAACGTGTCTTTGCACAGCTGGAGTGGTGCCAGATGAATGGGCAAGAGAGGGAAAGCAGACTAAAAGAGCTATGAGATGCTGTTCTGGGGGCTGCTGCCACTGCAAGAACATTAAATAAAGGAATAAAGGGCTCTGGGCTTTGGCTTCACAGCTGTGCAGCCAGGATGGATTCACAGCTGTGAAGCAGAGACCCATGCTGCAAGTGTTTTGGGTGTCAAGGTGAAATTTTGATTGCAAAGAATCAAATTAGTAGATAGTAGCTGAGAATTGAAATTTTTTAAAGCTTCCAGCAGCTTTGTGTATAGACTAGCATTTAGTGAGTGAGAGTGTCAGAGTGGTGCAAAGAAAACAGGATTTGAAACTAGGACAAGTTTTTTGTTTAAATATGTACAGGAGGTGCTGTCAAAGGCATTATAGCTACCCTCTGCAAGTAAGTAACCCTGCTGGAAGTGAAAGCTTGATTGGTAGTGTCTCTGAAGCACATCACAGCAGCTGTCACTAGACAAATAGAAGAATTGACAGATTGTAATGGTGGCCAGCGGAGGAGACCTGAGAACGGAAATGTTGGCATGAGCACACAGGCTGTCTCTGAAGGGCAAAACACAGGGTCAGAGAGGAAAGGTTCATGTTGTCTTCACTGCTTTCTAACATGTAGCCACTTCCTGTTTCTTCTGAGAAAGGTGAACAAGAAATGAACTTGAATTTGGGCAAAGCTTCAAGGTTTTTATTGAATGGTACATAACTAATAAACAACATTATACACTGTCAGTATTTTCATGGAAAATAGACTTCGTTAAACACAGCAACATACTTCTGCCTTTTGGATAGATGCTAATTTAGCATTTATAAAACACAAGGCCCCAGCAGAGCTGGAACATTCTCCCAGCACAGCCTAAGATGGAGCCTTTTCTCCAAACAAACTGTCAGCACTGGCTCAAAGACCATCAGTCAGCTCCATCACAGCACTTCTGGGACACAGTGCCGCTGAAGGGAGCTGAGATCAGGCTTCTAGAGCAGCAGTGTCATCAGTGCCAGCCCACGGGGAGGCCTCTGTGGAAGTGCAGAGCACTAATGCCAGAAATGGAACCAATAAATATCAATGCAGGAAAAAAAGTCAACATTCCTTTGTACATTAGTGTGCTCTCCTACGTCTGCCTCCCAGACTTGTGGGTCGGCCTTGCAATGACACACAAGCCTCTGTCATAATAGTGTTTGGATTTCAGTTGATCAGTAGGCATGATGAAATTTGACAGTAAGATGCTCAACTGCAACAGCAATAGCTCTTAATGCTATACACACATATATATTACATATTGGTACAATACATCTCAAAAAAGTCAATGGCCTAATGTAGCCATTTCTATGTTAATCTTCAAATACAAATGCATTTACCATTTATTCTCCTCCAAACCACAGAAGTTACAAAGAATATTCTTTCACTTTCCTGTATACCTTTTGTAAAAAGACAATTAATTTTATTTCTTTAACTGAAATGAATTAGCAGACATTCCATCCCAGCTAGGAAATGGTTTCTCTCCTTCCTTGTTACAGTTAACGGTGATGTGGAATGGAATCACTTTTTTCTCTAGCTTCTCAGAAGGCATTTTCACATAGACTCCAGTAGTGAGACATCGTCTTCTCTTTATCTGTAAAATATGGGAAGAAAAGTAAAATAAATAAGCAATCAGAGCATAATCATCAACCAGCATATTTTAGAGAAACCAATGGATGTTCTTCCTTTACTGAGTAGAATGTATTCTAGGCATCTTTCTCTGCCTCTTTATAGAAGATCTGTTGAGACCATTTGAGGGAGGATCAGGATGAATAAGGGCTATTTAAGTAAAAAAAAAGTCCTGCCATTAGTTTAGCCCTTTGAAGGTGCTTCTGCTTCAGTGTTGGTTCAAAGCTGGGAGTGTTCACACCAGACAACTTCATTTAACATCCAGGGACAAGGACTGATTGAAAAATATGGGACAGAGATATTTTTTGGTTTCAAGCTCAGTTTCATTTCTAACAGACTATGACTACTGCAGACCCCCATGGAAAAAGGCAACCCAGGTTTACATTTGGCATGCTTTTGTGCAGACATTTCTAGCTGTGAAATTAAAAATGCTTTAAGTTACACTTCCCCCATCCAAGGAGAAGCCTGTTTAATTTTGCTTTGCAGAGGTGAATGGTGAGAAAAGGAAAAAACAAATCTTGGGATTTTGTGTGAATCATTCATGAAATCAAAGTACACATGAAGACTGTTGCCTTCAATCCCAGAAGCATCCAGGACTCTGCCTGGTTTTAAGCATCCAGACCTAAGCCAAGGCTCAGTCCAGCTGATGGAAGCTGGCTGCTTTCTAGTACACTGCCAACACAAATGAGACTGAAACAAATATAAGTGGCAGCTCCAGCAAGTTCTCTTATTTTGTATTATTGTAATAACATTGCACTACTAAAATGGAGCATCCCACTGGGTTTGTTCCCAGTGTTCTTCCCTGTTCTCACTTCTTTCTCCTTTTCCTCACCAGACAAAGGGATATTATTAGCAGAAGAGGGCTGAGTTGATGGGACTTACCGCTTTGCCTGCAAGAATGGCTGAGATGATGATACTGTAAAGAAAAAATCCTGAGGCAGTAGCTCCTAATACCCAGAGATATATGGCAGTGTCTGGACAAGGTTCTGGATCTAAAACATATGATATCACACAAGTCATGTCACACACGAGCCTCATAAGGATGGCCCTAGAGTCAGTAAATCAGCCTCTACACTGCTTTTCTCTAGCATGTGCTATCCCAGGATACCACCAGGCCTGGGCTCTGAGTCACTGCTCACTCGAGCTCCAATGAAAAGTGTCTTCATCTGTAGAAGAGCATATATACCTTACTCTGTTAGTTTTGCACTTCTGTATCTAACTGCCTGGACATACATGTACACTGCATGGTGTTGCTTTATGCTATCAAACATCCCTAAGCTGCTAAATACATTGCATGGCTATGACTATGCTTGCTTTGGGTGTGTGCCGCGAGACCCGAAAGAAATAAGAGCTAATCAAGATTTTCAGCAGTCAAACCAGTATTCACCCTCACTTCGTACAAACAGAACTCTGAAGACCTTTGAGACGTAACAGCAGCTCCAATAACTTGGAAATATCACAGTACTGTAAACCTGCTTGGCTTACCAATGACATAGAGATGTGTCCCATTTCCCTTGTTCATAAAATAGGGTGGGGGGTACATCCGCTCCATCTTGCAGACGTAAAGCCCGGTGTCATTTGCTTGCAGGCCAGCCAGGGTGAGGGTCACATTGTTTTGGCCAGGGGTAACATGGCACTGAATGACATCTTCCACAAAGAATGTTTTAAACTCCGTGGTGTACGATGAAGCACAAATTTCTGTGAACTGGTCACCAGTCTTTTTAAGCAAAGTCACTCGAATTTCCTTTGCATTCCCAATATTCTTGTATTTACACACCAAGCTGGCGACTCCTTGCCTGTTGGCCAGCACCATTGCTGGCTGAGTCACTTCCATTACTGTAAGGAAGTAAAGAGCGTGACGGTAAGTGAACTGTCAAAAAAGGATCCCGAGTCATTTACTTCAAACCTGCACAGTAGGAAGGGAGTCCTGCCACCTCCTATTATCCATGGGGGATTCCTAGAAATGTTACTTTCAAAGAAAGGATTTGAAGACCACAATTCACATTAGCACTGCATTAATATTCTTTAAAAAGCTCAATAAATGCTTTGATTACTAAAAATTATATTATAAATCTCAGCAATTACTTGTTGCTTAAATAGTAGGTTATTTGGCCCACTTAGTCGAACAATGAATGACCTGCATGCTTCAGTTTCCCTCAACACAAACTTTTAACATACATAAGAAACCAAAAAAAATAGACTATAGATGGTAAGGCTGAAATTTGAAATTTAAAATCAGGCTTTTAAACCACAATTTCTGCCTGGTAGAAATAAACATGTTTACATATAGGAGCAAAAAAGTTGACATCTTGTATGGAACATGGAACAGAACTATTAAGGTAACAGTAAAACTTAATAGAAAATCTGTTTGCATATTTTTGTTTCTGATCTTTTTTCTGCTTATTTTTAACTAGCTACTCCCAAGCCACAGTATAGCAACAATACATACCCCAGGCCAACACAGCAGCACACAGCAAAGCCTGATAAACAGACTGCAAAAAAAACCTTCAGGGGAAATTACTGTGCCATGTACAACCCCACTGACAGCCTTTTGCAACTTCTATATTCTATACTGACACATGGTGGGAAGGCACTGTCTTTTGCTCTAGTAAGCTGTGAAGACTCAGTATTATTTTTTCAATCTCATTTTATATCAGTACATTTTGGGGCAGGGCTCATCTTCTTCAGTTCTGCACTACAAGAATTCCAGATGAAGAGTAGAATTTGTCCATCCATTCAAACTTCTATACCTATGTTATCAGCTGTCGCAACTTCACTTGCAAGGCCTAGTTTTTCAAGCTCTTTTCTTCCTTCTTGAGTTACTCTGAATGTTTCCCAGTGTCCCTACAGGTAGTACTACTCTAAAGTCTATGTCTGGTTTTCCAGACACCTTGCAGTGCCCCAAGACCTCGCTCCCATCAGTCCTATGTCACCTTCCTCTCCCTGTTGTACCAAGTCTGTCTCCTGCAAGGACATGAAACTGAAAACAAGTCGACACCCCCAGATACCTTGACTCCTTCATCTACCCACCTTCAGCAATGGCAGTGGATGTGCAGAGAAAGCCCACGGTGACCAATATTGAGAGCATTCCTGTGCTGGGACAGATGCTGAAGGGGCTGAAGGTGTCTGATACCTTCAGACTTTAAGACAAACTGGAACTCTCAGGACTGGAAAAGAGGTGACACCTTTCAGGATACTGAATCTTCGAAATGTTTGAACCCACACAGAGCCAGTGTGTATATATAGCTTTGATCCCAGATGCTGTACCTGAAAGTAGTATGAAGCTTTGTTTTGGTTTTACGAGAAAGGAAGTAGTGGGTTTGATTAGTACGTGCACAGTTAACCTCAAACAGCATGAACAAAAACAACTATTCAGCAGATGGAAAATATATATTCAATCTGAAACTGCCGTCCATTCTGCCTTAAGAATTGTGGGAGGAAAGGTAATCATCATTAGAGCAGTTCAGGCCCTTTGGTGGTGCCAGCTTGCAGAATCAATACAGTGCTTAATATTTTAGCAATCATCAGGTATTTCCTACCAGGACAACATGCCGACAACCATACTTCTGCCCAGTGTGGCACAGTGAATCACTGCAAGCTAGCTCCACCCCCCATTTCTTTGCTTGCTTTAATGTTAGTGCTTTTGATGTTTAAAAATTGCTACCCCCTTCAAAATACTGATTACACTTGCAATTACTTCATCTTTTTGTATCAGCAATGTGACTTGAATCATAACCCAGCCTCTTTAAGCTTTTCTGTTTCCAAGAAAAAATTATCTAGGTTTATAGCTAATGACTTCCACATCTGTGCAGAACTTTGCTACCTACAGACTTTACTGCCTAACTACCTTGACATCAACGGATGAAAAACACTGCAGGAGCTTTGATTATTGCTATCTCTTCTTAGAGCACCTGCATCATTTCAAATCTCAGTGAAACAGGTTTTGCTCATTGGCCTTTTAAAAGTCATGTAAGCTCTGAAAATTGTTTTGCTTTTTTATGTGATAGGCTGTCATATCCATGAATCATTGCCTAAAGAATTCCATAAAAATGAAGGTTCACTTCAGTTGTCCTGAAGGTCAGCATTCTTTTTTTACCTGCACTTTGAGAAGTTCTTTTAGAAGGTGCTTCATCATTTGTATATGTAGATCTAGTAGATTGCAAAGACCTGCTTTTGCACTGTGACCTAGAAAAACTAACAGCATTAGTTCTTGAACACTAGCCTGCCCAATTCAAAGATCCAGAATAAATACTTCGTCTTGAATTTACATGAATACCTAATGATATAAATAAGTGTACTGCTTCCATACCTAGGTATGCAATATTTGTTTGTAATGACAGATTCGCTGTCATTTTAATCTTAACCAGCATTCAAAACAGAACTGATGATAAATACAAATACTGCTATGGGAAAATGAAAAACTGCATCCTAATAATGAGGCAGGCACATACTGTATTACTGGTTAGACAAGCTTAAACCAATTTTAATAGTAAATGTAATATTAAATAAATGTTATTTCAACATAATGTACCAGAATATCAGTGAGATTTATGGCATGAAATTACCAGGTTATGCCTGACATTTTCATATCCAGAGTAGTAACTAAATTATCTGTCCTTTGCATCTTTTGGGCTTGAGTTTTGCATGCAGTTAAACAAATGATGCGTTTGAGCTTCATCAACTATAGTGTCATCTCCTGATAACTGATTGAGACTGCAAATTGATGGTGCAATTAGCCACTAAACGCTGGCAAAGGATTGTCATGTAAAACTCAGTGCTCATGCCACACATATCCACAGGATCTTGCACTGCTACAGTGAGAGGCAGTGCTCTGGCACTCCACTCTCTCATGTTTGAGACTGCTCTAGCAAGCTTTGTTTCCAGTGGTACTCATCTTGTTTCCTGGCTGTTTTGTTCTCAGGGTGCCTTTTCAGATCCACAACTTTTTCCTTTTTATCCTTGTTCCTCCTTAAAAGCCTTGTGTTATGATTATTACTAAGTAAAGCACAACATGTCTCCCTGCGGAGTCTCTAGAAGTCATCTCTGTCTTAGCAGATAGGGCAGCCTGAAGTGAGCCTAGGCTGCCTTGGGTTATCCCTTCCAATGGATAGAGATTACCTTGCCATGGTGCCTTCTACCCTTCCTAATCAGACTTTGGATCTTGAGTTAATGTATGCAGATAGCAGATAGATCATGCAGTAAAAGAGATCTTGTTCCAAGTAAGATCTCACTTTCACTGCTCCCATCTTTTCCCAGCTCAGTTATAGCATGAAACAAGGTACTGGTAACAGAATTAGTTCCCCACTAAAATAAAATCCACAAGAATCGCTGGGGACAGCTTTTCTCTCCTCTGTGTCCCTTATCTAACTACTCTTCAGCTGGTCTAGAGTGTCTGGACTTCTGCTTGCCCCACCTTCTCTGAATATATCATATGAAAAATACAGGCCATGCTTTGTGGGCCACAGCCACAGGACCTATCTTACTTAGTTACTGCACCTTCTTGTCTGTGTAGTCTGGTATCTTCCCGCCCTGACTGTTTTATCTTGGGAACTCTTCATCTTTCACCCCTTCCCATAAATGGAACCTTACACGTGGCCTAGTGGCCGGACAAGGGAATGGCTGAAAGAAGAGCCCTAGTTTTGACTTTGAGATTCAGGTCTTTAAGTGAGGTTATTCCTCAGGCTGTTTTTAAAAGCTTGTGCTTTGTGCTCCAAAAGATAAATGTTATATTCTTCTTTCCTTTAATGCACGTACTTAGACTATAGTGCTTTTTGTTCGTATGGGTGATATTAATTCCCATGTCACAGGAAACCTTTATAATACTTTACATATGCTACCACAGCAAAGTGTCAGAGCAGGGCAGAGGACTGAGGGCCTTGCAGTGCTAAGCTGCAGAGCCTTAAACAGAGGGTTCAGCTTAGGAGTGGTTTGGGCTTCACAACCTCTTTGAACTTAGCTGAGGGAGGGCCATGCAGTTTTACACTGGACTACACTACTGTGATTACTCAGATTGCTAGGAAGTTAAATAACTAGGTTTCTCATGTAAGTTTCTTTCTCATTTTGGGTTAGTCACTTGCATTCTAGTGATTTGCTTTTCTTCATTAACACTTGTTAGGGCAAACCTTCCTGCTGATACTCTGTCAGAATTCCCATTGCAAAATGTTATTATTCAAAAAATTATTTTCACACTTTTAAGCCTGTCTCATGCTGCCCATGTTTTTTTCGTCTATGACAGGAACTTGCTTGGTAAATTGCTTGAGATGTAATGGGGAGAAGAAATTCTTATAATTTGCATAAGTATCTGGTTTCAGGATATTTTGCTAAACTCAAAATGTGAGATCATGTCTTAGTATGTTCAACAGTTCACGTTTTTACCATGTTAGTTTGCCACAAACCTAGTGGGGTTTTGAAATGCACTGTCACTTGAAAAAAATCCAGATCTCTAAGTTGTATGGCTGAAGAAAAAATCTTTTGTACAAAACAAGAGGTAAAGAGAAAAGGAAATAACAATGACTGGAAAAATACTGTTTCATTACCATTAAAGGACTAAAACCTGGTTCGTGTAAATAAAGGCCTAGATATAACCAAGTTTGGTGGGTCAGGCTTAGTTCCTGAAAGAACCACAGTTCACATCACAAAGCTACTGATTTTTAAGTCTCTCAGAATTATTGCCTTTTTCTCAGCTTCTAACCTGGTTTTTTAAATGCTGCTCTCCAGTCCTAAGCCTGTGCCCTCAATCCAGCCTCAGAAGATGTGAGGACAGCACTAGCTGAGGAATTTTCTTTCCACTACTTCTGAGGGCACACAGGGTTGGTCTTCTTGTGCGCTTCTGATGACCAGCAGATTGTCCAAAAAGATTTGAGATCGGGGTGGATGTGTGAGTGTCCTTTTTCTTTGTGATACAATTGTTGGTATTTATTTTCTGGAAGCTAGGCTTTGTTTCCGCTACTGTAAAGGTAATTATATCCAAGCTTTCCTGATACGCACATCATCTATTTCTTCCCAACTTTTCATGCTACCAGTTCTCAGTTAGCCTTGAGTGTCTGCATTCTAGCCCTTACCTGGTTGGCTTTGCTACATGTTATTTGTCATAAGCCATCTGTGTCCCAGTAGCAACCAGGCCTCTGTGAATGTACTGCCCCCACCCCATCTCCATGCAGCTTACAGTCAAAATGTAAGATCTGAGATGCATGGAAAGAGATACAGACAGAAGTAAGAGGAAATGGAGACACAAGGCTTAGAAACAACACAGGCAAAAGGTCTTCACACACCGACTTCCTTATTCTTCTCCAGTTTCCTCTAGGGGGTTGTGGCAAGAGAAAGATTTCAGGACAAATTTTAACAGAGACCATAAATGTCTTGGCAAATGTTTAATGACTTCCCTTTACTGGAAGGAGTTTTCCAAAGCAGAGCTCCACATATTTGTTGTTTCTAGACCAACCACTTGGGATTGAGCACAGAATAAAGCAGGTATCTGCACCCCAAAGCAAACATTGAAAGCTAGTCTGTTTTCATGAATAAGCAGAGAAGAATCAAAGGAAGCCCCCAAGTCTAAAATTAAGACATTAATGTACCCCATGAGTGGAGAAATACTGGAGGAATATTTTATTTCCACTTTGCTTTCTTTCTTAAAGCATTGCAAAAAGGAAAACCAGCAAAAGATAGACATATTTCTGAGTCTCTGGCTCTGAAAGTGCAGCAGTTTGAATTTAGTGAGGGACAGAAGAATAAATCATAAATTTTTGCTGAAAACATGTGAGAAATGACGTTCTAATCAAAAATGAGATGGGTAAGAAATATTTTTAAAGGGTACAGATGAGGAGCATAATGAAGGGCCTACTTCCAGTTTACACAGGGCTAATGAAGTCCCTGATGTTAAAAAAAAAACAAAAACCAAAAAAAACACCAAAAAAAACCACCCAAACCCAAAAAAACCTGAGAAAGAAAATTATGGTATTTCAGACCATTAAGATCAAAGCAGGACTCCTGGAAAACCTAGAATTAAACCTTTATAAAGCAAAGGACTCAGTGAAGTTTACATAAAGGAGATAGTGCTCCAGCTCAGTAGACATACAGAGAATCCAAATGTTTCAAAGACAGGAGACCTGACAAAGAAAGGCATTTTCCTAAGCTCACAGTGTGAAGTTCATCCAAGGAAGGGCATGGAGCAGATTCTAAAGTACTTCTTTGAATTAATGACAAGTGAGTAATGAAGATCAACTTCATTTGCCAAAGTCTGGAGGCCATTTCTGAAGAGTGGATGTGCGTTGATCGTTAGAATGGAATGGGCTATAAAATGAAAGCAAATTAAATTAAATTAAGGGAGAAGTCAGTAGTGTAGCAGAAGGCAGAAGTCACTGGACAGGCACAAAGAAAATGACAAGGTGTTCAAACTGACAGATACACACTAACATTTGGGATATGCAGCAGTGAGCCAATGTTTGTCAAGGCCAGCAGAGATTGTTTCAGCAGTTGAAGTGAACGGGAATCATGAGCTAAGTCTTCTTGTTTGGTCACATTCAATCACATCCACATTTTGTCTGATTTGCCTTTGCAGGGACTAGATCTCAGAACTACAGCATAGTATGCATTTCTTCCCAGGGGCACACGAAGTTTGGGAACACAGGCCACAAGCCTTGGTCTTGTTTCCTTAGGGAAACAGCTTCTAGATAGAAATCTCAGAGGGCTTGTGATGAGATGGAGATAGGGAAATGGGAATACCAAGGGGGAAAGGATGTTTTGGCAGAAATATGAGTGGCTGGATCAGTGAAGGGTGTATGTAGGTTTTTAGCTTTCAGATGTCACTGTTAGGCTGAGTGAAATATATTCCCAGACAAAACCTGCCCAGAAGCCTCTGATGAGTGAAAAAACATTTTAGTGAAGACCAGATAATGCGCCACCTCCATTCCTGTCAATAATGCCCTTTAAATTTTGCATTACAGTAAGTGGCTGTGGAAACACAGTGCTGAGGGATGGGAACCATTTCAGAGTCCCTCCTTGCTATAAACCTTGCCTTGACTTTCTGTTTCACACAACTTCTCCTTGCCTCTTTCCATGCAGTTTTATTTACAAAAAGCATAGAATGAATAGTGGCTTTATCACAGATTGTTTATTCAGGGCTTGTACAAGAATGTATTCTTGGGAATTATGTCTGAGATCTGTAGGGTTGATGCCCTGATGTAAGGAACTTTAATGTTCAATCTGTTTGCCTTTGGTCCATACCACCACAGGTTACTGCAAGTTTATAGTGATGTATGCAAGGATTGTGAGTTGCCATTAGAATAGTTATTAAATCATAGGCTTGGGGCTCTGGAAAACAAAGACACAGAATTTCTAGCAGAGGATTGTAGAATAAATCCCAGACTTTGAAAGACTCTTTCTGGTTTTGAAGTAGAGCAGTTGCAAAAAAATTGTCACTCCGTAAGGCAGACATCTCTGTAAATGGGATACTATAGCCAAGCAGTGGCATTATGGCTGGCATCAGGTGAGTCAGCAAACGAAAAGCAGGTCCTATACCTTCCAAAATGTATTAGCTGCAGGATTTGTTGTTCAACCCACTCTTCACCACAGAATCTGATCTCATGCACAAAGCCTTACTCTTGGATTAGTGATAACTCAAACTCCCTTTGTCTTCCCTAGTTTATGAAGTATTTGAAACCACATTTCTAGGACTTAGCAATTGCCCTTTCCCTAAGTGCCTACCAGGGCTAAGTACAAAAACAAACCCCTGAAATGTCTGAGAGACCAGGTGTGCAAGGGGAGGCTGAAGTCTTTCATTAGTCAAAGTGCAGTTTGAAATAGCTGACAAGCCTCTACTCAAAAGGTCTGCTCAGAAGGTCCTTCTTACTCTACCTCTTTGCTGACAGACATTAGTGCTCCCTACAAGCTTTATCTTTCTCATATTCTTAGACAGTCACATCATAGCAACTCTTAGGATATTAACTTGAATGTGTGTGGCCAGCTTGCTCTCCTGGTTATTTAAGTTGAGCACTGATTAATGCCTGCTATAAAGCCTCTGACTGCAGTGAGCATTCAGCTTAAGTGCTTTTTCACAGCTCTAGCTGGTTCCTCCCGCTATCACACCTGAAAACCCAGCTAGGAAAAACTACATTTTAAAATTCAAATCCATCCTCCAAAAGAATTCTTAATGTTTTGGCCACAGGGATAACATACTAGAAAGTATGAAAGTGAACAGTTTTGTTGGCCTGTGTACTAGGGATGAAGGGGAGAATCAAAGGAAGTTGGCAAATGTATTCCTGGAGGGGAAAAAGATTATGAAAAAAGGCTGCAAAATCAGTAAGAGGGTGTATAAAAAGGGAGATGAGCTTGTGGGTAACACTCCACCTGGGGAATTCTTCTTTCAATATCAGTGAGATTGTATCTGGTACATACAAAGAAAACAAATGTGTTGGAAGGGGTCCAATAAAAATCAAACTCTAAGCAAAATAGGAAGAAATGTTTTGTATTTTACAATTTTTAAGGAATGCTGTTTAGAAAACACATGTACCTATTTTCATAAAACTTTTTAAAGTCCCCAACGATATTTTTCTTTTTTTAATCATTAGCTCTTCTGCAAAAAAAAGACCCAGCAGTGTCTTACATACTGGCAAAATAATTTTTTTCTTTTTTCTATCTAGAACCAATAATGGGTGAAATGAGAAAAAGGTGGAGGGAACCTTTTTCAGCAAGAGCAACTGCAGTTAAGCAAAGCTTTCTTGAGAAAGTTTCACTTCCTAAGGTTTTCTGCTATGTTTGCTCATTTAAATGGCCATTGTATTAACCCACTTTTTGTGAGTTTAAAATGTCAGCAACTAACTGATGTCTTTTAGAGGAAGAAGAAAGCAGACTGCCTGGTTCTCATTACTCTAAGGACCTAAGCACATCAACAAATTTTGCTGCCACAGCCTTGTAAGGGGTGTTGCTGCAATACTACGTGCCTCATGTATCAGCCTGTGTTGGGTTATTGCCAGGGGTCCAGATTCAGTGAAAATACCTGGTATCTCTGTACCAAGGGCTTTGGGCTAGACAGGTTAAGCAGGACTCAGTCTCCCTTCATTACCATTCCTTCAGCTACTGAACTACAGCATTGCCCATTCCTGCCTTGAAGGGGTTTAACTACAAATGCTCTTACAGAGAGCACTTTTCTTGTTGTTCTTTTAATACTGCATCCTGAAACAGAGTCATTTCATCTGCAAGCTATTTATTGGTAGATTGTGTAGTAAGCTGTAATGCACTGAGCTGGCAAATGCAGGCTCTGGAGAGGATGCAGCTATAATTTCTGACTGTGACTTGGCAGTGACTGATTAGTGTTTTGTTAAAGTCCCTGGGCCACTGAGGAGCTGGAGACACATGGAGCTGCAGGCCGTGGCGTCTTGAGAAATTTGGATTTGCCTGATATACTGTCAAGCTTTGGAATGGGGCTTTTGTTTTTGAAATAAACTTCTGCAGCCAAAAGTTTACGACAGGAGATAGTAATACACTTCAGGATCTTGGCCAGTACAATCATATTCTTTAATATCAAAGAAAGAAATTCAGAATTTCAAATTAAATAATTCTCTTTTTTTTTTCAAATTATTTTATTTTTCTTTCAAAGCATCATTTTCTTTCAAAAACCCCTCTATTTTAAAATAGTCAACAATATTTAAATAACCACAATCAAAATCAGGCCTAAATTCTTTTAGGATTACATGTCTGTTTTGAAGCCTCCGAATTATTACTGGTTTTACGTCTCAATTCACAAAAAAATCAAATTTTTCCTTTCGGTCTGACTGAAATGAGTCCTCTTGACTTTCCAAATTTGCCAATGAAACACAGAAAAATAATTATTCATTGAGTTCCAATGAACACCTTTCATAAAACTTCCAAATTATGCAAACTAATCACCTTCTGGGAAATAGTTATAGATCATTTTATGGTACAAGCTTGAAACGTGACTCAACGACTCTTCGCTTGTACACTATAACCCTCCTCACTCATCTGATTATTTAGATTTTTGCCTTGTCTATGGTTTTGAGCTCATTTCCACCCTCCCTCATACTACCATCAATCTTCTCTACTTTTCTTTTGCTTACAACAAAATGTTCTTTATCTTTTGAGATATCAAATGCTGCCATCCTGTGAGGCAAATGCAGCTGAGAGGACAAAAATGGTTACATGACTTGGTTCATGAAGTTACTTGTAAAACCTGTTACTACTCTGACGGTGTCAGCGGAAAGGATGAGGAGCAGCCACCTGTCCCTGGGGCACCCGTGGCACCCCCAGGTAGCACCGATACAGGGATGGCAGGGAGAGCAGGGAGAGCCGCCTGGCCTGCCAGCTGATGTTGCTCAGGATCTCTAGCAGAGCAGGAGTTCTTTTTGGCACAGGGTGGAGGGATTCTCTTCACAGAGGTGTGTCCTTGCAGGTGAACCTCTAGGGAAAACAAACACCAAGAAACACAACAGAACTGAGACACACAAGGTCAGACTGAGAGACCAGAAGCAGAGGAGGGAAAGGAAGAAGCTTTTGATTTCTCCCTCCTTTTGCAGCTACGCCGATCTCTTCATTTCCCTCTTCTCTGTGCCCTGTGACTGCCAACGCTGCACCAGAGAGCGCGGTGGGAAGCAAGGGCTGACAGCCTCCTCCTTATTGTCAACCAACACCCTTCTGAAGTGAATCACAGTCAGTCCCTCCCCAGCAGCCTTTCTGAAGCAGGACCCTGGCCTCATTCACCCTCATGCTGCCAGGCTTCTCAGTCCTTCTTTTGAAGAGAACACCTGCCTCTTGCTTTAGTATTGCTGCTTTAATAGTAATTTAGTTAATTAATTTAATTAAATTTAGTAATTTGCACAAGAAATGTTCTCCTTCTTGCACTTCCCACTCATGCATAGGGCCAGTGGGGCCTCGGGGTGGTATTCTGGGTGCCCCAGCTGAGCACAGGTCCTTCCCCTAGCACTAAAATGGACAGCAGCCACCTGCACACTGTGTAGGTGGTAATCCATTTGCTCTGCACTTCAGAGATTTAACTGCATTTTTAGTTGTTATTTGGATCCATTTAAGTGCCCACAGGTTCTTCAAGGCTTTTGCTCAGTTACCTAGTTTAATAGCAAATATCATAAAGGCCACATCTAGCTTATACACTCCTAGCTGTTTAAATGCCTACATTAACTGTTTCATTGTTGGACATTTTTTCCCCTTGATAGCTGGAAGTTTTCTACAAGCGTGTGTGCCTACAGCAACCATCATTCATTTAGCAGGAAAGGGAAGGCAGATGCTAAGGTATTGTGTTATCAAGGACAGATCAGTTCTTTGATTCCAGTGCCACCAAGACCTCCTTGAGTCCTTGAAGATCAGGCAGGAAGCAGAGCTTAGCTGATGGCACCTTATCCTCTGAGTTGCTTTTGCTCATTTGAGGGATATTGTGAAGCCCAGACAATCAACATGTCTTAGTGGCAAATCATGTTTCATGTGACTTGATTTCTGGTGAAGACATGACAAAAGGTTTGTCCTTGTACTCTTAAAACTGCAGGCAGCTCTAATTTGCATTGGCAATTGTCATCCTTCAAGAGGAAATTCTCCTCAGGGAGCAGCACTGTTTGCCAACCAACAGGGCCACCTCTACTGTTACACTGTGGGCACACATTCAGTGCAGGTGCTGTGGTGCTGCTTTTGAGCTGCTAAAAGATTCCTCTTGTGACAACAATCTTACACAAAGCAGCACTAAGCCTTCCCTGCCAAGGGAGGACTGGCCTGCCGTGAGGTGTGTGCTACTGCCAGGTCTCAGCTCTTATCTCTTAAACTAAAGTAGCTATCAACCTCCCACCGCATCATTTCCCTCAGGCAGGCCAAAACCACTGCCTTTTAATTGATTAAACTTGTGGGATTTTACTGTGTAAATTATTGTGATCCAAGTGAGAAGACACTGCATGGTGCCTGAACTGTCTCATGACACAGAGAAGGAAGGGTCCCTGTCCTGTGGGTGTGGTTTCACTGACAGCCTAACCCCATGGAAGAGCAACTTCTACCAGAATGGGCAGGATCATTCCCTGTCCCCCCACATCTCTAGCCGAGTAGCCCAGTGCCTCTCTCTCCCTTGTAGCGGCATTAGCCTTTGTGCAGCTGTGCAAGCTAAATCCTTTCTTTATTCCAGTTCATTCCCACCACCAAATTAATCCCAGTGCCACCACAACAGAGTGGTGGTGCAGCTGGAGGCCAGAGAAGCTGTCTGGATGGTGCCGCCTTTTCTTGATGATACTGACTGAGATCAGGTAAAGCAGATCATGAAAACATGCCATAAAATACTACCTAGCACAAAACACTCCTGACCATCAGGACAGGACTGGAGAATTCCTCAAGGCTTTCTCCTCAACCATGTACATTTTGTTTGTGTTTAAATCTTTCCGAATCTTGACTCTCCAGCACACCGTATACAGTACATCTAATATATAGTGAAGATAAGTAGATCCTAAACACTTAGTCTGTGATATGGCTTAACACACAAGTGTGATATGGCTCACATTTGTGAGCAGTATCAGGGAACAAATGAATTGAATGAATCTTTGAAATTGAAATTTATTTCTGCACAGTTGTCTGGTGAGGCACTTGAAGTCTACTCAGCTTTGACCTCAGAGGCCCTATAAGCAATGACTGCTGTAGTAAAGTTTTCCAGCAAAATAGTACATTTGCTCTGACAGAAAGGGCTGAAGGAGGGGCTGTGAAAAATATCAGAAATATTTAATTTGAACAGGGGAATGTCTTCCAGAAACACACAGTTCACTACAGAGAGAGACAGACATATCCAGCGAATGTGATGGGGTTAAAGCAGGGCTGAGCTCTCTCTCCAAGGAATAAGGCAAATCTGGGCATGTTGGGAACCTCACGAGGGAGGTCAGGGAAAAGGAGTTGAGGGTGCCCAGAATTTCACTCTAGTTGTCTGTGTTTGTAAGGTAAATCCTGTTGGATCAGCGATAGCCATAGGAATGATGGAGATGTGAGGAACCCTGCTACATGTCCCTGTGAACAGCAGATGCTGCTTTGGGTGTTTGCCACAAGACACTTGTTTCTGGAATGAATGGCTCTGGGCTCCAGGAATACCCTGTCTGTCCCCACACCATCTCCAGTAGCCATGGCTGAGTGTTTTAAGGTATTTAAACTCAAAGATCAAGTGTCAGTTACCAGCTCATGGTGCTGGCAGGGGGACAGCCAGCCCTTACCCCAGGGCAGCCAGCAAGTGCTCTCACCAAAGGGCCCCACACTTGTGGAGTGAGGATGTTCCAGTACCAGCTCCAGATAAGCAGTTTAGATGCAGCCACCCAGCTTTGGAGGCTGAGAGGTTTTCACAGGAGTGTCCTTGGACCCACTGGATTTACTAACAGGCACAGACCAAGATTTAGCCCCAGGGAAATGGTGCAAAGGGAACTTTTCTTGCAAGCTTTGTGAGCCAATGTTCCTGTAACTCTGGGGGTTGGAACCCTGAGGCTTTATAAGGAACTCACAAGTTTCTTCCCTTCCAGGAAGACCATACCTTTTACATTAAAGAGTGGGCCTCAACTCTTAAAAGCATTGTTACTTTTTTCCCTAAAATACACCCACACCTTCAAGAAGCATTTGGACAACGCTCTCAGGCACATGGTATGATGTGTGAGGTTGTCCTGTACAGGGCCAGGAGTTGGACTTTGATGATCCTTATGGGTCCCTTGCAGCTCAGAATATTCTATGATTCTATGATATTTATGTTTCACATTTATGGTGTTGTCATCCTCACTTTAGGACCAGGTTTGTCATCTTGTATGTAGTCCTTGTAAGTGGGGGTGTAACAAGAAACAACAGCTGCTGACCACTATAACTTCATGGCCCCAAAGAAAAGGGAAGATAAAAAGAGATGGGGAGTGAATCTCAGCTTAATTTCTCTAAATTCAGCATTCCAAAATATTTAAGCATAGCCAGTTAGGTAAAAACTCTGGTGTAAATGGGTAATGAAAAAAATAACTTAGAAGTAAAAGAATGAGCTGTCTGTGCAATAATGTTCTTATCAGGCCTCCTTGATAGATGAACAGGGCAATATATATCTTTGGCCTTTGCCCTTTGGCAAGAGTGTTATGTGTTATCATGCAGTATATTCTTAGAAAAGCATCTGCCATACCTTCCTGAAGAATTCATTTCTCGCAAGCCCTCCCCCTTTTCAGTTCGAGAGCTGTGGGTTTGTACAAAGTGTCACTGTAAAATAGGTCTACCACAGCCAAATGTCACTTGACATGCTACATTCTCAGAACCAGCAATACCGTGCCTTTGGCAGGAATGATGAAGTATTGAGGGTAACTATGAAACGCGTGTGAGCCAGCCAAGCCTTTCCTTTCGTATCCTCCTCAGCACTACTGGTCTTTGCTTTAGTGTGGCGTGCCTGTGTGGCTGGATGCCCCTCTCAGATGTCCTCCAGAAGGGAACGTGCTCCCTGCTTTTTCTACTCAGTGTTGCTCACAGTTGTGTTGGGAAGACCACAGCTGAAAGCTCGGTGCCCTTCTGCAGGTCACAGACCATTTGCACCGGGGATTCACATGGCCCCAGACAAAGCCCACAAGGCAGAGCATGGCAGGTGCTGCATGACATAGGGAAAAGGTGCTATCAATATCATGGGGGTCCAGCCCAAAGCTTGAACAAATCCAGTATTTCAAGTTCATTTTTCACTGCACAGTCACTACACCATTCCCCAGTCAGCAGGTGAGGCATGGCGAGTGTAGCATCCTAGTAGGTGTTCTGGTGGGAGCACCACACAGGAAAAAAAACAGTGGCTTTGTCCTTTGGCCAGTTTTGTGCAGAGCCAAATTCTCCTGCCAGGGAACATTTTGTCATTGTTCAGTGCTGGTGTCTTCGTAATTTATGAGGCTGAAGGAGTATCACTGCATGAGGATGTGAGGTGAGAAGCCCAAAGTTTATCAGCAGTTTGGGAGCTGGTGGGAAATGTAGGGAATATTTCCTGCTGTCCTGGGATGGAGTCATACTTTGTCTTGCAGAGTTTTAGACTGGGAAGCAGAAGTGTAAACCTGGAATAGTTGTCTAGATCGAGTAAAGCTTATTTCTGGGGTTTGTACTATCGGGCTTTGTTTACCAATTGAGACAAGTGAACACTATGGAATGAACGGAGTTGTGAGAACTGTGGTGAACCTTCTGGAGCCTCCAGTTCCCTCATTTGGCCTTTATATAAAGAATGAGCAAAAAGACCCCTGACCTCTTTCTCTCCTCCCCACATCCTCTCATGTGGGAACTGTCCAAGCCAGTCTTGGGAGACCTCTGGTACTCAGCACTGAATGTCACTGCTTTCAAGAACATTTGTTACTTTTGGAAATGCATCAAATTCCTCTGAACCCTGGGGAAAGGCTGAATCGGATCTCAGCTGAAGAGAAGCTCCAAGTTCCTTTTCCCACATGCAGTTTTCCTCGGCTCAGCTCACAAAGTGCCCATGTTGAACACAGGACTGCAGCCCCTCGTGTGCAGCAGCCCATCAGAGTACGTGGTTTTCCAGAAGGGACACACAGTGTTCCTTCCAGGTGCTTAACTTAGCCTCTTATTCTTGCAGCAGAGCAGATAGATGCACGGGCCACAGCTGAGGCAAAGCACATCCCAGAGTCGGTGGGGTGCTGCTAGCTAGCTCCCTGTGGGCCTGTAAAGGCAGGAGAATTTTGATCCACACGGATCAGCAGGTGGAGAAACACTGATACCAGGGACTTGCCCCCTTTCCTAGCTGCCCTCCTGTCTCCAGGAGGCTGTGAATCCATGTGAGTGTAAAGAGAGCCAGAATGAGCCCTCGGCTGCGCAGGGGGAGACGGTGCGCACCGGCGGTTTGCAGACTCCTGGTGCAGAACAGCAGCTCGTGCCTTTCTCCGGAGGGCCTGGCGTGGGCAGAGGCAGGAGGGGGCCTGCGGCAGCGCGGGGGCTCGGGGCTGCCGGGCGGGAGTGAGGGTGGGCAGCCACAGCGGCGGGCGACGGCCGCGCGGGGGCGCTGGCGGGCGG
>VZRQ01000477.1:1161607-1246378 GCA_013397975.1 Machaerirhynchus nigripectus
GCCCGGCCCCGCCCGGCGCCGCCCCCCGTCCCGAGCAGCGCCGCAGCAGCAGCGCCGTGCCCCTTCACATGCCGAGAGGGGACGGAGTGCGCCTGTGTGCCGCGAGAGGGGGACTACGCGGGGCTTGGCGTGTACGAGCTCTGGGGCAGCGGATACCTCAGCCTGTTGTCGCTGACTGCGACCACAGCACGGGAACAGGACATGACAGCGTGAATGCAGCTTTCTGTAAATTGTGGATGCTGCTGAAGCCCACTGCTATTCCATCAGTACACCCACAAGTAGACCTACAGCAAATAGGAGCGTACTTAATCCACTCGCCGGAGTAAAATATGATCTCGACCACATTTTTTTATTTCATAACCATGACTACTCAAAAGCTCCTCTTCAAGAATGAAGCCTTTTTTGTTTTGGTTTGGGTTTTTGTTTTTGTTTTTTGGTTTTGTTTTTTGTGTGTTGTCCAGGGACAACACTGATGTGCTGTACAAATGCTTCAAGTTTAAAGGCACGGAAGTGGTTTGCAGAATTTTTAAATATCATTTTGGTAATTTAAAATCACTCTGCCTTGCACACTTGTATCACACTTAGTAAAGCAATTGAATTTCCAGGTGTTGGGCACACACGGTGATCTATTTAATACTGTGATTGTTGCCATTTTTTTCTGAAAGCAGTAAAGGCATAGGTGTGCATTACATTTCAGGATCACTTTCTATATTTTCGCATTTCCTCTTTTAGTATTAGATGCTCCTTTTAATTCTTGATCAATTTATGTCCTTCTGGGTTTTTTTATTTATGTCCTTCTAGCTCAAAGGCTGTCCATGTGTTCAAGGGGAAAAGTTGAATTTCTATGCAGCCAAGTAAAAATTGAAAGAGCAAATAGAGCTGTTTCTTGTACCTTTCCCACTGTGAGACATAACTACTTCAGGCAATGCTTCAGGCCCATTTGAGTGTTGTAGCTCTTAGAGGGTGGCTGGGCTTGGATGAGCAGTGTGCTCCCATCCCCCAAATGACCATGTAAGAGTTGCTGTACCACTGACACGGTTACCTGAGCAGTCATAGACACATTTTGTGAGGCTCCTTGAGCTAAGTAGCTCTTTGGCTGCTGTCTGCTTCTGTTCAGCTCTGCACACTGTAAAACCTTTTAATTATTTTTCTCTTAGCAAGCACTCAAGCCCACAGTATTTTTTCTTAAATTCTCTAACTGTGTAAAAGAATAAAGAAGTCTGCAGATGAAGGATTTCTCTTCTAATCTGAATTTTCTGCACCATCTTGAGCAGTCTGGCTTGGAGAAGCAGCAAGCAGTTTTCTACCCACCTGTGAGGGAACATCTGCTCTGCTGCAGATGGATGTCAGCAGTGATAGCTTGCTACTGCCTGCCCAGATCACTTTTCCTTTCCAGCTGATATTCTGGACTAGGGCAATGATATTATTCTCTTGTGATTTCTGGCAGAGTACCCTGCTCAGACTGAAGATGAACCAAACAGAAGGTAGAGTAGAGCACAAGAGGTGAGAAGGTTTTTTTCTGGGAACTGCCTAAGGCAGGCTGGTAGCCAGTGCAAGTGTCTGCATTAAGGTAGTTCTCCAGAGCCCCTTCAAATCATCAGAGAGAAATCCTGTTTACTGATGTCAGTAAACCTGTTTCTTTAGGCTCTCTCATAGGCCATGAGTGGACTCACTGTAGTGTCAAGTATAGATCTACATAAAATTACTACAATGAGTGAAATACAGGTCATTTTAACATGTGGTCTGGCAACTTGCAGTTGTGCCATTTTTGTGAATGAACAAAAGAACTAGGAAAATGGGAAAATGCATCTCTGTATCGTTCTGATAAGAAACAGGATCAACCTGATAGGAATGAAAGAACTGAGTTCAGAGAAGATCACAGAATCATAGAGTAGTTTGGGTTGGAAGGGACCTTTGAGATCTCTAGTCCAACCTTCCTGCAATGAGCAGGGAGATCTTCAACTAGAACAGGTTGCCCAGAGCCCCATCCAACCTGACCTTGGATGTTTCCAGGGCTGGGACATCTCCCACCTCTCTGGACAGCCTGTTCCACAGTTTCACCACCCTCACTGTTAAAAATTTATCTTATATCTAGTCTAAATCTACCTTCATTTAGTTTGAAACCATTGCCCCTTGTCCTATTGCATCAGGTCCTGCTAAAGCATCTGTCTCTATCTTTCTTGTAGGCCCCTATTAAGTATTGGAAGGCTGCAATAAGGTGTCCCTGGAGCCTGCTCTTCTCCAGGCTGAACAGCCCCAACTCTCTCAGCCTGTCCTCATAGGGGTGGTATTCATCCTTCTCACCATTTTTGTGGCCTTCCTCTGGATGTTCTCCACCAGGTCCATGCCCTTCCTGTATCAAGGACACAGTACTCCATGTGGGGTCCCATAAGAGCAAAGTAGAGGGGCAGAATCCCCTCCCTCACTCTGCTGGCTTAGCTGCTTTGGATGCAACCCAGGACACAATTGGCTTTCTGGGCTGGGAGCACGCAGTACTGGCTCACATCCAGCCTCTCATCCAGCAGCACCCCCAAGTCTTTCTCAGAAGGGCTGCTCTCAGTCTGTTCATGCCCCAGCCTGGATTAACACCAGGGGTTGCCCTGACCAAGGTGTAGGACCTTGCACTTGGTCTTATTAAACCTCATGAGATTCCCATGGGCCCACTTCTCAAGCTTGTCCAGGTCCCTCTGGATGGCATCCCATCTTCAGGTGTGTCAACAGGACCACTCAGCTTCATGGTGTCCGCAAACTTGCCAAAGGTGCACCCGATTCCACTGTGTATTGTAACTGATGAAGATACGTAACAGTACAGGCCCCAGCACAGACCCCTGAGGGACACCACTTGTCACTGATGTCCATCTGAACATTGAGCCATTGATTACTACCCTCTGGATAAAACTGGCCAACCAATTCCTCATCCATCAATCTGTTCACCCATCAAATCCATCTCTCTCCAATTCAGAGAGAAAGGTGCTGGGGGATGGTGTCAAAGGCCTTACAGTTTAGATAGATGGCATCTGTAGTTCTTCTCTCGTCCCCAGATGTAGTTGCTCCATGACAGAAGGACACCAGGTTGTCTGGGTTGATCTGTTCCAGGATCTTCCCAGGCACAGAGGTGACAGGTCAGTAGTTCCCATGGTCCTCCTTTCCATGCTTCTTAAAAATGGGTGCAGTATTTCTCTTTTTGCAGTCACCTGGGACTTCACTTGACTGCCGTGTCTTTTCCAATATCACAGAGAATGGCTTGGCAACTACATCAGCCAGTTCCCTGGGGGCTCTGGGATGCATCTCATCGGGTGCCATAGATGGTCACAAATGCAATCTTCTCTTACAGTGGGAGGCACTTTGCTCCACCAGTCTGCCTGTCATGCAGTCCAGTCACTCAAGAGATGTGGGAAGAGGGGTTTCCAGTGGAGACTGAGACAAAAAAAGTTTTTGAGTACTTCAGCCTTCTCCTCATCCATTGTTACCAGTTTGCCAGGGGGCAGTGTGCACTTTCTTTGACATTCATGGAGATTCGGGACCAAATCAGGGCTGAACTATTTCTAAGGCAAACTATTCATGAATGCAAAGTGCCTAGGTGTAGACGACAGCTATTACATTTATATTGTATGATGACAGTATAATGAAATTGAGAAACAAAAGAAATACATGATCTCCCATGAGTTTTATTAAGTGCTCCTTCACTGAGGACTCTTTTCCTGTTTTCATTTCTTTTCCACATCAGATGTTCCAGCAGGGTGTTACTTTATTGTGCACCAGAGGAGGGAGATACATATCCACAAACCTTCTGAGAAATACATTTACAGGAAATAAAAAACAAACAAGCAAGTCTTTCTGCACCACTCTCTGTGTGAAGAAGACTGTTCGGTCTCACACCTGTTAAATTGCTTAGTTAGGGATTCAACTAGTGCTAGCTACTGAAAATGTAGTGAGCTACATAGTGATCATCACATGGTCTTCAGGTGCTGCGATGCATGAGTGTTATCTGTGGGAATGAGAGCCCACCACGTGTCATACACAAACAACAATCAGTGCTGTTCTAAGAAGTCCATCTT
Organism: Machaerirhynchus nigripectus; assembly: GCA_013397975.1. Lineage (NCBI taxonomy): Eukaryota > Metazoa > Chordata > Aves > Passeriformes > Dicruridae > Machaerirhynchus > Machaerirhynchus nigripectus. The sequence continues at coordinate 1,165,666 of VZRQ01000477.1, forward strand.
TTTAATTGCTTTGCTGGCAGATGGATTCTGCACAGTCTCATTTTCTCACTGCAGGCTGCCTTTGTTTATTCTCACTTTCTAATCAGATAATTCAGTATGGTTTGCAGACACATCACTCTGCAGAGACATACACACCACTAAAACGATCTCACAGCTTTTTTTTCTGCAGCGTTGGAATTGCTCCATTCTGGTGACTTAACCCTTCAAAACCTAAAACATCTCAATAGAAAAGGAAACAGATTTTACACAGGTGAGGGTTGCCATTTTGGTTTTGAGATAATGGAGCCATTTCCACTTTCTCTCCATTCTCCTTGTCATGTGAAAGTCATAAAAGGTTGACAGTCAGCCTCTTCATTTACATGAAAGACTCAAGCTTCAAGCTATCTCCTGAAATACTTTTCCAGTAAGGGCATCTGCAAAGGTTTTGCGAAATTATTTGCTTTATTCACCTAGGAAAAGATAAGATGACCTGACATTTTGACTCTTTCCAAGTGTATGGAGAAGTCAAAGGCTTCTAAAAGAACCCATGTCCAAGAAACTTAATGGATTATTTAGGTGGCATGCAAAGTTCAGCCTTGTGGTGCCTGAAATGGTCTCTGTACATCTGGTGGCTCAGGAGTTCCTGATTTATTTAAGCTGCTTTCAGGTACTTGTCCCTGGAGAATAGAGATCTCATATCAATTTGTGGGTTTGTTTGAGTACCAGATCCCTTGAAGAGCTTCTGTTTGTCCTTCTTTTCCTTGTAACAACAGAAGATTGTTCTGATGTGCCACTGTTCTTTGTCTCACTCTTCATAGCAAGATTTTACCTTCTGGTGATACAGGCTGTTACCCAGTGGATGGCTACATTTCTTCTGAGGTTTTGAAGGAATTCTTCCTCACATGGTTGTCCTCTCTGGGCACAGGGCTTGCCAAGCCACATCAAGAGGGTTTTGCTTCAGTAGCAGAGACCTCGTGTTTGAGGGCAAAAGAACCATTACACAGCCTCTGTTTATTTTTGTATTAGTTCTTCAAACAACTTAGGTGTTGCCATACTATTTCCCAAGGGGATGGGATTCCTGCTATAATGTAGGGATGTCTGTTCCTACAGTTGATGTCAGCAGTAAGATTCCGTATTTGCTAAAGAAATACCAGCACATGCTGACGTTGCAAAGAGGGCACAGTTCTTGTGCTTTCATTCAGCGTCACTGTAAGCAATTTCCCTATCCTATCAGTTAATATTTGCGAGTGCAGCTGGAAACTGGAGGCCAGTGGCCTATAGATGACAAATTTGTTTTGACCCCCGGAAGGGAGAGTTCTTTTGAAATCAAAGTCATTGGTGTTGAAATCTAAATTAAAGTGACCCAATTGCCAAGGCTTCCTCAATGCAGAAGGAGGTTAATTAGGCAGCCATCCTTCTCCTGAGCAGTCTCTGCTTTGAGAGAATGAGTAACAGCATGAGCTGGAGTCTACACTACATAATGCCATTAGGTTTATTACTCTGCTTTTACAGCTCACAGTAAAGAGAACTGTTGCAATTAATGAATGAAGTGAATAGAATGCTGCGGTTGAGGTCAGGGTGCGGTATAAAATACAGAGCCCAGCTCTGCCAGTCACATACTGGCAGGAGAAAGCACCATAGTTCGTCAGGAAAGGAAAATGGGATCAGCTCGTCTTTTCAGTGGAAAGAAATCTCTCCCTCACATGTATCTGACAGCATCCTACCAAAACTCTCCAGGAATGATAGCTGGGAGCAGAGAGGAAGTTAATGAAAGCTCAGAGTCCAGGAAGAAAGAGACCGTTCAACCAATTAGCCAGAAACTTGAGACACTCCTTTGCAGATTGCTGACTGCAGCAGGCGGGTTATATGTGGTGTTATGAAAAAAAAAAAAAAGATGTTTCCAGTTCCATAAATCTCATGCTCTTGCACCAGTGTAAATCCCAAACAGTCACGGCTGACAGTTCACTGTTGTGTAGTAGAGAGATGTGGGTTATGTTCCTCTTCTCAAGCATTAAACCGGTGCTTGACTGAAAACAAAGCCAGCTCATCCCAAAAGGCAGTAACAATATATATTCCTCTCTTTTCATTCCTTTTTCACTGTTTATACACCCAGTTTAAAAGCAAACAGCCACACATGCCAATCACATTATAATTCCTTACATTTTCTTGTATTCTACTTCCCGTCAATCAGCTCTCATCTGTTTTGCCTTTACCCTCTAAACTCTTCAGGGTATGAAATATCACTTTTCAGTTTGAACAGAGTGGAAAAAATAGATCTTTGATTCTTACTGTAATATAAATGTGTATTTGTGATCACAATGACTGCAATTGCATAAAATGAAAATCATTAAGATTATTTCTCAAAGCTCCTGTTAAAGGCCCTGGGATGACTGCTAGCTAATGATAGAAATCCATTGCTTTCGGGGCAAGCTAGGTCATCATAAAGGCTTAATGTCTTCCACTGGAGCAGCTAGGTTTGTTGGAAACCAGACACCATTGCCAGATGGAGCACAGGTCTGCGTGGTTATGTTCTGTTGCAAAAAGCCTCATGAGTTGTGGGTCCCCCAGGACGAGACAAGAGAGTTCGTATGATCTAGTTTGTAAGAGGAGTGACTGATGCATTCAGAAAGCAAGTTTCTTCAGGCATGGTTTTTTCCATTAGAAAGGGACACACTTTGCCAACCAGAGAACAGGGCAGGCAGCAGTCACTGAGCAGCATGGACTGTTTGTGCAAGGAGACCTTACACTGAGCAAAGCTGGGGAAATAAAAAACCATGCTGGCATAACTGTAAAAGAAACATCATATTCTCATAGAACTTATTATACCTCTCTCAACCATGCACAGATGTTCCCTGCAGGATAAAGCATTTTCAGTATGTTCTAATGGTGGGAATGGGGGTGAGGGGCAGAAGGGGTGTGAGGTGGATCTAAAGCTTCCTTCTGCCCTTTAAAAAACACTCATTTGTCTTCTGGGTGTACGTTTGCTCGATCTGCACTCTGTTCTTCCTCCTTGTTTCGTCCCCAGTACCGTGATGTTGCAAATTTGTTGCAAGTCAAGCATCAGCAAATCTCTCTCTGGGTGGAACTATTTCAGGGCAATGCTGTGCTTGAATTCAGTGTGAGGGTATCACCTGTGGTTTCTGGGTTGTGCAATACGAGAGATCACTTACAGAGCTCTCTGTTGATATTGTTTTCTTGGCTTCCCTTTGATGTTGACACGTGCAGCCATATAAATAAGTGATAAAGTGAAAAATAAGCTCTGGAAAGACCACAGCTCTGACGGCCAGACGTGTTCCAAGTGGTAAATAAGGGATATGTCAGAAAGGAAGTGAAATGTGTGGAAGGAAGAAAACAAGAACATTTATATGTTTCTGTCCCAGCCCCTGCAACTTTGCAGGTTCGCTTTTATAATACTTTCCCCTTCATGGCTCTTAGTGTTGACATTTGCTGAAGAAGGGAATGAGGATCTGATATAACATCTTCTGAAGTTATCACTGTCATTTGTACTACAATATGAGGACCTTGACCAAGACTTGGGGTCCCAGGTACTCTACAAAAATGTAGTCACCAGTAAAAACAGCCCAAAGAGCTTGCAGTCTCAATAAGGAAGATACATAGGAAGTGCCAGTGAAAGCTCAGAGGCGGTGCTGACAACAAAGCTCACCTATCTGCTTCTCTGTGTCATCTTTACATTACACTGCTTCTGCCAAGTCTTTCTGATGACCTCTTAGCACAGGTGATCTTGGCCACCAAACTGTTGAATTGTAGGGACAGCAGCTACCCAGAGCTATAGGGCATCTACAGGAATAGATGAAAGAATAGACTTCAGTCATTATTTTTGCTGTACATGAATATGCTCACAATCTGTGAAAGAATTTCACAGACTAATTTAGTCTAAATTAGACTAAATTTCAGACTAATTTATCCTTTGCATGCAAAGCAAGTTTCATAGTTTGCAGAGGGAATGTATGCTGAGGATGCTTGTCAATACCCTGGCAATCTTCTTGAGGAATAAAAAATGTGAGTCAGTGTAAACCTCCTGCTCCCAAGTCAGACTTATCACCTTCGCTTGTCTTCTTGCTATGTAACGTGGTGTATTCCCAACCTTTCCTGAAAAGCAGTGGGACAGATGATCTTCACAAGGGTCCAGCCTGGTGGTACAGACAAATTCTGACACAGATCTTTGACTTCTGCTGCCTTCAATTTGCCATACTCTGTTAATCACAGTGTACTGCCATGTGGCTTTACTCCCACAGCAGCAGATATGCTGTCTCTTTTTTACGTGGAAACATGTTTCCCAAGCCTGTCTGCTGATAACCAAATCCTCTGTCCATAGTCCTAGGGGATGACTTGAGTTATGGACAGCCTGTGAAAGATGGTCAACTCTGTGACAATAGGAAAACTCATTACAAAAAAAATCCCAATCCCAAAGCTTACAAATGATCAAGTGACTACCTCCTCTAGTTCCTGTGGAGGAGTGAGTCCCCCACAAGGTGCACATGCACCCGTGGTGGGTGCAGTGGGTAGAGCTTACAAGCAGTGTGAAGAATGTCCCAGTTGTGCTTTCTATCCTCACAGCTGCTGAGCTTCATACATGTGCATGAGCACCATACCTCAGCTTCCCCCTTCGCTTCCTTTTTCTATTTCTCGTCTCCTTAAGAAAGGACTGGCACATCACTCATGTGTGTCACATGTATGTTCTATATATGTCACAAGTCTGACATCTAGCCCATCCTAGTGCCAGCCCAACTGCTTTCCAGATGATAGCCTAGCAGAGATGAAACATGGAAAGGCCAGGCAGGATGAGCCAGCTGGCTTCAGCTGGGGGAGGAGGGACATTAGAGTGCAAGCCAGTGTCACGGTGATGATGAGTCACCCAGGTATGCACAGTAACTACAGTGGTGGCCCTTCCAACAGCCACAACATCCTTTGCACTGTCTCTTGGTTTCCTGTTGCCAGCACAAAAACAGTTTGCCTTTAGCAAGTAAAACCCTTGGTTTCTCCGTATTTTCCCACTGTCTTGGATCCTTTAGAATTTTGCTGTGTCTTTGTAATCTGTATGCATATGAGATGCTAAACTTGGAGAGATTACAGTGTGAACTCAATCCTAAGGGGTCTGAGAGTGCTACTTAGCTGTTAGTGCTCATGTCATTCAACAAGAGGCAGCACTGAATTGATCAGTCCCTCAAATTTCACAGATTTTTGGTTCTGATAACTTTCTTCTGCCCTTCTGTAGTGAAAAGTGCTAAACATTAGTTTGCTGACCCAGATTGCAATCCAGCATTTACATGAGGGAAGAAGATACTCCTGCAGCAAGTTGCACAGATGTGCAACTTCCTCACACAACCAATGATACATCAACTGGATTCCTTCCCTCAGTAAATGGACACAAGAACTTGTTTGCAAGAGCAAGAAATTAATCTTTATTGACCAAACATTCATTATGGCAGCTATCGAGAACAAGGGAGTTTAATTTTTATAAAGAGGTCTGTTTAGTGGGGAAGGTAAATGTCATATTTTGCACTTGGGCAAGAAGGGTTAGTCAAGCCCTTGGTTTTTCTGGGCTGTAGCTGGGACATAAGAAGAGTGCAACATGCTCTCTTGATGATTAGAATAGCTGTAGCAGAGCCACAGGGAATCCACTCTCTGATCTGCAGTCAAAAAGGGATGGTCATCAGTGTTCTCACTGGGCATAGTGATAAGAGTGTTATGAATATATCTCAAGTCCAAGGCTAGAGCAACTTACAGCAAATTTGGAGGTGTAGGAAAGTCTCACTTCTAAATACAGATACTCTGAATTTATAATTTTTCTGATACTTCTTATATCTCAGTGGCTGGTAAGTTGACCCAGTCAAGTCAGAAGACAGCCAAGTCAAACATTACTAATCTAGAAATACCTTAGACACAGTGAGCATACTGTGCTTGATGTGCAGTCCAAGATATATGTGCACTGGTTTGGGTTTTTCATTTTATATTTACATATATACATAATAATGGAGAGGAAAGACCAAAGCTTGCACTTCGGTGTGTACAGTTGTTTACATGTCCATACGTATAATATCCCTCAGTATCCAATGCAGGAGATGCCTTTGCTTTAAATCTTTTTTTAAAAGACTGATTTCTGTGCAATGTCTGCAGCAAGCAGTGTTTAACTGTGTGCAGAGGTTTGTTCTGTCACAGGCATAAACATGCAAGGACAGAAAAACCCCATCTTTCACATGGACACTAACACTTGTGTCATGAACCCAGGGCTTCCAGTTTCTGCTAGCATCCATCAATAGCAGACCAAACAAAATGTTATTTTGTAAATTGACTGCACAGCAGATAGCTTTTCTTGTTGCAAATCTCCATACTTCATCAGATCGGAGGAAGGAGGAGGGAAAATCAAACTCCATGCCCTGGGAGCCAGGCTGTCTTAGTGATTTACAAATGACCTCAGTGATTGAAGTCGTTCTGGGCACTTAATATTGCTCAAGTCTCTTTGTCTCCCTCTCTCTTGCACTCTCTCTCAGCATAATAAAGCTAAGGAAATCCAGGAGACTAAATTCAGTGCTGAAGATTAGTGACAGGAAGGAAACTGGATATGCATGAATTAAACAAGACCATTTGCCTTTTCGGATCTGCAGATGTTTTTCTCTCAGAAATGCAACTTCTTTTTTTTTTGCAGGTGACACCCACACATCTCCTTCAGTTACTGGTGATGATAAAAAAGAAGATAAACTGGAGCTCGTGCAGTTAGTCTTAATCTTTGTATGTCATCGTCGCCAAGCAAAGCCACAGCAGAAGGAAAACAGAGGTGGTTTCTGCTGCTCATTTCTAACTGACATTTCTTCACCAGGTTGCTCATGTAACCTGTGGACTCTTTGAACTTCACTTTGTACCTGCTGTCTTTTCACAGCATGTGGGTACTGCCATGCTTTGACTGGACTGAGCTGCAGTCCATATATACTCTGCCTATACCGAGGTCCTCATTTTGCCTCTGCCTTAGTGGTTTGAAATCAGATTGCAGAACTACAACATAAACACCTTAATAAAAATAAATTTTAAAAAAATTTTAAAAGGAACAAAGGAACACTGATTTAAAAAACCTCATACTGCAGGTTAAATGTAGGATTTCTAAGTAAGTAATCATTTAGTACATGTCTCGGTTTGAGACAAGTTTAGAGGGAAACATTCTGGAAGGGACATCTCCTCCACAGGAGGAGAAGGTTTCAGCACTCCCTCCCCCCACCAATACAAAGGGAATTTCTTGGATGAAAGTGAAAAAAAACCTATTTATTCAACAAGCAGAATGCCAGCAAGGCACAGGGAAAAAGTTAGTAATGTCAGATAATAAACCTCCTCTCTGCAGAGAAAGCTGGTGGATTTAGAGTTCCCTCTGCAGCTGGCTCGGCCCCTCCCAAGGTCCGAGGCCGGGATGCGGCGTCCCCGCAGCCTCCCCACCGGTCCACGGGGTCCGATGATCTGGTTCTCCCATCACAGCTGGGCCGAATAGTTCCAGAAGAAGACGGAGAAGTTATCGGAGGATTTGGATATACAGTCCTGGGAAAACTTTTTGCCTCAGCTCACAAGCTGGCTAGAAGCAGGAATCCACTCTCTCCTGCTGCAAGCAGAGCCAAGCAAACAGGGGAGTGTGTGTGTGAGTCCTTGAACACAAACTGCGCTGAAGAATCTGCCTGGCTTCCCCTCCCCTTTTCCTCGGACCCAGCTTAAAGCTGCGGGACCCATTTCTGGGCNTGCCTCAGCTCACAAGCTGGCTAGAAGCAGGAATCCACTCTCTCCTGCTGCAAGCAGAGCCAAGCAAACAGGGGAGTGTGTGTGTGAGTCCTTGAACACAAACTGCGCTGAAGAATTTGCCTGGCTTCCCCTCCCCTTTTCCTCGGACCCAGCTTAAAGCTGCGGGACCCATTTCTGGGCATAAAGCAGACAGTAGGGGAATACAGTATTTTCATAAAATCACCCCAAGACAGTACAGAAAGGAGAAAAGGCCAAAATAAGGGTGTGTTAAAATATTTTTTGTATATGTATGGTTATTTTGACTTAAATGTCCTGAAATAACAACAGAACCTTCATCGTTCCAAGAGCTGCTTTTACTGGAGGAAATCCACTAGAGCTGCAGTTCAAACTAATGCATTTCTCTAGTTGCTGGAGGAAAGCTCTGGAGTTGCTTAACTTTTCCTGCAGCCAGTCATTCATCCATCCTACCTTTCCAGCCAGTTTGCTCATCCATTGCCCTTTGAACGTAATTTTTGCTTTCTTCTCAAGAGTATCTTGGGAGTTGACTGTGCGCCCAAGTCCACACACAGAACCTAACTTGGCTTTCACCATCAATGCACCTTATGTCTCAATGATGCAGAGCAGCCTAAGCAGTAAAAAGTACTTACTGAGGCAAGAAGGACTAGGAGGAAGTTTTTAAGAGTTATTTCTAGTATATGGCTAGGGAGAGGCGAAAGTCTGGGTTGTATAGTACATCCTGCAGCTGGTTTGTTCATTTCCATTCCCTAAGGGACTGTTCCAGAGTTTTACGGAAGAGGTTTCAGAGTGATTTCTCCTTTAAACCCTTTTGCTTCTCCCATCCTGGCTGGGGAATTGCTCCCTTACAGGGCTAGACTTGAAAGTAGTGTTAGCTCTGTGTGTCTGCAGGAAGGAGAGAGGTTATTCCCCTGCTGTCAAATTTTGTATCTTCATAGTCCCATACTTTTTTGTTAAGATAAAACACTGGCATTATTTCAACAATCAGTTAATGAGAGAAAGAGCTACAAGGAGGGGATAATGCTCCCAAAGGCGTCATTCAACTCTGGACTTCAGCCTCTGTCCCTGAGTATCAGGAGCTGGAGAGCTATGCAAACAGAGAAACAATTTCCTTTCTGCAGCCAGTTTTGCTTTGTTTGGGGAAGGTTGAGAAGCCCAGGAAGAAATGTGAGCAACCCACTTAATCATTTTCATGAGGCAAAGAAATAAATCAGCTCTCATCTTGACCACTGGTGTTTGAAGAATAAAGTAGCCCAAGGGCTGTCACAGGCAGTGAGCATAGCAGGAAATACAGTTCATTCTGACTCACGACAGAGAGATCTAATTTAATGGGGCACTGACGAGGCTGTCGGGCATTAATTTAGCTATTATCTAAGCTAGCCTAATTGCCGGTTGTGCCCTGCTGCAGCCCTCCATGTGACGGGTTTGAGCTGCACTCGGAATCTGTCGCCCGCTGAACGCCTGCTCTGGCCCTACCCGGAGACTTCCTGCAGCGCTGCGAGGGAGCGGGGCCGGCCCCGCTCAGCGTGGGCTCGGCTTAGAACGGGAAAATGCAGTGTAGTTAAAGAGTCACTCCGGTCACACAAGGGGGCAGAAGGGAGGCTGGATAGGAAAGCTTCCTTCTGGCATTTCCTGCCTTTGATTTCTTAATTTCGCAACCTGATCTCTTGTCTTTTAAGGTACTTTAGTATGTAATGTCTTAAGCTTCTTTATTTTAGAGGAAAATGATATTATAAAAAGGCTATTTGATCCTCCTACCAGATTGAAACCACTACGTTAATTTCCACAGAACTGTTACTAATTGCTTGCTTGCATCTTTGATTTTGCTCGTTAGGTAGTAATCTTTCCTGTCTGAAAAACTAGATTTGTTCCAACCCATGAGAACATTTCACCCTGTCCAGAATAGTTCCCTTGAAGGGATAAGAAGACAATGAGGAAAAGGAATTATGCAGCCACATAATCATACAATGGCTATGAAAACTGTGGCATTTGAAAATTCCTCATAATTTCAGTGGTCAGATGAATGAAACTGAAGAGCTCCTGGTAAGTTTATGTGACCTGAAAATAAAGTTACATTTAATTTTTATTAAGAATACTACAACAACAACAAAAGCAGGAGAGGCAGGAAATAAGAACCAGTGCCTTGATCCTGAAGATTCAGTAAGGAAAAAAAAAAAGCAAAGAAACAAAAAAACCTACCTCGGATTTGAGATCATTCAACTTTTTGTTTCTTTGCAAGTGGATTTATAGGAAATTGGCAGCCTCCTAATACTTTGTCAGCCAAATTAACCACATCATACTATCTGCATGCCCTTGAGGCTGGAATAGTAACATACTGTAATGTGATGCTCTGACAAAAGCACCTAATTGTGAAGAACAATCCATTTGCATCAAGATAAGCAGCTAGTTTCCCTCTCACAGCCACTTAAAGACACTGACTGGCTACAAATTACTACCTAGTGCTGTTTCAGCCTTTCCCAGTCGTTACTGTACCTTAATAAAGCTGATCCCGTTCTCATCAACCTAACCTGTTTTCTGATTTGTATGAGTGACTAACAGAATTATGTCTTGGCCTGCGATTCATCTTGCATAACACATTTTCCAGTCACACAGCAAAAGCCTTGCTGAAAGTGGAAAGATTTGATCTTTAGCACTGAAGCCTTTGCCTGTGTGCTCTTAAAAGTCAAGCTTTTTGTACCGTGTTTTTATTAGTCAAACATACCATCAGTAGCCAAAGTTGCTTCTGCTGTCAGAGCATGTCTGCAGGCATAATGAACTTGGCAATAACCAAGAGCCTGCTATGCACAGGAAATGAAATGTACAGAAATTAAATGCACTGTGGGAAGCATGCGGTGTGTGGGATCCCCACGTGGCTGTTTGGCACAACTGAAAATTTGGTGATGGGAGAAATCAAAGGGATGAAAGACACCGAAATCCTTCAAACAGAAAACATGTACCTATCCAGTCACCACATGGCTTCAATCTCCTATGGCAACTCCCTACCCCAAGCTGAAGAGGGGTGTGGCATACAAGACCGTCTGTGTGAAGCAAATATCCAGTCAGGCAGGGGTGCACGTAGAAGGCTGCACAATGGTGTTAGAGATTAACAAATAGGATGGGTTCCTGAACTGCTGAGTCTGGAATAGAAACAAAAGGAAAAAGATGATGCACAAAGAAGGAAGATACGATATTGTTTGGCAGGGATGCAGGGTTCACATTTATAGCTACAGAACAAATAAGAGGCATTTTGAAAAAAGTGTTATACAGGAGGATGATACTGGAATTTAAAATATTCAGATTTGAGGGAATGTCCAAGACTTTTGGCTTTAGTAAGCCTGACTACCCCAACGAGGAAGGTTCAAGCCACTGCAGAAATAACACAGGCTACCTCCTCGGCATTTGTCTTCTAGGGCTTTGGTTCCTGGAAGCAAAGAGGAGCCAGGCTGTGGTATTGTGCTGTGCCGGAGACATGCAGAACAGGAATCAGCATGCAGGGGGCTGGAGCTGCACAACCCGTGGTTGACCCCTTGCAACATAGGTTGATTGTTGTTCAGATGTGACGACTGCAGTTCAGATGTTCATTTGGCACTGAGACCCAAGAGTGGGGGAAAGGAGGATGATCAATTAAATCACTCTTTGACAGGATTATATTTGTATTTGAATTAAAACCTGTGTGTAAGGCAGAAAACCCTACTGATCTACCCCTGCCCTCTGGAGGGACAGTTTCCAAGTTCACAGCTGCAGCAGAGGGAGGTTTCTCTTTACATCATCCCATAAACAGCATATAGACCCCAAAGGCAGGGCCAGGGAAGGACAGGGCTGTCCTGGCATGTTTTGCATTGCCTAAAACCAGATGGAATAAATTAGGATTGCTGTTTGTCAGATATGCTAATCCACATATGCAGAGCTGGAGTCCAGGCTTAACTGGATTGCTTCTCTGCAAACACTATTTTAGTCCTCTACAGTGGTGGATAAAAGGAATTTACTGGTATCCCATCTCCAACTGTCTGTAATTCATGTCCCTAGAGAGCTTTAATATAACAGCAGTGTCCATGTTAACACAGTTCTGGGGCTTCTCGTGTCCTGATTCTCCTAATTTTTTCATTTTATGTTTAGGATATTTCCCTGTATCCCCCTTCCATTTTGGTCAGTCAAACAAATTAATACTTGTTGCAGATGTTCCAGGACTTACTTTCCAATATCATGTCCTGGGACCTATCAGTATGTTTTAAATATGGAAAGTACAAAAGTGTTAGGGGAAGGAAAGCAAATTATACCAATATTTGCTTCAGAAAGTAATACTTTTCTTTGACTAGCCTCAGGCCAAATACATTCATTCAAGATTTAATTTACTGTATCTATTTAATAAATTTAAAACGAGATAGCAAAAAGTATAATAAAACTCTAGGGAATACAGATGTAATGAAATAGATGCATCTATACCTAAATATGTATATATGCAGTTTACACAAAGAACATCTATCCTGTTTCATGGGTTTGATACACATTTGCTGTCTCACCTTACACATGCACTAAAAGTTGTGATTTTCCACAGCACATTGTGATCATATATGTCATTGTGCCATACAGTGACAAACTGCAGCTTGGTGAGACAGGACCATAGTGCCATACCCTGACAGAGAGCTGTGCCCAGCCTGCTGCTCTCTGCTGAGAGTATCTGGAAGTCCCAGCACAGGATCATTCCTATCTCCCCTCCAAGGGGAGAGGGAGGTGGCAAGGCATTAGCATCCCCGCAGTCAGTGCCAGCAAGGAGGGCAGGGCCAGGCCAGGCTGGGACCACGCAGCGACTGTCATGTGTCCTGCCTGGCTCCCTCCCCTTTGCTCTGTGCACTTGGTCCTTGCTGCCTCAGCTGCAGTACAAAGGTGCAGTGAGGGGCTTTTCAGGAAAAGAGAGTAAAAAGTGTATGTGGAAAAATGTCAGCCTTGGAGTGTTTGTGCATGTGATGAGGGGGAAGGAGAAGAAATAAATAAGACTTCGTTTTGAAGTTCTTCAGTTCAGTCATAAGCTTTTGAGTTTGCTGAGCTGAACCAGACCAAGGCTCTCAGGGCCTTCTGAGTCTATGACTGTATTCCCATGCCGAAGGCCCAGCACTGCCTCTTGGGCCTTGCTTATCATTGTCATCAGGGCTCTGCTGTCCCTGGCTGGGGGCAGGGGGCACCTCACCGCTGCTCATGGGTGGTACAGCACCCTCCAGGAACATGGTTCATGGTGATATACGACTCAGAGTGAAAGGTTTGGGGCCCAGTCAGCAAACTCAAAAAAACTTCCAATATGGAAGTGCCAAAGTTGTTTTCTTGGGTTAAGATGTCCAAGCAGATTGTTGTCATGCTCCCACATTTGTCCTATCTCCTCAAAGAGAGAAGGAATCTTCTTATCCCAGACTGAAGGACATTAAATGCTGTACAATCCAAATTTTATTTCAAGATGGAATGTGGATTTTTAAAAATTGTTTATTTAGTAGTTTCTATAAAATAAACATTGTCTCTTCAGTATGAAAAAGGATTTTATGCCAAGGCAACCCCAATTACAATTTAGGATGTCCTATTATTGTAAATATACTAAATTGAAAGAATTAATCATGTTTTGCTAAAGACTTTGTCCTACTCTGGCATGGAGCAGTCCTGAAGAACGTATTTAGAGAGAAAAGTAACTTCCAGATAACACAGGGTTCCTCAAAGTGCCCAGAGCAGATCCTGCAGATGTCTGAGAACTTACAGGTCCAATTTACAATGCTGGGAATGAAGAATCTTCTCACACCCCAAAAACTGTGTGCTTACGGGAAAAAAAAATTCAAGTGGTCTTTAGTTGCTCATAAGTCGACCCAGATTTTTGTAAGAGCTCTGGTACAACCTAGCTGCTAGAAGATGTGCACAAATTTTCAGGAGGACTCAGGAGAATACCTTCTGAATTCTCAAATTCAAAAACAAAAGTAAAAATCTTCTCAAAATCTGAGCTCTCTGTCTTCTAATGCTTCATATATAACTTTGCATTCCCTTGATGCAGAAGGCAAACAAACAGAAATGGGGTTGTTTGTGATGAAGACAGATCTTTCTTCCTCTCCTGCTTGTCTTGATTTTGTCTTCAGGTTGCTTGTTTTTTCAGTCTGTGGAGTTGCTTGGTCATGACTGCAGAGGGCCTTATGAACATTTACAAAGTGTCCAGCCTAAGGACTCACATGCTGAAGGTTTATTAGTTTTTATCAGCTTGGTTTGTCCTGGCAGATCATTTGTTCCATAGCCTAGTAGCTTGGATGCCTTCTGACTGACCTTTTCCTCTTTCTTTTAAGCGTCTGTTTTGAACTTCAAACTGTGTCCTGGTCTTATAGAGAAAAAAAGATTATTTTTTACATTTTGCCAGGCTTAACAGCAACAGTCTGAGGGATTACACATACAGGGAAGGAAATAAAGGCTTAAATCTAAGGCAGTAGTTATTGGAAAAGATCAGAAGTTCTGCTTCTTCCAACAGCTGAGCAAAACCTCAGTGTTAGGAAGAGACCAGTTCTGAAGTCTGATGCCATCTTTCCATCTTACCCACTGACAATCCTCAACACAAGCTGGGCCTCATTTTCAGCCATCATGGAAAAAACTTCTTTTCTTACCTCCCCCCCTCCGCCCTCCCCGCCCCCCCCCTTCCTTTTTATATTTGTTTGTTGGTCTGGATTTTCTTTTAGTAGATCAGAGTTTAGCTAATACTTGCTGCGGTGTAGGTGTCCATGATCAATAGCAACAAACATGATGAGAAAATGAGAGGTTGTCCTTCCATGCCCCAGAGCAAGTGACTGCCTGGAAGGACACGAGGCTCCTGGTGGGTGCGCTGCTGGGCTCACGGCTGCCAGGACCGATACGCGGTGTAGTCTCGTGTTGGTGCATAGGAGGGGTAACCCTTGTTCTTCTGGTATGGTGGGTGCCGGGGAGTCATGTTCATGTAGTCACTCTGATGGTACATATTCTTTTTGGATTTTTGCTGTGGGAGAAGGGTGAAGAGAACTGTGAAAACTCTCACATTAACTGCTGACAGTTCTGGCCCTAGGTCCTTGTTCAGGGAAGCAGGCATATTCATAAGGTAGCTTCAGGTTTAAACACATTAACAAAAGAATGAGAACTCATCAAGAGAATGAGTTCTCATCAAATAATCTATGGAATTTGCCCAACCTGAGAGTAAGTCTCCAGTTTATCTGGTGAGAGATTTACAGTGTTAGTTCTTCAGGTAAAGGAATGCTACACACCAAGGATACAAACTGATGCCTCTCACCGTCATCTTGCCTCTCTCATCTGTGGAATGATTCAGCAGAAACAGTGGAGTTTGAGCTGTGAATGCTGTCCTCATTTATTAGGAGGAAAAGGGAAATTAGCTTAACTCAAACAGAATAAGAGCAAGAAAAATCAGCCCAGACTATGTGTATAATGGTTTTCCTACCAGCAGTAAGACACAATGCATATGTTGTTCTGAACCTTCAAGAGGTGAAAGAATCAGAGCTGATGTTAATCTTTTATGTCTCCCTATCTGGGCCTCAAAAATCTTATTTCCACTGTTGAATTCTTGCTTATAATGCCCCTGTGAGACAAAGGAAGCATTGGCTCTTTCACAAATAAGAGTAGCAGAAGACAGGTGAAATAATTTGCCTAAAATCACGGAGGAAATCTGTGGCTACAGCAGCATTTCAGCCTCTGATTGCTGCAGGCTGTGCACAAGGTTGGTGTTTTTACATAGCTTAAGGCTTTATTGATCAGGGGTAAGTAAAGTGCTTCCATGCTTTTTCCTTAATACTCATCATACACTGTTTTGCAATCTCCTTTTTACAGGAATTTCCTTCCCATGTACAAAAACAGTTGCATATGCTGCAGTATATATGCATATGATGCTGTGGAATTGGAGGAGGTTTGCATTAGAAAATCTGATGGCTGCGTTAGGTTGTATGTGCAGAGTGGGGCAGTTACGATTAAATATTTTAAGCTTTTCTATATTAATGTTATATATATGCAAAGTGTTGAATGTAAGTTACATACTGCTTAAGCCATGTAATGCAGTCAATGCATGTAAAGCATTAGATACAAAAGCTTTATCTCTGTGTGTTCATCTCCATAATACAGGATTTCTAATTCACCTAAGAAGTAGTTTTGCAAGGGAGAAAGACATTTTGCTAGCATGAGTGAATGTTGGGCTGTTACAGGATCAAAGACTGCTACTTTTGCAACAGAAAGCATTTTTTCTTCAGGGAAGGCAGAACTATATGAAAATAGACAAATCTTTAGCTACTTTCAGGAACTGATCAGGCTTGCCATGTCTGTCTAGTATCACAATTAGGACCTTTTTTTTTTTACAATTCACGATGTGTTCTAGGCAGCTATATTTATATTCAACAACACTCTTAATACATCCACAATCAGAATACATATTATCTGAAGAATACTACCAGCAGTAATAACAGCAGGTAAAAACTGATGGAGCAAACAACATGCATGGCAGTGCAGCCTTGTCACTCTTGCTGGGGGCAGACATGTTAGTAGCAAAGTGTGAAGCCATTAGGTAGCAAATGAATATAGCACAGAGAAAATGGTTCAGATTGTAAATGATGGATTTGAAGCTATAGCATCTCATCTGTGGCACAGCCACAGCAGCACAGCGCTGTAATACCAGCAGCTGTTCACCGTAATCCTCTCAGCTCTCCTCAGAGTCAGCCTCCACAATAGGGCACAAAGAAGAACCGCTTAACCTGCCTTTGCAGTTTCCTACGGCAGTGCCCCCTTTGATTGTTTTCTATTAGAAATAGCCAAAGATTGAGACAGTGTCTTTTTGTGAAACACTTAGCAGATCTCAAGCTTCAGCTAGCAGTGACAGTGGTTTTCTCTATACATGCAACATTTAACCTGGCAGGGACTCTGGACCTTTTACACAGGCTACCTCATAATTGTTGTTTTGAAAATCACTATTTACCAACAAGGATAGAGGGGAAAGTCAGAGTGCAAGGAATTGAGTTCTCTATGTTCAAGTCTTTCTCACATGGAGTAAGTAGTGTAAATTGGCTCTGGAGATCATTGTCCTAAGACTTGTCAAGGAAAATGTCCTTCTGCTACCCCTGTATCATGCCTCTCTTTTTTTACTCCAGGAGGAGAAGTGGATGTGACTTGGGCCAGTCAACTCTCCAGAGAGATTAGAAAGCAAAAGTTATGATCCATGTCTCAGCTTTCTTACTGTTGGTGTACAGACAAGGGACTACTGAGATCCAGGTGCTCCTACTCCCTTGTAGTCAAGCTGCTAGAAATAGTGGTTGCTCAAGGGAATTGCTGGATAGGCAGAAGACACCAGTACAGCCCAGGTCCTGGGCTAACTGAAGGCTCCCTATTGATTGTTTTATTGTAGGTGAGCTCCTGTCAGCATAGTCTCAAAGGGTTTTGCCAGAAATGCTTGTAGTTCTAGTTTTCCTGACAGGTTCAGTTGGCACAGGTAGAGACACTGTCCTGGTATTGCTGGTGTGCAGGGCACTGCCAACACTGTGGCATTACTATTTGCTTTAGGACTACTGCAGAGGCCTGACTGCCCACCTGGAGAGCATCTGGTGTTTCAGCTCTTTGGAGGTACACCATGGGTGTGCATACATAGCTGGGATGAAGAAACACTTCAGTCCTCCTGTACTGAAGGGGGATCAGTGAGTTAGTGGTAAACATGGCAAGTATAGCCTGAGAAATTAACTACTAGAGCATACAGAGCAAAGGAAAATGCTAGTTTCTTACCCAGTAGTTAATAAAAACTGCAGTTATTAGCATGCTGTAGAATGCAAGAATTCCAGTCACTGTTGCCAGAATCCACAGAGGAACTGCAGACTGAGCCTCTTGTATTTGGATGGGTGTCTCTTAAAGGAAAGAGCAAAGAAAACTTCAAGTACATGAAATCAAAAATATTGATCTCTGCCTATTTACTCCTGGTTCCAATGTGTCTTTTTTATTAATCATCATTTTAAGATTTCTTTTTCAGGAAATTCAGAGCAGGAATGTAGTTTTACCAGGCAAACCAACTTTTTTTTAAGGAAACAAACTGCCTCCAGCCATTAAGTAGGGAGTGTGTATAGGGAGGATACTGGCCTACAGAGATTTCTCAACTTACCTTTCACGTGAATGACAGTCCCGTTGCTCTTCTCATTGTAGACGTATGGGGGTGGATACATGACCTCAATTTTGCAGAAGTAGATGTCAGTTTGGTTGGCATTCATGTTCCAAAGATTGAAGATGACTTTGCCTTTATCATGATCCCCCTGGCAGTTGAATCCTTCATTTGAATTGCTGCTAATTTTGGTTGTGTTCCATGAAATAAAGCAAACTTCAACTGAACTGTCCGTTCCTTTGTGTAGCGAAGCTCGAAATTCCTTCCCTGTCCCATTGTATTTGTAGTGGCAAACTAGAGTTGCAGTTTGATTAGCTACGATGAGCAAAGGATGCTGAGCCACTAAAATCTTGTTTTCTGGAAGGGAGGGGAGAAAGTGAGAAAAGCGCTTGTTTATAAAATACAGTATAAGACTTCAGAACCACACATCCTCCCATGCAGCTCTTCTCCATATCTCTTCTCCCCTGCTGACACTCCCTACTAGGGAGCACAAAACCACCCATCTGCAGAAGCAGTTTCTCACAGGAGCTATTGTTGCAGCAATCCACCTGTACGTAAATAATTACATAGTCACCAGGGGAGACTGTGAGATCAAGAGTGTTTTTCTTCAATCAGAACACTAGCAGAGACAGGGGCCCGTGCTTAAGATTTAACATCAGAACTCATAAGCCTAGTCTGCATCTGTGTGCCTGTGGGTATATATAAGGCCATCTAAGTCTATCCTTCACTTAGCAAGCAGTTTCCCAGGGAACATTATAGAGTGAAAATACTATGAACTGACACTGCATTCAGATAAGAGAATATTATTTATACATTTGCTTTTTAATTCAAGGACTCCTGAAGTGTTTGCAGGTAGATTTGCTGAACCAATTCAAGGGTTTCGACCTTGGGCAATGAACACTAAAAGCATGAACTGCTATCATTTTAATGAAAAATAAGTCATTTCTCTAGCTAGCAGCTGTAGTAGATTCTTAATCTCTCAAAGGACTCAGGAGCTGACTAATTTGACACTGCATTGGCACTTAGCACTTGCATGGCCTGCAAAAAAGCATGTCACATGAATGTATAATTGAATTTGAATTGACCAGCCTGATACATAAACAGGAAATGTTTTCTGACATGTAGACCTCTGTGCTATTACCTGCCAAACAATGAAACACTGCAAGGACTATGCAGTGAAAGACAGACAACTGGAAGAAAAGACAATGAAAGAAAGACAACTTCTTCCAAGAAAAGCCATCCTGTACAGGCCCTTCCTTTCAAATGATGACCCCTAAGTAAGAGAAAGGGAGTTTTGGCTTTTAAGCTAGAGACTCGCCAAAGCTTTTGTATGACTGCTTAAGTCTTTATACAAGCTCAGCTCATGTGAGGTCTGGATAGTCTTTTACAGATCCCTGAGAATCACTGTGGCTGTAAGAATGACAATTGTACCTCTCGTCCTCAAAATGTGGTGCAAACCTAGATTCTTTCTACTTAATCTGTGTGGCGAGACTTCAAAAAGGCTAATAAGGGAAATGAAGTGGGAAGGAGGCCAGGTCCAGAATGCCCAAAAAATTAGTGTTTAAAACTCTGCTTAACACTATTTAGGACCAAATGATGCTTAGTGTATTCACACCTGCACAAGAAGATTAAGTACCCCAGCCTCTTGAGTAAGATACTCCTTTGGGATGAATGTGGTCCAGGGCGTAAAGTAAACAAAGAGATGAATGAGATGTGCAGGACTAGTAATAGAGTGCAGGCAGTAAAAACAACCTTTGGCTAGCAGGTTCTCCAGTTACCAGCAGAACCTGTGAAACGGCTGAAGTTGTTAATTTTCTCATTGAAAGTCTCATTTACCAGCCCTTGTTTCAAATGAGAGAAGATGTGAGACAGGGAATGCTCTACTTGCCTCATCTTTAGCAAAGATTGTAGCCTATCCTCCTCGTGTCTCTTTGATCAACATTGGCGGGGGGGGAGGGTAGAGAAGAGCTCTTAACAGCTCTGGAATCCCATGCTTGCAGGGAACCGAAACACTGTGAAACTTTGGATGAAGGATAGCATTTCCAGGCTTTCCAGCAGAAAGAGACATGGATCTTCAAATCCTAGGACAGAGTGGCAAGGTAAGAATGGAGAAGGCGGGTCTTTACTCAAGGTGGTGCCTGTGGTGAATTTTCATCGAAATGAAGACATTTCAGCAAAACAATTCCGTTTCATCGAATCAGCATTTTCCGACAAAAGCTCTCACATAGGCTTATAAGGTGTTCTAGTAAGGGGTGAGGTTTGGATTCCACCCCTTCAGACAAGGTATTTGATCATATTTTTGTTGGCCAGAAAATTGATCTTTGGCCTACGTGGCAATTTGCAAGTCTGTAGTAGAATTGTTCCACCTTTAGCACAGCAGAATCTCACTTGAGACAGAGTTATTCTGCTGCTTTGCAGTATTTGTGCACCACTACAACCCTGATTGTCACAGGAACTGAATGCACCTTCAGGGGAGACTGAAGACCAGTTTTCTGTCTCAGAGTTGACAACTGAAATAGGGTCCCAGAACAGACAGAAGTGTTACACTTAACAAGAGTGCTTGCCTGTTTCCATTGCAAGTACTTAACAGAAAACTAATGAATATTTATTGCTCAGACTGATCATATTTTCACTGTGGCCAGAGGAAAGTCAAAGAACACTGAAAATCTCATCACTAAGGGACTACCTTCAGATGTTATTTAGACTCTTCTGCAGACCCCAATGACTTACCCCATCTCTTTTGCTCTCATCAGCTAACCTGGATTCCTGATGTTTAGACCTGAGCTTCGTGCCTTGAGCTCCACTATTTAACTGTAGCTCTGGACTACTTACATCCCTGCCATGATACTGTGCTAATTGGCAACCAGTCTCTTTTGATACCCACCTAAAATGATAAATTCCTTCAATTTATTTTCACCTCTTGGATTTATAGTCCAGTCTGTTTGCCTCGTCTTGCAGGCTGGGCTTGATAACCCAGCTGCATGCTGCTGATGTTGGGATGCAGACGGCTTAGCAGTGGGAAAAAGCTCATTTGTGGATTATTAAATGAAGACAGCTCCTACATGATTGAAGCTAAGCACCCAAATCCATTTTCACAGAGTGGCTCTACTAGTTAACCTGAATTAGAGGAGATATTTTTGTTTTCATTTATAGGAACTAATTACCACCACATGAATTGGTTGGGCTGCAGTGCCAACAGGGGCAAAGCAAGCTTACCCCACTGGTGTGTTAGACAAGCCCTACTGTCCTCCTCCTCCTCTGGTTTTGGAGGTTTTTTTGAATTGAAGAAAGTCAGTCATGCTAAAATATGTATTCGTTTCATGGGGAAGACAGAATAACACCAAACATCCCTCACTTCACTTTTGATCTGAATAGGATTTGACTACATTCTTAGTAGAATGTAGACCATTCTGAGCAAACATGGGCTTCGGCTGCCTTTGCCTTCACAGAGCCAGTTTTTCCTCATAACTGTCACTCTGGGTTTGTTAAATGGTGAGGCTCTGAAACATTAAGTAGGTATTTCCATTCCCCTAAATAGGGCTATGATCACTACTTCAGAGCTGTGTTCAGTCATGTTGTATAGTAATAAATATCTGTATCTTGGCCTTACCCAGACAGGAAAATAGCAGTTATGAAATCGTTGTTTACAGTTTCAAAAAGCAGTGACATTTAAAAATGTAAAATCATTTCAGTCAGTGTGCACAAGCTGCAAACCTTCTCTTAGGATCTTGGGATTTATATGCAGTGGTGTGTAAGATCTCTAAATGTTTGTTAAGCTTTTTTATAGCTTATTTGTAGTGCTGGGCATTTCCTATAATCACATGTGAGGAGGTTTTGCATCATGAAACAAAATGCCATCCATCTATAATATCTGTAAAATACTGGCTCTCTGATCATCGGACCCCGATGCAAACAAAACTTCATTGAAGTTTTTTATTTTTTCTGTTCACCAAGAACATGAAATAGAGTTGACAAAGTATGGAAAATAACTATTTTGAGGTGGGTTGTTTTTTTTTTTTTTTCTCCAGAACTCTTCATGAATCATCATCAGCTATTGGAAAAAAATTTCTGCTAAAATATTTAGTACTCTTTGTCCTCTTTTATGCCAGTTGACTTCAAGGAGCTATTTTCCAGAGCAAGGTATCTAAGATAAGTTGGGATTTCTGTAAGCACAGGAAAGAAATGGCCCATTCCTGGGGGGATAGGGAAAAACCTGAAAGGAATTTGTGTAAGCCACAGGCAAAAAGGCACACAGGTATGTTATAAACAAAGCTATTTCATTTTTGCTGCTGCTGGTCTGTTGTTCAATTATGTTTACTCTTCTTTCCTACGTGCAAGGGTCCTTCTCTTTTACTTTGGTTTGAGGCCACCCAGCTGTGTATTTAACATGCAGCTGGGGGGATCCTCTCCTGGCCCTTACAGACCTGTTTTCTGCTAAACTTTCCTGCTTTGCTGCAAGTACTGCAGGCAGCAGAGCACTCCAGAAAGCCCAGGTGACACTCCTGCTTTAATCAAACCCAGTGTGAGCACAGGGGTTTTTCTTGGCAGTTTGTGATTTATTTTTTTAAAACAAGAATTAGTTGATGTCATCCTAATCTCGGCTAACCTTGCCTCATCCATCTTCTGCATTCTGGTAGCCTTGCTGGGTTAGAGGTTGCTTTTAACCCCCAGAGACCATAAGCAAGAAGGTTATGTGGATAGTAAAAAGATGAGGTCAGTTGTGGTACGCTGCAGTGGGAACCTGCTTATATTACTTATTTCACAAAATACCAGACACTTGATCTAGCTGCCTCTCTGACAGACCACAGCAAGGCAACTATTTAGCCAACAAAAGGGGAGGAGGACAAACTTTGTAAATCTTAGTGTTTCTTCAAAAGGGAAATGGCTAAACTAATATTTTAAGTCCCTTTTTATGATTTAAACTCAACCTGCAGCAGTCACTGATATAGTCTAACAATAGGACAAATTCTGTTGATTTTCCCAAACCAAAATACTTGAGGCTTATAATGCACTTCATGGCTTGAGGAAGTCCTGCAGGGTTTTGACTTGCCTTAATGTTTTCCGTGTACTAAGGATCAATCATCTTGAAAATGAAGAGTGAAAAAAATAGATGGGGAAAGGATGTGAGCCCTGAGAAGCAAGTGACCTCATGTGCTTCTCTTTAAGCAGTTGAACAATCTTGGTCAATCTGTTGGAGAAACCCAAGTTCTTCAAGCAAAGCAAGTGTACATATGTCTGTAAAGCCATGGTGTACCGCCTGTGTCTGAGAACCACACACTGTAATTTATTTTGTTGCAATTCAAAAGCACTGCTTAAAAGCTGTTCACACCTCATGGAAATGTGTTTAGAACTGTTAACCTACTGCTGATACTTATCCCCTCCTGGAATTAGTGTCTTCTTTGACAATCCAGGGGCCTGCTGTGGAAACAATTATGATATTGCAAACACAGAATTATAAACATGGGAAAGGACAAGAAAGAAAAAACTATGATTTCTTAAAGAAATGGAGATCACAGTGCCATGCAAACTACAATGCCTTCACTGAGGAAAAGAGCTATGGAAAAAATTATGTAGAAATAAGAAAAAATATATTCAATTGCATCTCTCATACTAGAAAAAGTGACTTTTTAAAGATGTTCTCTATGTTAAAAATTTTGCACTGGAAAACAGATTTTTATTCCTATGTGTAACTTCCCTGTAAAATACAAAACACTGATCTTTGGAGAAGACGCAATAACAACAGTTCACAGCAAGCAGTCTGAAAAAGTGTCTGTCTCAAGATTATCCCAGCAAAAACCATCAGCCCTTGCCTTGCTTTGCATTTTAATGAACCTGTTGGAAGGACATGTTAGCTCTGAACATACGAACACTGCACCAGCAAGGCAGCACCAAGATAAATACCCTCACAACAAAATAGCCACAACAACTGAAGAGTCAGGAAGATTCACTAAGACTCAAGATTTCAAAATCACAAAAGGATTTTTTTTCCTGAAGGTCTTCAGAAGGAAACTAGGTGTCTAGTAAGTATCAGTAAACCACTAAACAATGCAAAAATCAGAAACTTGGTGGGTCCCATCCTCCCATCTTTGAGCTTAGTAAGCAACTCTGCTTTTGAGCATTTATTTGCTAGTCCTGTGAGGATGTCGGTGCGCTCAGCTCTGGAGCCCATCACACCAAGCCAGGCCACGGGGGACTACAACTAGACTTGGGGATGTGGAGAGTCTGCCCCAAGAGAGGCGCTGGCACCAGGTCTGCTCAGACCCGCTGCCCCCAAGAAAAGGCACTTGTGAGAAGAACTTGTGAAGCCCAGGGAGTAGGTGAAATAAACACCCCTCTACATATGCATGCAATTTCCAGATGGATCTAGAGAGAAGCCAAATTAAAAGAAAGCTCTTGGGTCTCATCTTGGAGAGATACTTGTGGCAGGACAAAAATTGGCCTCTTGGTTATATCAAGTTGATCCATTTGCAGACTTAGCAGCATTCGGTCTCTCCCCTTTCATCCAAACAAGAACAATTTGTGCAAAATTAGTTCAGAGCTATACCAGACCTTCTACCCCTTGATGATCAAAGTGAGGAAAAATAGGAGAAAGGATTGAAATGTGGGGGGTTTTTGTTACCTGTTAGATGAGCAGTGGGGATGAAGCAGAGCACCACGAAGATCCCCAGGAGCATGGTGCTAATGGTGGGCCCGCTGCCTTGTCCCCTCCCCCTGCAAGCACTGCCTCGTCTCCCAGGGCCCCACAGCACCAGCCTTCCTTCCCTGTGGGGCCAGGCTACACCCTAGGGTGCTCACACAACTTCTCTCCTCCTCCCTCTGCAGCACATGATACACTGCCAAGTGAAACCACTGTAATGGCACTGCTTGAACAGGAAGTTAAATTGTTTGATGATTTTCGTCTTAGGAAGTTGCCTCTGCAAAGCTCAGTAATACTTAAAAGGTGCTGTAAGTCTGCATTTCAAGATAGGGACTGTGAGCCCTGTATTGCAAGGTGTGGGTATGTTTGGGGCTCTGCAAGGCTGCTCCTGTCAGAGAGGAATGGACCTCCCTAGGGACACAGTGCTCTTTATTTACCAAGAGTACATTCACATGTACACTGGTTCCGTCATCATGGGAGAAGCAAACACCAGTTTTCAAGTTCCTGGTGGCCAGACCTGGCCCCTCAGGAAGTTGTATGCTCAGGAACCTTCACCTTTCCTCACTCCTAGGAGCAGAAATCTTCCTCTCTTGGCCTGCCATCTTGCTTCTGCCTGTTTTCCCAGCCCCTGGGAACACTGACATATTTTGGCAGTAGTTTGTTCATACTCCTTTTTCTGCATCTTCCTGTTGCCTGAATGCAGAGCCAATAGTGCAGGAAATAGTGCTCTGGTATACCTTCACATTTTGAAAAGTATCCCAATTTATGAATGAGTGCAACTGTAATCCAATTACATCTAAGTAAAGGCGGCATGCAGCAAGCACATTGCTCAGTCTGCTTTCATTGAGGCCTTCTTATGTAAAGCTTTTTCTTCAACTCATCAGGTAAATGCTCTCTCTTCCTTTGCTTTGCAAGCTCAGTGTCACCTCATCCCTTGCAAGAGCAGGTTGTGAGAGCCAGGTGATGGCATTTATAACTGTGAGGAGCTCTGGTTATTAACTATTTATTTTGGTCCACCAAAGTAAAAGTATTTAACTGTATCAATGCCTGTCACAATCTTTGATTTATTTGAGAGAAAAGGGAAGGCATTTAACAGGAAGACTTTCAAGAAAATTGGATGGTTACAGAAAGGGATGAAGGACCAGATACTATTCTTTCATATCCCTTAGTATCTGAAATCTTTAGGCCATGTTTTATCAGAAATTACAAATGCAATTTTTGAGCGACCTTAGCTAATATATCCATTTTCACTCTAGGAATTTAAACAATATTCTTTTGTTTTGTAATCAGTGTAAGTTGCCTGCAATACTGAAAGTTTTGGAATTTCCTTAAATTAATTAAAAAGTAGAAAAGAGAAAAAAATCAGATTCTCTCTCTTAGCCCACTTTTGTGGTATCTCAGTAAATATCCTGACACATTTTTTTGAGTCATATGAGTATACCTGCAGTTGCCAATGAAATAGTCTCAGTTTAACTTGCAGTGAGAATCCCCCAAAAAAGTTACAAAATTCAGTACCTTTTTGCTGACTTACCGTTACAGAGATGAAAACCCACTGCTGGCTCTGGTAATATCTTCTGGCTCTGGTAACTCAGCTTACACAATCTGCATCTTGGCTGTCAGATCCTTTCTGTATTTGGGATATGGAGTGGAAATGCACAAGGAGTACATTTTAACCTCATCCCAGAATTAGCAGAATATATTGCAGAGAGAGATGCTGCCATTAATTTCATATGTTGGCGAAAGGGCACCATTCAGGTGGAAACCAGATTATGGAAACAGCTGTGCAGGAAGAGATCCTGCTCTAAGAATACCATTAACAAAAACCTGAGAGGACAGTGTGCACTCTCTGGGCGAGGTCGCATTTATTCCCTTCCATCTCTCATTGCTCCTCATGTGCCTCTCCCATTGTGAGGACGGACCAGGGTACTGATTGCAAACAGGGACTGGACTGGTGGAATGGAGGAGAGGGAAGAGGGCCCACTGGGCAATTATCCACTGTGGCTCTAGAGACCAAGCTATGATGCATTATTTCTCTCTGTGTTGATGAATAGGGATACCAGTATTGCCCTTTTCAGAGCTTCTTTTTTTCAGTTGTGACTTTAGTTTTGCCTAATTGTTTCTTCTTTGATCTCTGAAGTAAGGAAGGGTGCTTTCTTCCTCCCAAATAGTTTTTGGCTCATCTGCACTTCTTTTTTACTTCAGGAGGAGAACTGAATTTGACTTGGGCCAGTCAATTCTCCAGAGAGATTAGAAAGCAAAAGTTATGATCCATAAGGCTGTCTCAGCTTTCTTACTGTTGATGTACAGACAAAGGACTACTGGTTTTCTAGGATTTTACAACCATTGTGTTCCTGAGGGTATGGCTCCTTTCCTTCTCGAAATTGCATCTCTTCCTCTAATTTAAACAGTTCATTTCCAATCACTTAGATACTTGGCTGTGCCACTTCACGTGTGATCTTTTTCTTTTGCCGAAGTTATCATAAGGGCAGGGGAAGAAGATATTTTAGCTTTCAGCAAGCCATCTTGTACTTAGGACAAACCACATAAAAGTTTATCTAGGGAAAAAAAGAAGTGTGAAAATGGCTCTCGGTATGCCCTCACTCTTAAATTTTCATTATTCTCCCACTTCTCTAAGTATCTCATCTTCTATATCCTGAGCATTACCCAAGGGTGTTCTGCAGTAACGTTAATTCAGGCAGTATTGACTTCTATTCTTACCCCATTTTCCATTCATATTTCAGTCTGTTGAGTCTGTCTGTACACTGGCAGACAGGATCTGCTTGCTGTTGCAGCAATGGAAATCCAGACTAACACTGTAATTTCTGTAACTGTGGAACTAGAGCTGTGAGAGCACTGAAAGAGCTAAAAATGCCATTTGGCCATGTTTGGGAAAAAAGAATGTTTCCATCCCATCACAAAATGGCTGAAATTGCAGTCCAAGAGAAGTAAATTAAAGGTTTGTAAATAGGTTTGCAGGGTACACAAGAGTCTAGAGTATGGGTTTGGGTTTTTTACTCATCACAGTGTGTAAATAAAACAACAGTCTAGGTATTTGATCATAGCTTTTCATGCCTACTGTTAGAAACCCAAGCACTGACAGGAGCTATGACCTGAGTTTTAGAAAAACCTAACAGGATCTAGTATAGTTTCTGAAGGATTTTCTGGATATCTTTAAGAGTACCAAAATATCCCAAGCAGGCTGCCAGTTTGCCTTTACATAAAAGAATGAGGGAGTAATGACCTGCATATCATCAGCCAAGTGTTCAGCTCTTAAAGTCAAGAAAGACATTCCAGATTTATTATGATTAAACAAGTGGATAGTTTAGAAGGTAATTTTTTAAAAAATGAAGCCTTCCTTCAGTCACTGGAAGTTGTATAGTGCCGTAATTGTGCCCAGCACACACTCCTGTTCTCAAGCAAATAAAAATGTATAAGCATACTAGAAGAATAATTGCATCAATATACTATCATTCACTTATTTCTGAAGACTCCAATCTGATGGGACACAGCAGGTCACTAAAATTCCCTTTTAACTGCTATAGACAATTAACTTTCATGTCCTTGTACTGTCCTGCAACTACATAGTAAGATTAAATTTAACAGTTGTCTGGGAGAATCTCCCTCTCGCTTCCCTACCATAAAGAATCATGATGCAGACCTTGAGTGAGTAGTCTAGGTAGGCATTATTTTGCTTGTTCTGTACGTTTGTATGTTGCCAGCTGCTGAAGTAAATGCTTTCTTTCTTATGACTGCAATTCTTACAACATCTTGAGTCTTCCATCACTGCTCCAAGTAATGGTTTGTTTTGAAAAGTGCTATGCATCCTTGGTACAGAGGGAAGGTTGATTCTTTCACATTTTGCTTACAAGCAAAGTGTGCTTTAACTAGCTGCTGTAGAGGTGCAGAAGTGGGGTGGCAGAAAGAGTGTAACAAACTGACATGCTGTTTTTAACTAGGAGGACAAAAATTGATGTGTGTTATTCACCTCCTGCTATGTCCAGTAAGTTGGCCCAAGGAGTTATGTTGCATTTGTCACCTGAAGCTCTTCATAAAGTGATGTGTTGTTATCTTCACTTTACAGATGGAGAACGGAATCACAGCAAGGTGAAGAGACATGCCCAAGGACGTGCCTTAGGTTACTGGCAGAGCTAGGAACCTCTATGAGTAGCCCTGGCAAGCTCTATACTGTGCAAGGTCTGACCAGCTTTCTGATGGCCTCCGTTCTATGTTGTCATTTCCCATGCACACTGATGAATTTTCACCGTGTTCTGAGTGGTTTTATATCCTTCTTTCTGTGAGTCAGGTGCCTGCATATCACAAGTGCAACCATTACCCTTAGAAGGAAATACACTCCTTCAGAGGGAATATTAAGTTGTTTTTCTGTAACTTAAAATGTTACAACTGATGTCTGGTATAGGAACCTTCCAGGGCCAGAACTAAATATGATGTGTCATGGTGGAAAGGGAATTTTCTCTTTTGGAAAGATGTGAAATTTTTGTTTTCAGCCCTCAAGATAGCAGTCCTAATGTGTCACTAACATAAGACTAAGTGCTACCATCAAACACATACAAACCTGAAAGAGAGCTTGAGAGAAGCCTTCCCTATTTGGGGACAGAAACATTTCCTTGACAGACTGCTTATTTTTAATGCTAATAGATTAAGCTCTTCATTCGTGCTTGTTGGGAAAGGGGCAAGAGTTCACACATGTACATTCCTGGCTCTTTTCAAGTCAAAAATCTCATCCGAGTTTCAAGGTTGTAACCATTTCTTCTGGTTGTACCTATTCCTGGTTTGAACTGTTAGAACAAGTCTTAAAGGAGGTAGATTAATGAGTAGGGGGAGAACGGCTCAAAGCTGCATGATTAACTCCATCTATCACCTGCCTGTAACTTGACGTAGGGCTGCTGCCTCATTGGAGGCCAGTGTTTAGGTAGGAACACCTGAAATAAGGCCCACAGGTGAGTACATATATATGCTCAATGTTCTGCGATAAAAGAGTTTTGAAATTAGGGCTAGAGGGAGAAGAATTTCTGTTGACTGCACTGCCTGGTGCTTTTTTCTCTTGCGTAGAGAAGGTGGAGAACACTACATATTACCATGGAAGGTATGGCAACAAAGCAGTGTTGTCCTGTGTAGGAAGGAGTTTGGCATGTCTCATTCTTTCAAAGGGATATAATTTATTTCCTTCTCCTTTGTCCTACTGAAGACAAAAGATATGAATAAGCACTGCAGATATATAACAAGAAATTTTAAGTAAGAGGAAGCATCTTCCAAAGAACTTAAGGCCTAGAAATCTTGAGCGGACAAATGTAAAATTCATCTTTTTGCAAAGAGCTTCCAGACCTGGCTGTCTACAGCTTGTCCAGAGAAGTTACATAGATCTCTAAATACTAGTAGAAAGATTTCTGTCTGCTAGGACTATGTTTTCACATCTGAAGGCAAGATGGAGTGTCATGGGAAGTCCTGCAATGTCTGAAGGTTTGTAGAGGACTGCCGAGGGAGGAAGGCTTTCTGGGGCTGTGCTAAGTGGCAGTCCCATGGAACAGGAGCCCAAGCCTGGGAATTACACATCCAATATGATCTGACTGGACTTGGCTTCTCTGCCATCTGTGCCAGCCTTTCCTTTTGGAGGGAAATAATTGATCAAAATTTTTGCTGCCAAAAGCAGCACATGAATAGTATGGATAATCAGGAATCCAGCGCCCTGGGGCAAAGTAAGAATGAAATCAAACTGGTGGTGTAGACACTTGAGTCACTTGGCCAATGTTACCATAGTAAGAGAATGCTGTAGCTGAGGCTTCCAAGGAATTTTCTGCATTGCCTTTATTTGTAGAGAACAGTCTGTATAGCCTGTATTTATGGGTAAAACCTTAGCTAGAGAAAACATTTCCACCTCCTCTGGGTTCATCAGAACTAGCACAGCCCAGGCTCAGCTCGGTATATTAGATTTTAAGACTGTCATGTTCAAGCTCATTTTAAAAGCTTTAACTCTTTCACTTCCTCATTGTTTTGTTACTTGTTGTCTTGCCCTGCATTTCACAATGATGGTAGATGTGCTATCAGCACAGTACATGGATGGTGAAGCACTGCACTTTTACAGTTTTTCCCATTTATACAAACTTGGAAGGAAGCATTACTCATGTTTATGAACAATTGAAATTAGAATAGAGCACTCCACACAATAAGAGCTCCTTTGAGGAAGTGTCGAAGGTCTGCCCAGTGACCTCGCTCATCCAATGGAATATATTCTTTGAGATTGCTTCATTCTGAGTAGTCCTCACAGGAAATAATTATTTTGGTAGACACTAGCCCACTAGCTTGTAGGATAAGCATTTCCAAATTACTCCTTTCCCTGAAGACAGTGGCTTCTTTACGCCTGGGCAAACCTAGCTGATGTCCAAATTCAACAACTTTCTGCCTGAGAAGTGCCCTATTCTTAGACTGTGGTGTTGCCAACACCAACCCACAGAGTCGTTTTCTGCCAAAATACTATGAGAAACAGACTTTTCATTGTATTTCTGCTACTTCAAAAAAGTACTGAGTCATAGCACACTGGAAATGTTTGTGCAGGGCTGCATAGGAAAACATCATAAATACATTAGAAAGAGTTTTAAATATTTCCACATAGGAACTAAGAACCAATAGTCCTGATTCTTAACTGTGAAAAGTGCTGAAAGCAGAGAGAAGTCCTTTTCAAATCACAATAGGAAGCATCTGCTTAACCATTTGGATACGCATGTGAATTTTGGTAAGTGCTTATTAATTTTATAATGGATTTTTTCTCAGAAAATAAATCCTGCGTTTTTTCAGTATGCCAGCATTCCCTTAAACTATTCCTTTAAACAGGAAATTTAAAACAATCGCTTTGCTGTTTACAAAGACCTTGCTGGGTTCGGAGGGTAGGAATCTTTGCTGGTTTAAAGAGGAGGAGAAAAAAAACCCTATGACGGTTTATTAGCAGTCACATCCACACAAGAAGCAGAGAAAATTTCCATCGTTTATTTCAGAAGTGTCTCGTCTGTCTACTGGTGCAAGCCATGGGGTCCAGTAGGGAGCCACCTGAATGTTTAGGTGTTTCCCTTGGTGTATCTTGAGCCCAAATTGGTCCCTCGGACATGCCAGTGGCTCATCCCTCAGCACATGAGCAGTAGGTGCATGCACAGCCTCATAATGCAAAGGGCCACATCACTGTCCTTGGCGTGGCCACCTCTCAGGGGCTCCCAGCAGACAGCTCCACTTGCTCTTACAACACCAGGGATCATCCCAAACTGCCTGTAAACTGCGCAGCATGTGCCAGAACTACCTAGGAAATCTGAGCCCATAGGCAGATATTAGGATTGGAAATCTTCCGCTTCACATTGCTGCTGCTGCCTCCTATCCATATGTATTCCTTTCTGATAAAACCAGAATAATCTCATCTCTTCCTATACACAAAGGTTGACCCTGAAGAGGTCCTGCTACATATTTCTTATTGCAGCTGTTGGATAATCTTTCAGATGATATTAAAATACAATCAAATTTTAATATCTCACTAAGCTTTGGAGGTTATTAAAAGCAATGTAAAACCTCTGGCTTTGCTGCTTTGGGACAGTCTGAGAGTTTATAAAAATTGAAGTACCTTTTTGTAGCCAACTCTATTAAGGTTTTATAATAAAATTTGAGTTCATTATTAAATTTCTGAGCTTTTAGTTTTATGCCTCAGAAACCTGAAGTTTTCTGCTGTCATTTTTCTATGGCTTCAGCAGATTATTGTTGATGACTCTATTAACCCTAATTCTACATTCTACTTGCACATGCTTTTTTTGGAGAAATATTCTCACAAGTCTCCAAAATGTCCATCTGGTTCATAAAAAGGCAATAATTAATTCAGTCCTCCTTTCATAATTGGAAGTAATTTGTAAATGTTTTTTAAAAAACAAATTAATCTATATAAAATTTTGCCTGTTCAGCCAAAATTCCCTTAGTTAGTATTACTTAAATTTCCATGATCAATTGCATGTGGGTTTTGTATCATATGTAGTATCATTGGAGGTTTTCACAGAGCAGCACTGCAGGATAATAGACAAATTAGTAAGTAGCAGAGCTTTTGAAAATAGAATAAAGTGGTTCATGACTAGTCTTATGATCCCATCTCACTCCTGGTTTCCAGGGGTCATGTTTATTTAGCTATTAGTTTAAGAATGTATTTGAGGCCCTAAACATTTTGTAAACAAGTTTTAATACAGATTAGTATTAATAATTATTATCTGTTCAGTAACTGATATGCTTCTGTCATTATTCTCCTATTTTAAAGGTTTTGCTTCCTCTGTCAGAAGCGATGGCATGTGAATTAGGCTAACAGCCACATACCCTTGGGGGTATAAAAAGTAATTTGGGTATTTTCAGAGACATTGGTCTGCAAACAAATCATCAATTGACATGTATTTGTATAATCTGTTTGGTGAATATTTATGATTAGTCCTACAAACACAGGAGTCAAGACAATGTGATGGTCAAGTCACAAGTAGGAAAAATGTACTAAATTAAACTAATCACTTATTACCATAAACAATTCATCTAGCTCCAGTCTGGGAACTAATAAAGCTAGTAGAAATAGATTTCTCTTTTTCAGAACACCTAGAGAGGATTAACTGTGTGAGGACATACCTGTATAAATAAAGTAAACATCTTTGATTGTAGCAGGGAAACTATTTGAAAAAGCCCAGTCTCTAGCAGTACTGTCATGATGGGAAGGAGAGTCTTTAGCTCTTTACTTGACCTTTATTGGAGTAAAAGAGCAGCCTTCAGTCTTCCCACTTGACTATTTTGTAAAGAGGTTTAACTGACATCATCACTTTGATATTTCTTGGCTCTTGGCTCTTCCTTTCATCCCTGGGAATAGGTTATACTAGTTTTCATTTGTTCATTAGCCTAAAGTAATGCATTGAACTTGAGCTAATATGAGAGCACTAGAGCCAACATCGGTTCTGGACAGGCAGAAGCCTACAAAGGTGTGGAGACCTAGCGCCAACACAGGAGTTCTTGAATTCTCTCTACAGCCTGGCTGTAAACACTGGCAGGAAGTGTGAAGAGCACACACCGTACACCAGTGAGGCATGAACAGGCAGTCTGCAGGCAGGTGGGGTGCCCTGTTCAGCTATAACCAGCTGAAGTGGGGAAGCACTGTTTTAAGACCAGAGTGTAGATTTCAAAGCAGAAGGAACATCCACACAGTCACGACCCAGATTGCCCCCTTATTAGGAAGGCCTGTTAGTTATGGTCCTGCCCATTGAGGAAGAGCAGTGATCGTGGGCTAAGCAGCCGGGAGACAGCAAACCATCTGGGGCCCAGATGCTGGGGTGTTGGAGTTCCAGAAAACCCCCCTGAGCTCTTGCAAACAGCATTGGCCTCTTTTAATCTGCACAACAGGGAGACCACTTCTGCTGCTGAGTAGCGTTTGAGTTCATTGCATCCTGCTGAGAATAATATAACTCCCATGGATCCAGGGAGTTATGGGCTTTCATAACGAAATCCATAGCTCTAGAGAGCACCTTCCTCGGCCACTATGTGTCTGCACTGCAGTGTGTTTCTTTGTCCATGCTTTCATCTGTAGTGTGTGTCCTGGAACAGCAGCCCATTTTGATCTGACAGCAAAGTCACCTATGTATATTTCCTTGCCCAAAACCATTCCAGTTTGTCTGAATATGAATGTATAGATGTCTAAAACACTGTATGATATTTGCTGCTTTTTAAGAAAGGTCAGCATTTGGACACAGTGATACCAGACTGTAATCCTGGTTCCAGATAAATCAGTGGGATTTTTGCCATGGATTTAATTGGGTCAAGATTTCATACCCACTCTTTATTTGCCGTATTGAATTCTGTTAAACTGGTTAGCCTGGACTGCAGACACTGTGGGAAGACTGTCTTCCCACATTTTGACATTTGGTTTTCTGCTATATTCCATCCTAATCAGAAATGTTCTAAAGCTTTTATGTGGGGGGTTTTTTCTCCCTCTTTGTAACAACTAGCTAATGCTGATTCTAGCTCAGTCCTGGGACAGAACATGAAGGCGAGAAGAGATGTATGTTTTCTTCAGTTAATGTAAAGATGCAAATTTTTACTTTAGGTCTGCCCTCCCTAACGTTTGCAGGTACTCAGGTTTTGCGTGAGACATACAAGCTGTAGGCTGTGGTATTATTGTGTGGTTACATCACACTTTAGGAAGTATGCTGAAAGGATGTAGATTAGCTTGTTGATTTGTTATTCGGTTTTGGTTGTTCCGTCAGCATTTCATTGTTCGAGTAAGACATATATGGGCTGAATTTTGATGACTTCAGACATGTCATCTCATATGTCGTAGATATAGGCACCAGCTGAAAGGCTTGAGATCAGTTTCTAATCCAAGCAGATCAGAACTTAAAAAATACACAGCGTTCAGTTCTTGAAACCATAAAGTCTAATGCTTTCTAAATGTGCCCTCTAACCACAGAGCAAATGCATAAGTCTTCTCTAGTTTGTCATCTAAATTTTCAAAGCCATCATTGCTATCAGGCAGCAGACATGTTTAAGCGAAATACAGTTTCAGGAAGATACAGTTGTGCTACCATGTGGGCAGTTGGCATTGGTGATTTATATACTTGGGCAAAAGCACTTCAATGGGTATTAGCTAAAAACCCATGGAGACAATTGTATGTCTCCCAGCAAGACCAAATATGTCTGAGAATGACATAGTCAGCTGTCTCTGTAGCATTTGTGAAAACTCTGATGATATGAGGCTGTTTTCTGTGATGGGGACTAGAAGCACAAGATACTTTTGCAGCTGGAGAAGCTGCCATTTTTTTTACACTTTCACAAAGCACTCTCTGCACCTTGCATCAGATACCATGTGCAGATAAGAATGCGTGAGAGGCATCCGCACTTTAGTGCTGTCTGGCAGAAAATATCACTACGTGCTGAAGAAACAAGGAGGCCATGAGAACTTCTTGCTGTACTGTTAAAATGCTGGCCTTGTGATCAGAATAATAAAAACACAGTCAACATCTTATTTTCAGAGGAGGTAAGTGCTTCCAGCTTCCATGGCCTTCTTTTGGAAACTGAAAGAGAAGGAAGACAAAAAATTAAAGAGCACAGACCCCAAGAATGCATATTTTAAAATGTTCAGAGGTTTGCTTTGGAAAATCCTACTCTGGGCAGATGTAAGGGAAAGGCTGCTAAGAAAGAGAAGACAGGTGTTAAGAAACTAGAGTATTGCTGGCAATGAGTATACAAGCATGGCTCTAGCATATGAGCAACTTATGTAAAGACTAAGAAGAAAAACTTCCGCAGGTACACGAAAGAAATATGCAGCAAAACAAATCCCAGGGAAATAGCTCATTATTGAACAGAAAGGGGAAATGTTACTCAGAAAGCCATGTGCTGTTTTTGACTCAGGGGCCTCTGGAACCTGCTGCAGGCAGGTAACCAGCACAACAGACACCACAGCAAAGCAGGATGATCTGCACCTAGGATAAGGATACACTTGGTTGGAAAGGGCATGAAGAAGCCAACTATATTCAAATTAACTGGTCTTGATGACTTATAGCTCAGAGTACTTAGAGAATTACCTGATGTAATTTCAGAACAGTTTATGGTTCTCTCAAGAAAGCTGAGGTATTAAGAAGACAAGAGGGCAAACATAATACTTGTTTTTCTCTCTTTTTAAAGAAACATCAGAACATTATAGAGAGCTCAGCTTATTTCAGTTCCTGAAAAAATACTGGAAAAATTAGTCAAGCCATTATTCATAAGTACTGAGAGGAAAAATCATGGCTCTCTGAAGAACAAACTGCGTCAAACCACATAATTTTATCATTTGATGAGGTAATCCTTACCATGCTGACAGGCAGAAGCAGTAAATGACATATATCTTGATTTTCATAGGCTTCTGGCAGAACTTTTTGTAAGCAAGAAAGAGAAACATGGTCAGATGAAAGTATCAAACTGATTGGCAACAAGGCTCAGTAGTTACAGGCAATTTACTATCAAAATAAAAGGATAAACTGAGCTTCTTGGTTCTGAGCTCCACAGGAGTCTGGTCTGGCCTGGCACTGTTCATCACTTTCATTAATAACTCGGATGGTGAGTAGAGTCTGCTTTCCAAATCTCCACACAGCACTGGGTGGGAGGGAACTGCAGGCATATTGGGGGATAGGATTCAAATGGTAAAAACTGAACAAACTGTAGAACTGGCCTTACACAAAACCACTAAAGTGCAAGGTTCATCAGCCATGCAGGAACAGTCTGCAGCACAAGCACACAGTGAGGAACAACAGGTGAGGTAACAGCTCTGCAGTGGGAAAAGAAAGGTCTGTGAGGATCTGCATCAGCACTGCCTTTAGCTAGAGAAGCAAGTGGTGGCTGGGGCACTCGGTAGCCAGAAAGCTGTGCCCAGCTGGAAGGAGATGAGAGAAGTGCAGTAAGATCAGTCAGAAGTCTGGAAAGGATTGAAGAGTGTGCATTCAGTCACAGAGGAGGGACTGAGGGGAGAATAGCAGTCATTGAATACACAAAAGGCTGCTGCAAAGAGGAAGGAAATCGCATGTCCTCCATGTCTGTCGTAGGCAAGGCAAGAACTGATGGGATTACACTGCAGGAAGCCTGACTTCACCCTTAGGAAAAATTCTCAAAAGGGCAGGAGTACCCCAGAAGAGCAACAGACTGACCACAGGTTTCCATCTCTAGTGCTGGAGTTTTTAAACTGGTTAGTCATCCATCTGGAGTGGTTTTAGGTGTTGTACAAATCCTGGTTTGGATCACAATCCCCTCATGCCCCTCTTTCTTATAGCCACTGAAAAGTGTATAATACACCACAGTGAGCAGGTACAGCGCTTGTAAAGCTTTGTGAATCTTCTGTAGGTGAAGTCTGTTCATTTTACTGCAAGATCATAAATGTAGGAAGAATATTTGCACAGACCATCCTGCCACATGTGGAACAAATGACCTGGTTTTCTTCTAAATACTTCATGTAAAAAGAGGTTCCTTGACTGACTGGTAAAATTAGCACAGTACACATCACATGTAGTTTTGAGAATTAGAGCAATTGTTCACTAGCTTGTTGAACCCTTACATTTTTAGTAAGGACTGCTCTCAGTTTTCAAATTTTTACTTCAAGAACAATCTATCTAGGGAAGAAACCCTGCTAAAATAGGCAGTCAGGTAGATGGTGGCAATTTATTACATATTTATTATAAATCTAATAGCAAGTGGTAGACATCAAAAGGGCAAGCTCACTTGACAAACATTGCTTGTTCACAAACACTCATGGCTCATGCATCTGGAAGTTTCTTTTACCAGAAAAAGATTTATTTGAAGATTCCCCAGAGAAGAACTCCTGGGCTTCCGTTCCATAAAATCCAATAAAACAGCTGTTGTTATGGTATTTTTCTGTTATTCCTTCTTGCAGCCTCAGCTGAGCCTGGGATGCATACATAATAGCACAAGAATGGGAGTACACAGATGCAAGGCATCTGACACTGCCACATTCAGCCAAGTCACCGGGGAGAAGAGGCTGGCCAGTGGCCTCACTGTCACTGTGTGATCACAGGGTGCTCCTTATGTATTGAACATTTTCCTGAAAATATGTCTTATTATAAGTTGTGTTTGTTCAGAACAGGAAATACCCATCCCAACCCAAGAAGCAGGCCTAAACTCTCACATAACCTGTGATAGGAAGCTTTTGGAAAAGAAACAAGAGCCTTGGCAAAGCCAGACAACTCCAGCTATTTATGATTTAGTGACCTAATGGCCCAGCAGGGTTCACTCTGCTTCTTTCTGCCTCCAGTGGTTTCCTAAATGAATTCCTAAATTCTACCTACACTACAGAATTAGTATCTCCAGTTTACAGCTCTGTGGTCCCTGCTTCTCTTGCAGCTGGTACTACCTCTCAGGAGAACCTGCTCTTCTCCAAAACCAGAGGCCTGGAAACCTTCTGAGAGATTCTCTGGGAAATGCCTATGACTGTGATCGCATGACACACAAGGTACTGCAGTTCTCGTTGGCAATATAATATGCATCCCATTCTTCATGCATAGCGAGCACCTCTCTCTCTGGTCTCCTCCATTCACCTCCCTTCTGCCTTTCCTCACTGTACAGGACTGTACACCATGGGACACTTTTTCCCAGCCACTGCCCTGCCTCACTCCTTTTATGGATGTTTATCTTATTGCCTCATACGGTTTCATCTAGACTTTGTAGAGGCCCTTGGAAAATGGGTGCATCTCTACCAGTTTCTGTGGTTTCTTTTGCAAAGGACAGCCCGTCCCCAAGTCCAGCCAGATCCTTGCAGACGTTTATTCAAGCTGCCAAAATCCTTGAGGTTTGCCCACTTAATTTCTAGCCAGTGTGCTGGAGTTGTTTGCAAAATGCCATGGTAACAGTGGAAAACACTGCTGTGTCATTTCTTAGTAAGGAACAGTCTAAGGAGCTGGGCCTGACAGTCTCAGTGGTCTTTCTCACTCTCTTTTTCTCCGTTTCTCATAACCCTTTGAGCAAGGATGTTTCCGTGTCAAGAACTGGCCAGCCCAGAAAAACGCAATCTGTTCCAGGTCAACTAGACATGATTGCAATACCAGTAATAGGACATGTCAAGATCATCGTAGGTAGCAGATGTATTATAGCAGTTCTGCAATTTCTGGAAGCTACATGGAAACAATATTGCCCAATGGGAACATCGAGGAAGATTTTTCTGGGTGACCAATGGGATAAAAATGATTGTTAAATCTGCAAGGCATAAATAAAATGCTATTCATTGGCTTTTATCTGCAAAGTTAATGAATCAAATGTCTTTTAAAAGAATGGGATTGTGCTACTAATATGAAAAATTAAAATCTCCCAGGAAGTTATATCTGTTCTTCATGTCCTTTTGATGCTGCACCAAATAACACAAATAACAGCAGTAACTTTACCAGAGGAATGAGTGCAGTGGAGATCTTCAAGGTACTATTTTCTATCAGTTTTGAATCAGATACAGCTTGTCCTTCCTCACTACTTGATGTTACCTTTGAGTGGAATGTACTGATGTGTTCTGCTACAGTGTAATCACTCTCTTGGTGCAAGTGCAGACCCATGAAGCAAACGAGTCCCTTTGGCTTTTTAGTGGTGCGAGCCACAGCACCACAACAGCAAAGAACATATCCTCTAATGCTGTGCACACAGACCATTCTTGGTATGTCTTTAGTTGCTTCCTTATTGTCAGTTCAGGTTTGTTTCATTGTAGTGCATTTTGAAGCCACTGAATTTTATCTGTAAGACAGAGACAAATACAACTGTTTAGAAAACCTGCCCTGTACTGTTCTTTTCCTAATTAAAAACAGATAACATATGACATAAACCTTGTTTCAGGTTTGCAAAGAGTTTGGTATAAAGATGCAGCTTCATGTTTGTTTTATCTGGGCAGATTACCTCTCTGTACAAATTACTGATATCAGAGTCCCGGAGCATCTCATTAGTAAATCCAGTAATTCATGTTGCCATTAGACTACAAGGGATCCTAGGTTAGAGGTTCACCTGCTCACAGGACTGTAATGAGCATCAAGCTTGAAGGTATGAATGATTTTGAGCAGAAAAAAGGCACTATTTTCTAACCTGCCTCCCATAGAATAATCACAACTAGGGTACAGCCCTCAAATCACAGAGTGTAGTCTCAGGATGGGGCTTTGGAAAACAACAAAATTTCAGAAGTTAGTGATAAACAATTTTTGGGGGGGTGCTGAATTTCTCTGAGTGTGCATTTTCTCTTTAATATCAATTATCCTCAGCATATATCTGTCTGCATAGCACAGTTTAGTTCTGATCTGAAAATGAATCTAACCCATCCCACAGCAAATCCCCAGACACTCTGTTCTTGTACAACTGGAAAACCCCAATGAAGCAACATAAACTCAGTAATAATAACAAATAATGACCACAGCTTAATGAAGGGTGGCAATTCTGCTCTGGGGAGATAAGTAATGGATGTGGCTGTTCTGGTAGCTTGATCTTGTGCCAGTTCTCTTCCCTTCATGTTTGTTTATCCCTATCTTGTTGTATAGACAAAGTCAGGAACTGCTCTAGTGTGGGGAGGAAGGCCAGCATCCAGATGCTGTGCTTGGCCTGGAACTCCCATATCAGCCTGGCCTCAGGTCTCCTTTTCTTTGGAATGAGGGAAAAAACAATTGTGTCTTCATCCCTATAAGAAGAAATTTGGGTTTTTTCTGCATATCTCTGAGCTGGAACATTGGTTTCAAAGTATTGGTGTCTTGTTTAATTTGGTGTTTCAATTGCTGAGTGCAATAGGCTGCTCACTAAGTGAGCTGAGCAACTGAAAGGAATCTATTAAGTATTCTCAAAATAACACTGAAAAGCAGTGAGTCTAGAAATCAGGACACAGAACACATATGCATTCAGGCTAATAGGCCTTAAATACCAGAGATAGAAAACAAATCAAAACTGAAAAGAAAAGCAAGCGGTCTCTCCTTTTCTTCATCATCTTAATTTACTGTTACTTGTTCTCACTCAAGCCTAACCTCTTAAAGGAGGCAAAGCTCTCCTTGCTTTTGAGGCTAATGTCTTCTGACCAAATTAACAGCACTGGATATGCAGCTGTCTTGGAATTCAAAGATACCTCAGTAAAGAGCACATACCAGCCTCTGTGAAGGGCCTTGTTTCAGACCAAAAGTAAATAGCCAGTGCCACACAAACCTGCATAGTGATCAAACACTGGAAAACATAACTGGATTTCTTCCCTTAGTCATGAAAGGTTAGACTTGTTAAAATTGCCTTCTTTGTATGATGCTGTCAGTGAATTGAACCCAGAAGAGAGATTTTAAGCATTAACCAGTGAAAACACAAGCAAAACTTTGTTTTAGAAATCTTTTTTGAGAGTAGCATTTCCTGTTTAATACTATTAACAATACTGTCAGTAATTCACCTACATTTCAGAAGTAGGTGATCTTTGCTGCCATACCTCCATTCAAACGTGATAATAAGTAACAGTCTTTACAGGCTTATTTGTTATTGCTTTTGTTATGATTTAATATGTTTTTCAAACTCTGCAGAAGCTTTTATGACACATAAAAAAGCTCACCTTTGCTCCTTCATCCTCCATGTAGCATCGTCTTTATCAGAGCAAAACACTTATGTATATTTATTTATTTGTAAATATCTGATTGATGGATTGATGAAAGGTCCAGGTCAACAAACACGCACTAACTGTCCTCTCCCAACTCCATTTCTTGAAATCCTTTCCCAGCTGGGAACAAGAATGAACTTAGAGAGTCCTATCCAGCAGCACACCAAGGAAAAAACCGAATTTGCCATTTATGATACACTTACTATGTAATACCTGAGATAATTATCTCTTTCTGACTATGCATATACTATTTTAGGTATATACTAACAAATTCTAAGGGAAGCATTGCTCAGCTCTTTGACCAGTTGATGCTGTGTAGATTTCAACTTCTTGAATATTTAAGGGAAGAATGACTTCATGGTTAAATACAAGTCTAGGAGTCAAGAGGTCTGGATTCTATTTCTGTGCTGTTCCAAGGCTTCCTGTATGCCTTTCGACCACTCACGCAGCCCCTTTGCATTTTTATACCCATTTTTATTCCCCATCTACTAAAAGGGGAATAATCATTGCTTCATACATGCTGCTGCTGTGAGACTTAATTCATGTTTCTCTGAAAGTGTTTCAGGTTCCTCAGAAGCAAAGCACTTCAGAAATAGAACCTCATCTCAGATTTAATATTGTTTGAGCTGTCTAGCTTAAATGTAACCTCGCCCAAAGGGAATGGTATTTGTAAATGTCATCCTTAAAATGAAAGATCTGTTCTTTTTCTGCACCTCCATGCCTTCTCCACTTCCCTTCTTTCTCTTCCAACAAGCTGCAGCGTTGTTAAAATACCTCCTCATCCCCTGGGACACCCAGCTGATCACGGACCTGGGTGAGGGCTTTGTTTTACATGGAGATGTCCACTTACATTGCAACTTCCTTGTCTCTGTCTCTGAGCAGGCAAACAGCTCTGCAGAAAGAATAGAGCGTATCTGTATTTGATTTAAACAGGCATTCAGAACAAGCGGAGCATTTCAGACAAATGATTGGTCTTTAGTTTCATTTAAAACAAAGGGATTCCCAGACATTTCTGTGGACTTGGGGATTTTAATCGTCTCTTGAGGGTTTCTGAACGCGCAGAGATGAGATACTACAATGCTTTTGGACATGAATGTTTCAGTTAATGACTGATTACTGAATGATCCATTACTGAAACAGCATAATACAAAATTTACAGTGTTTGTATGTGTAGAAGAGAAGAGAATGCTTGGTGGGAGCTGGATACGTTGTCTAGTCCTGATGGAGTGCTCAGCAGCTTTTATTATTGGTATAACTGTTTAATTTGTATCATCTTTGTGCCAGCTGGGCCAAGTGGGGTCCCACCCAAAGGCTCCATCAGTTTTAAGGCTGGGCAAGGACTGCAGCTACTCGTGTGAGTTGTGAGATCCAGGCCCTGATGTTGAGCGTGCTGCATGTCCCAGAGGCAGAGGTATGTCACCTTCACAGCAACTGCTCAGGCTGACCTTATGGAGTGAAGGATGGTGGTGATCAGGGTGAACCTGCTGGTCCCCAGGATGCAAAAGTAGCAGGAGTGCGTGGGAGAGGAAGGCCTATGCACCCAGAACACGATGCACCCTGATTGCCCTGGACTACTCGAGTAGCCCAGAGGAAACACTACAGTGATGCACTGGTGAAGTCACTATATAGTTGCTCACTTGTTCTCCTGAAAGCCCCATTGTGCATCGCTTAGGAAGGGGATCCTTGCATTTAATCTGCACATATACAGCGGTCAGTGCCTCAGAGAGACATTCAGTTCACTGAGCTGCGTGAGATAACCACTGGTTTTCAAATTTGTAAGATCCTTTTGTATACAACAGAATGACTACTGACACACTCAGTGTATTTTGGGGGAGCATCATTGTTGTAAATGCTTTGTCAAAGAGAGACTGTCAAGCAGAAAAAGCA
Organism: Machaerirhynchus nigripectus; assembly: GCA_013397975.1. Lineage (NCBI taxonomy): Eukaryota > Metazoa > Chordata > Aves > Passeriformes > Dicruridae > Machaerirhynchus > Machaerirhynchus nigripectus. The sequence continues at coordinate 1,209,169 of VZRQ01000477.1, forward strand.
TAAAAACGAGTTTGGCATAAAATTTGGCATGTAAAGAAGAAAGGAAGAGCAAGTTGCTACCAGTAGGCATAAATGATGGTGCTAAAAAAGACTTGCTGTTTGAAAGACCTGAAGGAGGCCTCATCAGAAATAAAAAAAGAAAAACAGAGGAACAAAGTTTGAAACATTGAGAGCCATGAAAACAAGGAGAGGAAGTTGGAGCTTACTGCAAAAGGGAGAGGAAGCAGGAGCCAGAGGGAGCAGGAAGCCAGGATTAAGAGAGGACACACACATTCACTGCGGGTGTGCCAGCGGGGACAAATTCAGGGTCCCATATTCCCATGCATTGGGTGCCAAGTGTCAGCTATCAATGGTTTATGTGCAGGTAGGCCAGTTAGCAGATGAAGAACCTTTGCTTACTGCCCATGTCTCCTTTCCTCTGTCAGTTAGGAAGGGGAGGTGTTGAGGGAGTCGCATTATGCATGCTGTGGATATAAACTGTCAGAGCTGCAGCCCTCCAACCATTCAGTGTTTTCAGGGAACACAGGGCTCCTTTATCAGTAACTCTAGGAAGTTGCATTAATCAGTGGGAAATTCATTAAAAGGCTAAATGGATAAATTTATGGTATTTGGCCTGCCATAAATTGTCTCGCACCAAACATTTTCGTTTTCCACTCAGTGTTCTCCTGAGGATTAAAACATACCGCTCTCAAAGTGACAGACTTGGGAGAGCCTGGGAAAGCAGTGATATTGCAAAAACTATGTGCCCCTCCTACACCTTCAGTACATTCTTCTCATTACCACAAACTGTCCCCAGGAACACTTGATCTGAATTAACTACGATCTCTGCAATATTTTAAAGATCTCTCCAGGCTGCTTCCTGTCCTCCCCATGGTTCCTTACTTGGGCAGATATCCCAGTGAAGGGCCATGGGAGTTTTGCTTGAGACATCTGTTCAGATTTCTATTTCTTCTTTCTTCTTCTCAGCCAATATTTTGCTCCTTTCCTTTGACTCCTTGTTATTCTCCCCTTGTTGCTTAGTGCAAAGGGAGGAGAAGAAATGACTAGATGATACAAAGAGAAGAGACAAAGAAACCTGTCAGGAAGGAACAGTAAGGGCTCAGAGTAATGGGGGAGACTGGAAACTGGTAAAAATTAATTTTCTAATACCTCTTAGCAATGCTGGACACAGATGGTTTGGTGTATATGCTTTGAGTTTGGCTATCCAATTCTTGTCCCACTAAACAAACCCCTTTGGCTTGTAGATGTAATTATCAGGTCAAAACTAGCCTAATTAGGTGTGATGAAAAAGGCAATCTGTTGAACAGGCAGCTGCCCCTTGCATTATTTCAGGTCTGGGAAGGTTTGGTGTTAAAGCAACACCAGGGAGAAATTGGATTTCTGTCAGTCTGAGCTACATTTTCAGTGTCCTCTCAGAAGGTGCCTATGCCTTTGTACATCACTAACTCACTGAATGAACTCAGTAGGTTAAATAGTCACTCAAAAAGAAATGGCAGACAAAATGAAAATACAGTTAATTCTTTTTGATTATTTGAACCACCAGAGAAACCTGTTTTCCTCATCAGAAGAGACACGTTGCAGCACTTCAGCCAGGAAGCAGGTGAAAGTCAGAGATGTAGCTATGCTTATTTCTTTTTCTGTGATGAGTTACATGTCCTTGTATAGACACGTAGGTGGCTGTATACATTTTTTTCTAATTTAAACATATCTAGCAGACACTCGGTTTTATTTTCCAAGATGGGTTTATGTTTATTTCATTTTTCAATTCCAACATGTGAAATTCCAAACCAGCTTCATGTCAGAAATATTCTACTTCATGTTTGTACTGCAGAGTAAGTGTTGCTTAAATATTTTAGGGATTCAATTGCTTCACTTAAGAATTTCTGTCTCCATGACAACCCTTCTATGCTTTGTAATACCTTTGGGGAACACAGTGGAACTGGCTATTATTTATTTTAAACTATATAATATTTAGCAGTGAAGACACAAAGGGAAATGGAATAAAACCCAAAATGCCCAAAGGTCTAATTCACACCATTTCCTTTGAAAGTCATTTTCAAAATGACTGCATCATATACTGTATGGAAAGCTTGGTCATGTTAAAAATGCCTGATTTTTTCTGAAAAACCACTTCTGTGCCTGTTCTTTTCTCTCCGTTGTGTCCTGATACAGACAGGCTGCAGAGTCTGGCCTACAGTATCATCTCCACGGCCATTAGTGTTCTGTGAAAGAAAGTTAACTTCCTGTTGAAAGTGCTTCCCAAGCATTACGTAATATTTTTTTCATAAGCATCCAACTCAAGTGCTCCCACATTGCAAAAAAGCAGAAGTCTGTTCCTGCCTGAGATGATGGATCTGCCACGCCATGGAAGGTGTGGCAGGGTCACACAGTTCTTGTGAATCTCAAAAAAGATCCTATACTTCCATCATTTGGAAATTCAGATATGCAAATAATATCCTGTACATGGAATTTCAGTTCTGTGGGCTATAGCTCTGTTGGGGTTCTAATAATAAAATACCACTTAAAGTAATTTGGCTAGGATTTTTTCCACTCCATTCTCAGCCACTTTCCTACATTTGTGCCTTTCTTTTTCTTCCTGATGCTGTTCTGTACCTGCCTCAATTTTCTAGTTTCTGTCTGGTTCATATATGCAGGCTAACCTGCACACCTGCCAGATGTCAGACTTCTGAAAGTTGCCGTTTGCATGAGCTTTTTGTGAATAAAGCTCTTAACAAAGATGTATTTGAATGGTGGCTTGACTTGTGGGTGCACCTGGAGATGCATCAAAACAAGGCCTTATTTTCATGTGATGTTAAATGCCAGGGTCTTTATAAATCAGACCGCACAAAAGTGCTTCAAGTTGGCTGTGCTGTATCCCCAGTCCCTGCTGAGGGATATTCTGTGTAATGTCTTAGCACTCTCATACCTCTGAAGAGCAGAATAATGGGCAAAGACTCTGCTGCTGCTGACCTGATCATGTATCATACTAGAACTTTCACAGAAAAATGAGGAGCCAGAAATTACACATGGCCCAGGCATTTTGATAAGATATCCATAATAGTGTTGTTTGTATTTAAAATACCATCTATCTGAGAAACCCTTCCCTTCTTTTCCCCCTCTGTTATGAAAATGAAGGCACATTTAGAGCTTAAAACTTCATGCTGAGTACGTAAAGCAGAACCACTATTCCTGCAGATGTTTTCTGTTGTCTAAGCCACCCTCTTATTCTTAAGACATAATGTTGTTTCATAAAATCCACTATGATGGAACCCCAGAAGCCTCCCATGTTTTCCTAATTCCTTCTACCTTGATTTCTAAAGCCACTCATCTCTGTCTCTCCGTCTCCTCCTATTTATGAAGCAATGTAGTGCTCTGTCATTAGAGAACTACTACAACTTAGAGTTTTAATGACTCCAGGTGGTGCCACCTTAAATATAAAAGCAATCTAATTAGGCCACCTTCTGGCTGAATCTGCTTTAGTCTTTGACTCCAGAGAGACAAAGTGAGCTTGTGTATATAATACTGACTCTAAAAGAGCAGACGTTGCTGAACACATTTCTCTTTTGTTGTCATTGTTTCCTTGTCGTGCTTGAAGCATCTACAGAAAATCTTGGTGTAATATGATCTAGCACTTAGGACAAGCACGATGATTATAAATGGCTCGTGCCTCACTTCTGGATCCAACAGATGTTACTACATGAGGTTTGGTTCTCCCTGATTTTATAATTTGATTTTAATGGCTAGATACCATTGAAGCATGCAAGTTCTACAGACAATAGTGTCCTTTCACATCCAGAAACATCTGTTAGCTAAGTGCTCTTCTACAGCCTGACCTCTAAATGAGCAAATCTGTGTTTGAACACCAGCATCTATACCAAACTGGCAGACAGCATTCGCAAGAGAAACAAAGTCTAATATGTCTTTTCTCATTTGGTAGAGCTCTTTTCTTTTCCCTGTCCTCCATGTTTCTCTTTTTACCATCCACTACTTTAAGGAATATGAAGTTTGAGAGCCTTTTCTAAGGACTTAGTGCAGCCTGAGGACCAAATGTGTAATTCCAATAATGGTGTTCCACTATTCCCTCGAAGGACATGATAGAACTGGCGCCACTCAGAGTAATATTTTGGGCTGTCACTATTTAATCAAAGCACTTGGACTGGATCTGCCAGTGTTAATGCTTTTAGGATGGATGACTTCTTTGCTTTAGAACGAGTTTCCAGTAACCGAGGGCAACACATAACATCTTTGAAATTTTGGTATTTACAGAGTAGTGAACTCTCCATGGTAGTGCGTTTCAAGCCCCCTCTGGGTATGAAACAGGTTAGAGAGCTCACTGGCACATCCCTCCCCTCCTTTTCCTTTTCTAATTTGCGCTTCTTCCAGCTTGGTCTTGTTTCTGTAGGTGCCTGTAGCTTCCCACAGCATGCAGTGTGGGGAACAAGCCTGAACTCAGGCCCAGCGAACAGTTTACTCATAGCCATAGGCTGTAAGTTTTAAAGGTGCCTGAGTTCTTTGGGCTTGGAACCACAGCACTGCTTTGTCAGTTGAGTATATTTTATACCTTAAGTGCTGTACAATAAGTGTTCTTTGTAAAACAGCATATCACATATACTATTAATGCCTGCAGATTAAAACAGCTGCCAGGAAGCAAAACTATTGCATGCAGAGAAATCACTCGTATTTGAGCCTTAAATTAATTCTCTGTTTGGGAGCTGTGAATCTTAAGGGAACTTCAAACAAAGAATCTTACAGGGATTTAGAAATTAAAATCATAGCAATTGTTCTCAACCTGTGTTTAGTGTTGAGGGCAGCCACTTTTATTCTAGACTTCAAGAAAACTTGTCTGATTTTCCAGTTATATTCGTCTAATAAAAGTCATTATTTCTCCTTAAAAACACTGTCTCACGTAAAGTGTAGTTAGGTCATAACAAAGCCACTACCATGTGTGCTTGGAACAAAGCCATTTAACACTTCCTTCTTTGTATTCAGAGTATCTCCCTGGGAAATAGCAACAGTTACAGCTTTCCAGGGAGATTAGCAATTACTGGGAAGGCACACTTGCTTCTTATACACCAGCCAGATGCCCACTTACTTTTCAAGTAAATCACTGCAGTCAGTTACCAGATTTCAGGCCTGTTTAGAGTATTTAAAAAGAAAATAATTTGACTTACTAACTTTACAATTTGTCTATTTAACCATTAGTTAATGTAATGGTACTAACTGAAATTTAGGTTCTTATCAAAAGTGTATGTTCAGTATAGCTAATTCTTAAAACCATATGTAAAATTCATACAAAGATCCAACAAAGTTAACTTCCTTGCAATCATGCTCAGAATCATTTCTTAGTATCACCTGCCCTCTGTATTGACCAAAAAAATGCAGCTTCTTCACTGGGCAACAGATAGGTACATTTGGCAAGCAAAATACATTATGAGCTCTACAAAGTGTAAAATACGGGGGGAAAAAAAGAGGGTGGGATTCTCCAGAAGAACTTCTCTTTGCAAAACTTCATTTACATTTCTCACATTTCAGTTTTAAACACAACCTTGTATGCGTTGCCACTACACAATGTTTCACCTCAGATTCTCACCATCACTTAGTCCATAGAAAGTTCCCAGAGTATCAATATTCAGTGTTTCTTTCTTTCTCCTCCACAGATTGAATTGATCTGCTCCCGCCTGCCTTCCTGAGACAAAAGTTATTTCATCTATGGCTGACATACATTTCCGAGATAACATTTTAATGTAGTCCCACTGGTCGTGACTTTCGTAAACTTGATTTACTGTCTGGTTTAGTGACCTCACTTTGCAAGGCTTTGCCTCCCTTCATAACAGCTGTGAACACATTGCCACAACAGGAGTTTGCCTTCTGTACACCAGCAATTTGCCCTTTCATGTTCTGAAATCTCCAGAGAAATGGTGGTGGTGTTGATCTTTAATTCCCTGGAGCCTACCTCATATCTAAGACATTGAGCATCTTAATAAAAATGTAACTAAGGAAATAAGATAACTGAGAAATGTTCACTAAACCACCAAGGATACAAATCATATTTTTCAAGCAAATTATTTCTTGAGAGTAATATACTTGATCTCCAAATGAGTTGGAATTTAAAATAGACAAGAATATATTTGGGGACATACAGGGCATGCACAATTTCACCATGACTTGTTTGCTCATGCCAATCTGCACCTCCATATTCTCCCATGTAAAAGGGTTTCTATTCCACATGCCCATTGGAATATAGAGGTACTGAGATCTCTGCAGCTGAACAGCCACTCAAGAGCTGATTGAATCTATATATATATGTATATTTGTAAACTCCCACTGTATATGTGGAAATAGCAATGGGAGTCTACTGCATATGCAGGGAAATAGAGATCTGGCAGCTACGGAATGAAGGGAAATGGGATTTCAAGGGGCAGGAGGAAATGACTAAGAACTGTAGCAGAGGTGAGATCACACCAGTACACAGGCTGAGCAGTACAAGCACAGAAAAGCAAATCAAAGGTGGAGAGGATGTGGGAAGATAAGGAGAAGTCCATAGAATGTACAGAAGTAGAAGGCAGGGAATATTCTTGTGGTTTAAATAGCTTTTTTTATTGAAAAGCACTTCTGATTGCTGAAAGTTGAAAAAGCCAAGGCAAAGATGCAAAAATACATAGAAAAAGGGAAAAAATGGACTGGAAATAGTCATTTGTAATGCCATTAGACAGTGGGACTGAGTAGCTTCTGTACAAAAAAGAAAGGTACGTGGATATCAGGCACAAATTCCCTCATCCAATGGTGTCCCTTGCAAAGATCTCCTTTTCTGAAGAAAGGCTGTGATTTTGTCCTAGATGATCAAAATTAATCAAAACAAGGAAAATTACAGGCATCAGTATTATTGATTTGGAATCCACAGGAAGAAGCTGGCAAATGAGAGTTTAGTGCCAGGCTCAGTGGGAGAGAGTTTGAGTGGTTAGGGGCAGAGCGGGGGGCAGACACAGTGTAGGCAGCAGCCTCACAAACTGCAGCTTCCTGCCTGCTGCTCACACCACTCAGCAGTGTGCTGAACAGCCCTGGAGCAGAAGTTCCCAAACTTCTTTTCTGTTGCTTCTTTATCAGCATTTTGATAAGATAGCTTGTTGGCACTCCTGAACTGAGGAATGTTTTCATGAAGTGCCTCTTTCTGTGTTACTGAAGTTACAGCCTTCCTTTGCTTTGAAATTAGCATATGGACTTTGAAAGGCCAATTATAAGAAGTATTTTGGAAGCACATGAGAGTCACTTCTTATCCCAGCCCTTATCCCCGCCCTGCTGCTCTGTCGTGTGTGTGTAGCAGGACCACTCATGAAGAGTGTGGTGTCTCCTAGTTTGGTTTGCAGGATAAAAGATTCTAAGATGATCTTATTTGACTGGGTCATGACAAGAGGTTTGTGGTTGAAAAAAAAGTATCTTCAATTATTCATATCCTGTCAGGGGAAAAAAAGCCATATAATATTGGATTATGCATATTTTATCATCAAGTTGTATAAGTGAGCTATTAAACTGCATACAATTCTTCCAAGTCTTTGTTTTATAGATTAGTTCTACAAAGCATTTTGTGTTCCTGCTGAACATAAACAGCCTCTCATATCTCCACCTACTACACCAAGGAGATGTAGTACACAAATTCTCCTGATTAATTAATGAAGTCTACAATCAAAAGGAACTAAGGAGCAGAAATTAGTTTTTAAGCCCTCTCCTAGCTTTGGCAGAGCAAACTGTCTGTTTTTAAGTCAGGAAAGCAGATTATTTGGTCGTTTTCGTTCGAGACAGCATGCACTGTTCTATCATTAGCACCACATCTGGTCCTCTGTCTTTGCAAGGAATACACAGTAGTTCTGCAGCTATACAGGGGCTGTGGTGATGGCTCATGGAGGTTATCATCATTAGGCTAATGCTAGAAATGGAGGAAGCATCAGGAAAAAATCAGCCTCACTTGAATCTTCATGCACAACTAGGTGAAACTTCTAAACTTCTGCTCTTCCCAGCTGGGAGGGCACTGGCACCCCTCAGTACACTGGCTCACAAGAACTGGTCAGGGCATTACACAGAGGAAGGTTCTATAGGCTCCTCTGGACACAACTACAGTCACCCATGGCCACATCATGGCAGAGGGAAAGGACAGACACTCAGTGAGGAGATTTAGAGCCTCCTTAAGCAGGTGGGTAGAGCATCGTGGCAGACTGAGCTTCCTGAGTGCTCGTTGCTCTGATCTCTCTTGGGCTTTTGCCTTAGAGTACCTCCACCTTGGAGCACGTTGGGTTACTGTAAGTTAATGCCCAGGCATAGAAAATAGGTCTGAGACTTCAAGGATGGGATGTCAGAAAGAGAAAACTTCCCTAGGAGCAAGGACAGCTGCTTCACAACCACTTTATGACCAGACATAATGTCATCTCAAATAGGTATTCTCTTATCCATGGATGTCTTCTAGGGCCTGGAGCAGAGGATACTCCATGTGTAGTACCTTGTTTTTACAAAACTGAATATCACAGGCTCAGCCTGGGTGGCCACAGGCATGCTAGAAAGACAGAACAGTAATCTCAGTATTTCTAATCAACCCACTGAAGGGAAGTACCAGCAGAAACAAGGGGAAAGCCCACTCTCCTGAGGCTTTTCAGGCTCCAAATTGTTGGCTGTCTCACAAAAGGCTGAGTATTGAACTCAGCCAAACACCCCTTGGAATTTCACTGCTTGTTGGACAGCTCTTGGAAAACCTCTGTCTGAAGAAGAAGATGGAAAACCAGTACTTCACTCTGTATGTCGGTTTTTCTGATAGGCTGTAGGTATAATGCAGCAGCAGGACATCAGTGTAAAGAGATATTACATTGGAAAGTATCTGGGGAACAATATTGTAATGTCTCTATATTGTCTGTAGTCTGGCAGGAATGAGCAGGAGACAGGGAAAGGTTGGTTCAAGGTGCTAGCTATTGCATCCTCATCTACACATTGATTTCTGTAAGGAACTGGGTATCTGCTCTCTTGCACTGGTTATAAGCTGGGCTTACTCAATGTTTTAAGAGCTCAGTTCAAAGCAGAAGTTGTTCTGCTAAAGGAAGGAGACATTTAAAAATAAATCACATGACTATTATTGGTATTGATGTTCTTTGCTCCCAGAGGCTCCAGGTGCTCTTAATACTCACTGGAGTCCTAAATGCTCAACTCCTTCAGAAAAAAAAAAAAAAACAAAACCCTAACAAATAAAGGTTAAGTATGTTCAACTCCTAATTTTTGGTAATGTCCCTTTAACTCAGGTGTCAGTTGGAGGGGTTCTTTTCTTGCCACTGTTTCTTCCACTATTCTCTTAAAATCCCACTAGATACCATAGCAACAGCTGGATCACATGCTCCTCAGTGTGCTCCTTGTAAGCAGATGTGAACAATGCCTGCTAACAAAGGCTCAGCAAGTGTTGGACAGGGAAAGAACTGAATTCAGCCTCTACATATTTTAATAACTCACAGCAAAGGCTTTCCATTATTTCTTATGACACAGGCAAATCCAGATCTGAATGAAAACCAGATTCAAGTTACTTTATCACCTAAGAAAAAGACCATCAAGATAACTGACATTTTACAGCCGTTTTCTCCCTATCCTCTGTAAGGAATTCATGGAAGTCTGAGGCTGAAATACGTTTCCATATCCAAAAGTGTTTGCAGTGCCTGGATGCTTTACTGATGGGTTATTCCTGCTATTAAATTGATTACATTCTTTGGTATTTTTTGAAACTTTATTCAAAGAAGGAATTCAGAACTATTCATATGTCAGTGAATGATCTATATTCAATTGTGCTCTAACATTTCAAGTAATACAGGTCCATTTGGCCTAATAACTATGTCATTGTTTTCTGAATCACAGAATAAAGCTTCTCACATGTCAAATGAACATTTAGTAATGCCATCACTTAGAGGAAGTGTTCATAATCCTTTTCCTTGACTAATGCAGAAAATCTATGTACAGCCTTATTTATGTTCATATTTAGGCGAGCAAAAAATGATAATTCTCTCCTTTAATCTGATTTCTGCTTCCAAGTATCTCCCATAAATTCCTCCCATGTAACACCAAACCATATGCAGTCTCAGCTGTGTCACATTCCCTAGATTCAAAACCCACTTGCAGTGCACAGAGTCTGTAGCTATGTCAGACATTGTGTAATCAATGTGTACTTTAATTATGGGTTCTTACAAGGACAAATAAATCATCCCTCCTTGCAGCATGATGGAAGGGCTAAAATCAAAACAGGGAAAGAGAATATTAAATTTATTCTGTTATGCAACTAGATTGAGGGTTAGTAAGAAATCAATGCTAATACTTCTGATGAAAATCGAGACTAGATTCTGTGATTTGTAAAATATGAAGTGTCTCTGAAATTGAAGATGCCTATGGAGCTCTTAGACTAATACTTGTTTATAGTGTCTGCATCAATTTAGATGCAAAAACTGAAGGGATCCAATTATTTTCCTTCTCTTTTACAAAGTCACTTTTCATTACATACCATCAAGTTAGAAATCCAGGGAGGAAATATTAAGCAGTAAAATCTACTGTTGATTTTAGCTCTCTTTCCTGTATGAAGACTAATGAATGCGTGTGTGTGTGTGTACGCCTTACCAGCATCAGCTTCTGCTGGAGGTGATGCAGGAGATTTTTGGTGATTACTGAATGTGCTCACTGGTAAGGTCAGAGTAAGGGAAACAGCCTCCAGTCAAGGAAAATGACAGCCCCTGCTCCAAAGCCTGAGATCATTGCATAGCACACTGCCTGACAGGCACTGGCATGCATGGCTTCCATAGGTCTGGAACAGGGTCTGAGCTGTGTAAAAAGGCACTGGTGCTTAAACAGGGTGGGCATGGAGGGTGGAAGGAACACAGGATATAAATAGCATCATAATGTTTACTTGGCTGGGCAAATGGAGGTTTAGCTGGGATAGTTTCTGGCACACACAGGGTCTGTGTCTGAGCCTCTCCTGCATGTGTCTCTGGGACAACAGGGCATAAATGGAAGGGACCTTCCTGGCAAGCAAAGAGAAGACACCAAAGTAGCAGAGTATCCTAACAGCTCAGAACAGCTCAAGCGTACTGCCAGTCTCGTCATGGACTGCCACTGCCACCAGCTGCTACATAACTCTTCACAGCAAACAGTCTGGAGGGTGTCCCACACTGCCTGGCTGCAGGACGAATCAGCCAGGCCAGGTGGGCCAAGGGTGCTTGTCCTGCTCCTGCTCCTTGTGGGGAGACATAAGTCTATGCTCCCTAGACTGTTGGTTCACCATTTCTCCCAAGAACAGCAGATGAGGTTGGAACAATGACAGTGCTCTGTGAAAAACCAGAGTAGTTCTGGCTAGGGATATGAGCTCTTCCATAGAAGCTGGAGCGGATGTTAGCCCCTGCCCTGCCACCGGGGACTGGTCTTCCCTGCCCAACCATCCAGCTCCAGGGAGGACACAGGCACAGACCTTTAAATTTATACTGCACTTAAGTGCTTGCAGACTCTTCACCTTCAGCCTGATTGCAGCTGACTTGAGGGAAAGCAAGTTCAGAAATCTAGTTCTGTCTGTCTAAGGGTTGCTGAATAACTGGGCTAGTTAAACCATGCTAAATTAGAAATTAACAGGCATTGCCCTGGGGATGGTCTCAAAACCCGTAAGTGAAGGAAACAGGCAAGCAATCATCAGCAAATCCTAGGAGGGTGAATCACATGCAGATAGGTTTAAACTCAGGAATAGCAATTGTGTTTATAAGTGTAAATTATTTGTTGTTTTATTTGTAGTCATTGTACACAAGCATTTTTGCTCAAAACTTCTAGACAGACCATGTATGCTATGTTTGTGGAAGGACAAAATCATTCTTAAAGCATAACCATAATCACAAGGAGATTGTTTCATCTCAGATATGTTTACTGACCTTTCACCACCAAAAAATGCTTTTTTACTGCAGTCTGTGGCAAGAGAAATTCCAGAGAATTGTAATGTGCGCAATTAACAGAGGGTCAACATTGTAGCTGGCGTAATTCAGGGTGGCTACAGCTTGGAGATATAGTTACTTACATCAGCTGAGTGTCTGGCCCCAAGAATGTAAAATAAGATCTGCTCTGCAGAATGAGACCACTGTTACTGAGGACCCCATGACTAGCCTTTGTATGGTGAAAAAAAGCACAGTTAATAGGATTTTGCTATTAGTGAATTTGATCTGATCCTGTGTTTTACTTTATTCCAGATCAGCCTGGCAGATATTTAGCCCCAACAAAGCCAAGACTGTAAGAGCATTTTTTACCTATTGTGAACATTTTCCTACACGTCCTGTTACTCCCCAGGAAGCAGGAGCTCCAGGCACAGGAGCCTGTAAGTGGCTGGGCTGCAGGCAGTATCACAGGGTGGCCCTGGGCAGCCTCACCCCATTGAGAGTGACCTGGACTTGAGGATGCCAGTTCAGCTCTGGCACAGTCACACTCCTCACAAATGTTGAAATGCAAACCAGAAAAACCAAGCTGCACCTCTTTATTTCTTGACAAGTACTTTAAATAGAAATACTCTGACCTATTTTTTTTAACATTGCTCCTGTCTTGATATTCCCATGTAGAAAATAAGCTGTGTGTCACTCTTTGCAGCAGCCCTGTTCTCGAAGGCTTAGGGCTGGATTCAGCCCAGCAGCCCTGTTCTGGCGAATAGCCACCCAGCGACACTGAAAGCAAGGGTTATTTGACAATGGCTCAGAGCAACCCTTTTCAAGCCTTGAAGAGCACAACAACTCAAATAATAGCCACTGCCTGCTTTGCTCTTTTCATGCTCTCTCCTTGCTTGGCACTGTAATAATAAAAAGCCTCCTTTATGAGATAATGCACATTGTGTGTTGCTCACCCTTCCTGTAATTTATAGGAGCTAAGGACACCAGGAAAGTCCAAGAGTAACAGGCATTTCTGCTGCATTTGAAGATACCTTGGCAAAGTCTTCTGATAGATTAGAAGAAAAAGTAAGCAGTTTAAATGCAGTCCCCAGGCACCATCACCCATGTCTGGCTTAGAATGTCAGTGAAGCCAATCTTGAAGAAGGCTTTGCCTGAACAGTGGCTGGTGCCTCTGCGCCTCAGGGCAGCAGAGCAGAGAAGGGAAACCCCTCAGGAGTTAAATGCCTGAGGGTCAGTGCTCAGCTGGGCAAGAGCCCGGCTCAGGAGTACCCACAGTGCTGGCTGTGGGTGGGCAAAGCTCTCTCCTCATGTAACAGTCTGAGGACTGGGTACAGCATCCAGCAGAGCAGAGCATCTCATGTTTTATGGAGCCTCTGTTCTTGCTTCCCACCAGCTCCTGCACCCTCACACACAGTGCTTTCCTTGTTCCTCTGAAGCAAGGACAAGCTTTTCCTTCTCCTCTCACTAATGGTGGAAAATCCACAAGCTAACATTGTAACACTAGTCATTACAAGATGGGAGCTTTTCTCCTGACTGAATTTCTTTATATCTCTCTGAGGTGTTTAGAGGTGGGAAGAGAGCTGCCTTTTCCTGATACCTTGTCGGATGATGTGACAACCTGGACTATCATCACAGGGCAGATATTTTCTGCAGCAGCTGGGGAAAAATAATTAGTATGGCAGAGGTATAAGCAATCCTGCATTGTTTGTTCCTCAGCAACAGAGGCCTTAGGCTTTGGTTGCCTGAGCAGCAACAGGAAAAGTGAGGTAGTTCGACAGATCTATTACACCAGCCTGCATTTAGCTTGCAGCACAGTTTGATCATTCAGCTGATGGAAAACACCCATCTTTGACCTCACTTGCTTCTCAGTTAATGCCTTCTGCTCCTCCTTTGTACCAACATGAGTGAAACAGAAGCCTTCTGGAGGGGAAAGCAGAGGTTCTTAATCTGCTTTGCGCACTATAGTAGCTGGACTTGGAGGGGTGCTCCTTGCCAGAGTGGATTTTTTTTTGCTTTTCATGGGTTACAGCTGCTACTGAGCAAACTTTTCTCTCCTTCTCTTATTTGCATAGCAGATTGCAAACTTCTCAGGCTACTTCAAATAGCAGTCTGGTTGAACATGAAATCCTTGCCACCAAGAGATCTGTCATTTGGCAGATTAATAGCATCACTGCTAAAGTTTTAAAAGAAATAATAAATCTTCTGCCCTCTTACAGCTATCCTGAGTCTGTGGAGCTCACAGCTGTTTTTCAGGAGGGAGACAGAGTAATGTAGAGACTAATGTACACGTAAATCTCTTCCCCATATATGCTGCTTCCTCCTGTGTTGAATCTTGAACCTGGTATGGACTGACATAATACTCAGAACTTTTTAGCAGTGATGGAAGTGACTGTCCACTGTGAAGCCACTCCTCTGTTGGGCCTCCCTTAATTGGGGGAGGAATAAAAACTAATTCAAAGATAGCACTGCAGTTAGCCATAGATTCATACTGATCAGATTCAGAAACATTCGCACTGAAAGGCTGCAGACTGTTCCTCTCTCTGCCTAACTGCCGTTACATAAACTGATAGAGGATAAGGACTTTGGATCTGTATGGGATCTTCCGAACAAAGGTCCTTATAATTCTGCCAGGCTCTCATCTCACTCATTTGAATATTGCCCCTTGTCTTGAGAAGCAGCATAAATTTCAATTTGCTGTAAAGACTTATTCCTATCATGTAGAGAATTTTCATTACACGTGATACAGATGCTGCTCCAGGTTTACACTTGGGGTTTCAAGATTTCAGAACAGACTGTAAGTGCTAAGAGAAACAACTTCATGATAGAACACAGGTCTAGCAAAAAACGGAATCATTGAGCCACATAAGGGTATAAATGCAGAGACCACCAGGCAGACTACTGTCTGGATCTGGTGGTTACTTTCAGCCTGGATGGTATCACCCTGCCCACGAGGCTGCCACTCCCTGCTTCTGTAAAAGCAGAGAGGGGAAGGACTGGACCTGTCTCCTACTGCCTGTCAGAGCCCAGCTTATCAAATCTGGGGCTGCTGGCACTGCAGCAGAGCTCATAATGGATGCCCAGTATGCACTGACCATGATACAGGATGCTTCTGGGAGCATATGCATCTTCCAGGAAGACCATGGAAATATAGGAATGCTCAGTGACTTCAGTCTTGGGTGTCCGAGAAGGATGGCAAAAGGTGAGAGCTGTAGTGCAGTGTGGCTGCAATTTCTTTAACTCCAGCCATGCAGAGGCTGTTCATTTGGAGAACAGCACCGTTCCTCTCTCATGTGTGCCAATTCAGCGGATTAAATTTCTTCCAGTACAAAAGGACCTGTTGCCTATTTACTTTTTCCTTCTGTGCTGAATGAATCCAAATGCAGTGCTCATTCAGACTAATACCTTGAATGTAAGCTTTATTTCCTTTAAGAAAGGGTCACAGACTTGATCTGTTTTCTTGTAAGCCATAATCACAGGCAGTCTATTTTCCAGTATCAGCACATCCCAAGAATGGCAAATATCTGCAGTTGGTTTACCAGCCTCTAGCACTGACGAATCAGAAACTATGTCCAACTTTAAATCCACTACAGATTACTCTGCGCCTGAGACCAAGCAGTATACCCTGTCTCACACACCAAAGCAAGAGAGGAGCTCCACCCTCCAAAACCAATTTAGCCTGTTATGACCTACATACTGAAAAGCCTCCGCTGGCACTTGCATGCTGATTTAAACTAAATCAAGATGTTGATTAACTAAAATTAAGATGCATTTGGCACAGAAGAGTCCTGTTCTACTTCTTGCTTCATATTGCACCAAAAACAGAGAATGAGGAGAGATGCCTTTTGTTTTCTTTTTGTTGTTTTTTGTTTTGTTATCACAGTATTACATAGAAAAAACTAATCCCTTTCATTTAGCAAATCCATTTTATTTCTTGGAGGGTTAAATCCTGCTTGCCTCAAACAAATGAGTAATCCAATTGGCTTGAATGTGACAACTCCCAAAAGGCAAACAGGATTTGACTCCCTCCAGAACGCAGTACACAGATTTTTGTGAATGAGCTGTTTGAAATGCTGGATACTTCGTGTGCTAGCTCTGGTGTTGCCCTATAAACCCATGACTCTGTCAGCCAGGTTTTTTTGTGCTAAAGGTTTAAATGGCTTCCTATGGCTGTACATTTAAAATAGGGCCTCTAACTACAACTGATAAATTTAACCATGTTGGTTTTGTCACAGGGAGACAAGAGGGAGGGGAAGGAAGCAGTCTCTGAAAGCAGTAGTTGGGCTAATTTACTGGATGTTTTAATTTTTTGAGAACCACATAATCTTCTAGGACTCTTGCAAAACTGTAAGCTCTCTATCTCTAACATGAGACATCAAGAGTGATTGAGCCGCATTGTATAAACCTCCCCAGTTTGCTGATACCAGGGGCTCTCTCAACTCCTCACTGACTGAATTTCTATATTCTTATTAAGACCTTTCACAAGAAAGCAGACAATTGACCTTGTATTTGTCTCACATTTGCTACCGACAGTGCAGGCTGTTTTCAGAGTAGCCTGAATTTCTCTTTTTTGACACCTCTGGTTATTTCACAAAAGATAACTAGACACCTCCCGGCACCCACCTGCAATGCCTGCACCATGACAGAAGGGAAATCCCTTGACAAAAATATTCACACTGGAAGGAGACCAGATCAAGAAAGTACTCAACAGTCCATATGCATCTAAACCATCCAAAGAAAACAGCTTCAGTGATTTACCTTTGAGAGCTGAAAAAATGTGGAAAAATCACCCATTGGCTCTTTAAAAACAGTCATATGCATAGAGGCACCGAGTCTAAATAGCAAGGAAGAGGAGAGAAAATCACAACAAATACTGTGCCAAACACATTTGATGTTGATTTAACTAAGCCAGAAGACAGACTTAGTGCCATCAGACAGAATTACATGCCCTAAACTCCTATTTGCTTGCCCTGACTGCTAGAAGTGCAGTCTCCCACTGCCCCATATTCTTTAACAGGTAGCAAAGATCAGGCAACTTGCATTTTTAGGAGAATATTTGTACCCACTAATTTTTTTTTTTTTTAGAGTAAAGCTTACAGAAGGAGAGGGGGAGCAGAGAAAGTTGTTATATAAGCAGTAAGGATAGGGAGTTCTGATTAGGCTTGTACTCTGGGTTGCAAAATAAATAATCAGATGAAATGTGGATGCAAGTGCTTACACCAGGACTGAATATAGCTCAGGGTTTTGTTTCCTGGGCACTTCCTCCCCAGTAATACAGGTCCAGGGAGGGTATTGCAAACTGGCATAGTAATTTTAAACATGTGCTGTTCATTACTAAATTCAAGCACTGTATTTTAAAGAAAAATCTTTGTATTCAGGATGGGCCTCAAACCAAAATGCTGGATGTGAATACCTTCTATCTGCTGTACAAAGTTTGATTTAGGACCACTTTGGAGCAAAGGACTCTGTATTCCAGTGCTCTGCCCAGGCTGTGGGGGTGACAGCAACTACAGCCCTATGGCAGGAGGAGGGCACTGTGGCCAATCTTGTCCTGCCCTTGGCAGAATAAAATGGTGGAAATTTAGGGCAAGTTAGCAGGCTGTGCCATTCTCTACAGAGAAATTTCACAGGCAGGACCATGCAATCCACAACTATCTGAAGAAAACTGTTGCACACTTTATTAAATTAATTACAAGGACTTTGATTTCAGCAATATAATAGCTTTCACTTTGGTAAACATGAAACAGAATCCCAAGCCTTCAAAGAACAAATATAATTGGAAAAGAAGACAGAAGTCATCCATGAGCTAATTTGAGATAGTTCCCGGGAGTCTATTTTTGTAAGATATTTTTTTCCTCCAGTCTAGTCAAATGTGCTAATTAATAGATTTCAGTAGAAAAAACCACACGAAATTAAAATAATCCAAATATCATGGTATGATCTGAAGTGCTTCCCAGTTCCACTGTGTGAAATTTGCGTCCCCAACAGCACGTGGGAAGCCCTGTGAGCTGCACTCCTGCAGGGACTGTCCTGCAGGGGCAGTGTAGAAGTGGGCTGTGGTAAGGTGAAGCTGTACGGAGCTCTGCAAACCTCATCCATGTGAGTCTCCCAGATTTGGGGGAGCTGGGCGTGTTCCTTGTCACATGGAGGGCATTTCCAAGCCACCTTCTGGGAAATTACTGCCTCAAATCTTGTTCATTGGAACTAGGTATTTCAAATCCCCTACTTAGCCTACAAATCTTTAATCTTATAAAAACTTTTAAAATCTTTGTTTTAAAGGCTGTAAAATACAAAACAGCGCTCAGCCGCTCTTTCCTGAAATCCTGTTGATGTAAATTGGAGTGAGATACCACTCTGCTGAACGTGATTTAAAGGGAAAGGAAGAAGACAGGACATTTACAGTTACAATCATGACTGTTTTAAGGTTAAAAACTTCTGCTTTGAGAATTTGCAGTGTAGGAAGAGTGAAACAGAGTTGTAACCATGAACCCAGCTGGTCAGCCAACAGGCTGCACTTAAGAAGATTCAGTCCAGTAAAAAACTATTGATTTCTTTCCTGTGAAAAACAGAGGCAAATATTTCAGTAAAAACTTCCCTCTTTTCAACAAATAACAAGTCTAGAAGTATGGGTTTTTTTCCAATGTCAACTGCCAGTAAGTACCGTAAACATAGGCGAGAACAAATAGAGTTAGAGGAATGAAAAACAATCTTTTTGCCGGAAGATACCAAGAGTTCAGCTGAGATGTCTGAGCACATTTGGTGGCCAGTGGTGCTGCTGGATTCTAATCTTTTCCAGATAACTCTTGGAAGAAAGAAAGCTTAACCCCATTTGACCTATGCTTACTCAGGGTGTCTTTTCCACTCCAGCAGCTTGAGCCACATACAAAGGACCTTGTTTTTGCAATGATTTTGATAGGTTTTCAGGGAAACAAATGTGTCTGATTCTGAGGGAAGGCTGATGTGGTTTGTGCCTCTGGAAGTTGACTTGCAGTTCTTTAACCCTAGTTGCAGCTGTTGAAGTCTGTTGTGCCAAAATAATGAAATGCAGCCCTGATTTCCTTTCTTCTGGGTCAGGTCTTGACAGCGAGTGACGTTCTCAGCTCTGAGAGCAGCTGGGGTCACTGGCTCTCAGAGAATTAGGCTCTCTGTCTCCTATGGAAAGTCTTTGGTATGTTGTGGTTGTTGCTTTGATTTTCTAATGATGTGTATTTTTATACATGTCTGTAAAAACAAACACAGTTTACCCTACTGCCACACAGATCCCTTGCAATCCCTCATCAACAACGTCAAGCCAATGTTACACTCAAGCCCAGGAATGACTCATTTTTTTACAACTGTGGTCTTCTGAGAACATTACAAAGGCTGCAGCGGAATGGTTTAATTCAGAAGTATTTCCTGCATCACCCTCAGTGGCTTATTTTTCCTGGGTCTCCATTTCCTTTGCTTTTCCAGTAGTTTGGGTGTTCTATATTTAGCCAGTTACTAAAGCACACGTGGGTAACTGAACTAAGTGCTTATACAAAGGCTTTTCCCCTGAATTTTTGCCTTCATAGTAGAACCCCCTGTAATTTTACTGTCTTGTTACTCCCACTCATCTCTGCTGAATACAGCTGTATAAGATTTTAGCAGTGCATATTGCATTTTTAATTTACTGTGTGCCTCTCCCTCAAATGAGAAGCAGATGACATCTGCTGCCAGGGTGACTCAGCACGCGAAGAACTGCAGTCGCAACCTATCAGCCTATGCGAAATGACCTGACCCATTTATACTTTGAAAGTAAGTCAAATCTAAATGCCAGATACTAGATTAAGGTGCGGGTGGGTGGGGATTGGAATGAGCCTAGGAGAGGTGAGGGAAGGGACAGACAGTGTCCCCGAACTACACAGCACCGAAATAGGGACCAATGCAGGTTGATGCCTGGACCCCTACCCTGCCATCCTGGCCAGGGTGTGTGCTGGTTTGTAGCCCACCCAAACAAACATAGCAGGCAAAGGTATTACTGCAGTTGGAGGGGGAGAGAGAGATATGCAGGGGCAGACTGGGGGAGCCTGTATGAACCTGCCTTCTGCTGCAGGAAGTGTAAGAGAGGGTAAAATGACTGGTTTCACAGGTGGCTCAGAGAGGATGGCCTCCGGGCAGTGGAAGCTTGCAGGGAGCAGTTGCTCACTTTATCTTCAGCAGTATTTTGGGAGGGAGAAGAGAGGGCACCGTGCAGCACAGGCTTTGGCATATGAACCAAAGACATTAGGTAGTCAGCAGTTA
This sequence comes from Machaerirhynchus nigripectus, assembly GCA_013397975.1. Taxonomy (NCBI): domain Eukaryota; kingdom Metazoa; phylum Chordata; class Aves; order Passeriformes; family Dicruridae; genus Machaerirhynchus; species Machaerirhynchus nigripectus. The sequence goes on from VZRQ01000477.1 coordinate 1,229,346, forward strand.
ATCCAGTGAAAAGGTGCTTTCTTGCCTTTGTAACAATGGGTTTTCATTTCTATGTGGACAAGATCTTTGAAGGGATAAGAGATTAAGAGTCTAATGCTTCTTGGTCTGCCAGATCAAGTGTAATTTTCCAGTACTGTTTATCAGTGTCCAGACTTGTTTTTCATAGGAATGTAATGTTTTTACAAGGTCATGTTTGGCAGCTGAGCCTCGAAAGGACCTGTATGTGTGAAGATGATTTTAGCATATCCACTGGAAGGTGCTGATTGTTTACATGACTGTTACAGGGAAGCTGAGCTTAGTGCTACTTTTTTTTGTGTATGTCACAATATTGTCATATACTTGTCATATTTTTCTTCAGAGTAGAAAGAGCTTTCCATGGATCTCTAAGCTAAACCCCTCTCTGCAAAAAGAGATGAGGAAACTAAACCAAGAAATGATTCAGTGGTTTTCTGGAGTTCACTGAACGATCTGGAACCTATTCCATGTCTCTGGTGGAAGACAGCGGGTTTTATGGCTGAACCCAGTGGCAGGAGTCCTTTACCCTTTCTGTGACCTAGGAGTTATATTACAGCTATGTACTTCCATGTGCCCATCTTTTTGTTTAAAGCAATCAGGATAAGTTCTAAATTTGCATTGGTTGTGTTTGGAAGAATTAATTGCTGAGGTGAAATGCCCAGGAGCTCCTTCAGGAGTGAAAGCATAAAGAATTTTCGGGTTCTGTTCTTCATTCGAAAGGCTCTCTTGTCCTCTAGTAGTGTGAGTCTGGTTTCAGGGGTCTCTTTTTTTAGGAGCAAAAGGTCCTAGATTACTTTCCCCTGAGATCATTTGCAGAGTACTCTGCAAGTCCTGGTGGCTCTGACTGTACAGCGTTTCAATGTGTGAGTGAGAAGACGTGGAGGCAGCTGGCATTCATTCCAGAAATACGTGGGCACTGGACTTTGCCAGGGCCACGCCTGGGAATGTCTCAGCTCTTCCGCTGCAGGGATGCAAAAACACAGGCTGTTTCTTCCTTAGAAGTAGTTAGTTCGATCTGCCAAACTCACCTAATTTTCTTCTTGGAAAATGGTTTTGTGCTTTAAAGGTCCTTACCCTTCAAAGGTGTCTGAGTCTTAGAGCAGACTCGGTTAGAGAATGGTCTGGAAAAGGAAGGCTCTGGGCCATGATGTACATGACAAAAGACAGCCATAAAAAGGGTTTTAATTTCAAAATACCACATCACATGCATTACAAAATGATATAAAAAGCTACAGCTGCTCTGCTAATAATACTCTACATGCTTTAAAATGAAACACTTTATGAACCTGCTGTCTTTCTTAGACATCCTTCACCAAAATCTCAATGTAGCAGCCTCAAGCTAGCTACATTATCATATCAATTTAAAAAGTGTCCATCTCACTGTCTCTTCTACACTGATAGCCTTTATTAAACTAGCAGCCCCTCTGCAGTCAACTAAGCCACTTGCATGCATGGAAAAGTTTGCAGTGAAATTTCAAGGGTCAGTCCCAGCTTTCATTTTGTTTGATTATGTTTCATGGACACACACATTCAGCCATTTCCCAGCCCTTATCTATAAAGCATCCACCCCTCTATTTACATGGGAAGGAATAAAGAAAAGAGCAAACTACAACATGAGGGCGCTTCAAAGGCAGGGAACAGTGCTATCTGCAGAGAAACACATACCCACAGCCTGCTGCCCGTAAGGAGCAGTCTGAAAAGACTAAAGCAGCACAGAGGGAAAAAGTGACACAGAGAAGGCCAGCTGTGTCTTGAGGCATGGTTTCAGTTGTCATGTCTACTGTAGTATAGAAGATACATCCTATTTTCATTAGGATGAAGTGAAGCTGAGCTGCCAGACAGCGCCTTTGGATTCTGAGTGCACTCTCCAAACACGACATGTAATGAATGCGTGAAACAGTCCTACTTGAATGGTGCAGCCACTCACAGCGTACAGTGTGAGTACCCTGTGGTTTCATGGCCTGCTCTGATGCAGCTCTCATGTCTGAGCCTGTGTCACCAGAGACTGGAAGGGATGTTGGCCACTGCCCAGCCCTTCCAAACAGTATGTAAGGACGACTGAGGACAAGAAGTGTGTCACAGCTCTAAGCTGCCCATCGGATCATTGAAACTTGAGATCTTTAAAGAAGACTGAAAATACAAACTCTGTTAATTCAGTAGTATACCACAAAAACATTGTGTGAGCTGTGTTGTAAGTAATCAATACTGAATGTCACAATGAGCCCTTCATGATTTCAGAAGTACCATCTGAAAGGTACAAAGCACTCAAGGGATTAAAAATAATCTTCACATGTGCTTCTAAGATAAACGGAGGATGTTTGCACTAGGTTGATCCTGTTGTGTTACACTCAGGCTGTAGCACACAAGACAGTGTTCTATTGTCTTATACTTCAAAAACCATCTTCTCCTCCACCAAAACAGAAATAATTCTAATTTCAAATTAACGACCCCATCATCATATTAAAGTGAAATAAAAAAAGGAGTCACGCCACAGTTTCCTTTTTCTTCAAGTAACAACTTCCTGTATTTATCCCTGAAATTCTCACACATAGTTGACCTGCTGGGGAATAAACTGTACATCAGCACTGGAAAGCCAGGAATTAGGCACACATGAACTGATCCCATTAACGCATAATTAGCACATAATTTTCTGGAGAGCCCATATGGCTCCAATCATATCGTTACCAACAGCAGCACATCATATCATCCAAAACAAGCAGGTCAAGCCCTGACCTTTTTCTAGGATACATGTTTTGATAATACAAGATATTATTTTAGGCTACAAATAGATTTATGCTGTAATTTATGACCCAGTTTTGGTTGGGTTTTTTCCCTTAAGAGTGAATGTTCTCTTTGATGATGTTGGTGGTGATGTCTGCTATCTTACTGCTGTGGCCGACAATAACATAACAAAGCTGACTAGATCACCAGCTCAGTCTTACAACTGAGTAAGAGTCTGGCATTTTACCAGCTCAAATAGTGCTGCACTAGCTGCAGGGCACAGGAAAAAAATGCAAATATTTCAGCTGTGTAGACGGCTATACAAATAGCAAAGCAGACAAGGCAGCCCCATCTGGGAAGACAAAAGATGTGTGTGATGACCTCCTTCCTTCAAGTTAAACAAGTAAAATCTTATCCTGGGTTATTGTCACAAGTTCCTCTCCTCTGTGAATGTGCACAAAGGGCAGTGCACTATATCTGCAACTTGGCAGCATGACAGAGAGGATGTTCTGCAGTCGGGTCTCGCTGTGCCCTGTCTGTGTGCCTGCTGTGTGCGAGTGGTCAAGGTGCCAATGGCTGACTGAGGACACAAGGCAGCAAATGCCAGTTCAAGCCATCACATTTTCTTCCATTCTGCCTCTGCTTCTCAACCAGCATCTTTGATGTTGCCATTCCATGTTGACATTCCATGTGTTTGCTCTACCTCCCTGTTGTGCTCTGCTTTTCTTGCACTCACGGTTTTCTTGAGGAAGCACTGAAGTTTGTCAGAACAAGTGGCAGCTGCCTACTCTCTGCTGCGTCTCCAGTATTTTGGTCATTCTCCCTTTTTGGCAAGGTAGACTTGAACGTTGGGGTGTGATAGAGGTTTCTTTGCCCATTTCTGTCTATCAAGTCTGGCACAATGAGCAGTCTGAGCTATTTTTGGCTGACAGTGTTCCAATGTGCAATGCATGGCGCAATTTACTTGGCTTTGCTTCTTCCCACAGAAATTAACAAAATCCATACGATGCTTCTTGCCTGTCAGGAAGCTATACTCTGCATTAATCTCTCATTCAGGAGACAGGCTATGTGACAGAGAAGATTAATCCTAACCACAGATAACACTTCCTGTCTTTAAATAGTTTCGGTAGATAAATAACTTCTATAATGAAACACTATCCCACAGAGGGGTTTTGGTCTAAGCCAGGAACTTTTGAGTTTTAATTCTGGCTTCCAGACAAAATCTCTTTGTGGATAAAAGTAAGTAGAAGCCTGGTTTTGTTTTTCGGGTTTTTTTTGACAGAGAAGGTACACCCTCAGCTTTTTTCACACTTGTCAGAAGTTCCAGCTCTTCAGCACCTACAAATGCATCCCTGCTTCTCTTGCTACTTCTTTTCCTAAAACCTAGTCATAGAGTTTTCCCTGCAGATGTATTGAAAAGATAAATTACCCAATGTCAGAAAGATTTCTGAAGATGCAGGTCATGGCTTGAGGCAGATTCAGTCATGCAGAGTGCTCAGAGGTTGCTCTAGGGAGCCTGCATTGTCATCATGGTCCCCACCAGTACTCAGTATTTACCTGTCAAATGTACTCAGCAGACCTCATTCTTGAATCTGGGTCCACAGACATTCACTACTACTCATGAGAAAGATCTGGTCCAAAACCCATCAAAATTAGAAAGAGTCTTTCCTGTGTTAAGTGGGTTGGAGTCAGGGCTTTGCAGGATGCATGAACCCCAGCCTTCCCCACTTCTGAGTAGCACAGTGATGACCTAACACACAGCTGCTTTCTAAGAGCTTTTTTTTACACAACTGGGGAAGTCTTGGCCTCTAGAATATAAAGGACCTTACCATAGGCACTGTCCAAATGATATTTAAAAAACAGGATTCAGACTCCTTCAATCTCTTGGCAGTACTTGCTAGTTAAATCCCTTTTCAAACCCCACAGAAATAGACCATGCATTGTAGTGGTTTTCCTCAATTTCCTTCCACCAGGCAAATCAGGGAGAGGGGGCTGTGACCACCAGGTCTTGGGGTTGGGGCAGGAATAAATGGAAACAGAAAATGTTGTGTGTAGGAATCTCATGCTTGCCAGGACATTTCAAATGTCAAAATAAGGATTGGTGATGAGATAAACTCTTTGAAAGAACTTGTATTTGTTTAGGGGACCTTTTCTATTCTAGCATGCAAAATAACTGGGCTACATGCTGGAAATTCATACTAAAGACAGCTGTGCAGATGCAGGAGTATCACTGAGACTCCAGAAACACTGTGACTGCAATTTTAACTTTAAACTAGCACGAAATTACAATCTCCACATCCCTGTAGCTGTGCTGCTTCTGCTGGGCCCCAAGCCACCTACACAGCACTGCAGAGACTTGTCTGGGACTGCTGGTACCTACAGTACAGTATTTATTAAACACAGGCCAAAATATCAAGCAAAGATTGGTTTTTGCATCCATAAAACTGGTAGCCATGAGCAGAGCTGTGGGTGATGCTCTGATTAGTGCTTGAAGTAAAAACCCAATATTCTTCCTTAATGGTGAGAGAATGGACTCTATGGTGGTAACTGCGAAGCTGTGCTGTGGCTACAAACACTCTTCTAATGCACCATGTGACAAACAGAAAGGTGAAGCCAAGTTCCACCCTGTGGTATAATGACTTTTCCTGGTGCAAATGCAGGCACAAAGATCTCAGTGACTGAAGGGAAGTGGTCCTTGATCCCTTTTCAGAGCTAAGAGGGAAATACGAAGCAGTGCCTCTCGCTCTGTACCCTCAAGAGGAGTCAGTCACTATAGTAATGGTTAACCAAAAAAGCAGATCACCTGTTTAGCCTCCCAGGCCAAGCAGTGAGAAGCAAATAAGGTTTCTATTTCATGGATTAGAAGCAGAGGAACTCTTTTATCTGTGTTTGCTTTTGGCTAGGCATTTACTGGCAAAGGACTTGGGCAATGTGATTGAATGACTATGCCAGTTCAGTCCTGCCTGTGAGCAGCTGTTTGAGGTGATTTCCCCCAAACCCTCAGCCTTCCCCCACTTGGAAGTCCAGACAGCAGGGCTTCAGAGCACTGAGGCTCCAGGCACCCAGCTCTTTGCAGAGGGCAGTGGTACCTCTGCCCAGGATGGAAGCTGTGCAGCTACTTTTTCTGCTTTGATTTTTTCTTTTAAACCAAATGGACCAAGTAACATTTTGATAACAATTGCATTCAAACTGAATAAAAATGCTGACTTAGGGCTAATATCCATGAAGAACGTTGTAGTAGAAAGGCTTTCCAAGAAGAGTTCTCAAACCAAGCTTCTTGGTTAGCGGCCTAGGCTACAGCTAACCCTAACATAAGGGTAATGTTTTTAGAGGCAGTGGGGGATCAGCATAGGAATCATTTATCTTAGTTAACTGTAACCTCTAGCACTAGATCAGACATCCTAATTAAAAATAGGCTTTAGATACTCTGACTTTTCACTCTAGTAGTTGAAATTTAAGCTCCAAATATTTAAACTCCTAAATATAAGTGGCCTGGTTTTCCAGGGTGTTAAGCATATGCAATGCCTATTGATTTCAATGAGAAATGTGGATGCCTGACAACCATTTTGGAAAACCAGGCCATTGCATTTCATCATTGACACATAGATTCCTAACTTTAAGCAGCCAGGTTTGAGACCTTTTCTAGCTTCATGCAGTTCTGCTTCAGCTTTAGCAGAAACTCACTTCCAGGAAGTGAATCCTAAAGTACCCTTGGCTTACCCCCTTCCAGCCCTATCTCCCATGCTGTGGTAAGTATTCACTTGAGGCTGATTTTGCAGAAGAAAACAACAAAGCCACATAAATTTAAAATACTACTTGAGTGACCTCATTTTTATACAACAATTAATACTGAGACAGAAGGGAATTTGTGCTGCAGGACTGTTCTCTTTAGTACAGATGACATATTTCAGTAGGAAAGGCAAAGTTAAATATATAGTAAAGCTGAATACAAACACTGGGTTCCAGGTATATTTGGACTGTATCACAAACTAAACACTAGAAAATTAAAAATGAGCACTGCTTCTCTGCTGTAATCTAGATTTATTGTGCTAATCCCACATGACACTTGATCAGAAAGGAACAGGAGTGGATGTAGCAGGAAACGATGTGCCAGGTCTGTGCTAGATTGAGTCTACCAACTGTTCAAACACAGTCCTACTGAAGGGGCAACTAATGCAAAGGAAAATAAATATACTTTAACCCGTATAACTTACACTAGCTCAGCATTAGCCACAGTGACCAAAATACTTTCCTCCAAGGACACTCATTTATATGTTAGAGCTATAAATGCTGCCAAATTTTTTTTTGTGACAGATAGTCATATAATGGCACAGGCTTTCAGTGGTCTTAGCCTTAATCTTGGACTTTCAGAGAGAGTTAGCAGCATGTGTTGCTTGCATACATCTCCTTGCCATCTGTGGATTCTTTAGTTTCAAAGGGGGCAGGAAATACATCAACACCTAGGGAGCCATTTGGATCTTGAAATCCTAAAGTGGGAAGCACTTATAGAATGTTGCAAACAGTCTGAACCTTCACACTAGAGTAAATGATGTATATTAAGATGTCCAAAAATGGGTCAACAGAAACAGAAAATTGATTAGACATACCTTACAGAAAGCAAGGGTAAGATGGGGACAGAGCACGTGCGGTTAGGGATGTTTGGGAGACCAAAGGATGTGGCGGAAAATAAATTGTCTTTTTTGAAAGGACGACATTAGTTTCCAAGGGATAAGTCTGAGCTTCAATACATACACTGTTCTGCACCCAGCTTTCCGACCAGCGGCAATTCAGGCTCTGGCTATAATCTCATCTGGAAGAGAAGTTATGCTTCTTCCTTCAGTATGCCCCAGGATTCTCATGAGTCCACTGTCTCATACCGAAAGGTGGAACTCCACAGGAGCAGTCAGATGAGCGGGGAGTAGGAAACAGCACTTCTGCTACCAGCTGCTTAACACAAGGCACTGCCAGGTTACTCAGTGAAAGGGAAATCTAGAACAACAGTGATGTGGGCTTGGCATGCTGAGAATCTGGTTGCAATTTGACATTTGTATTTAGTGGCAGGATTTCTATTTAGCTAGCTAAAATTGTTTACAGTGGTGTAAGAATAGCTCAGAATGCCCATTTTTCTGACTTTTCAGACACAGCCATAATGTTTTAAACACAGGTGTTGGGCTCGGTCTCGTCTTTGACAATGTACACAATGAACCCATGACATAGTCATAGCTAGATCCTAAGTAAACCTGTACAATAAACATGCCCAAGCAAACAAAAGACAAGGAACATATGGGGTGCTGCTGGGGCTGGTTTCTGGTTGGTTGTAAAACAAAACCCAGAGTGAGCACCACTCATAAACTATTTAAAGGAGACACAGCTGCAGTCTGAATCTTCACTTCCCCAGCATGGGCCAGCTGCACAGCCCCTACTCACCAACGTTTTTTTGGCTATGGTAGAGGAGAGTTTCTCAGGAAGCAGCCAGTGCGTTAAGAGCCTTGCCACATCCAGAGCATTAAGAGCCTTCTACATCCTCCTGCAGCTGCAAAGTGCCTGGCACCCCGCTCAGGCCACTGCTCTGCAGTCCCAGCAGAGGACTGGGCAGTGCAGGATGCCTGCCTGCTACAGCAGACATGCAGCCCAGCTTACAGAGCTGAGATCCCCACTGCCACCACAACACAACCTCCCTTGGGGATGGGCCTGCAGCTGCAGCCCAGATCCCATTTCTGGTGAGACTGGAGCACAGCCCATCACCTTGAATGTTCTCCAATGCATTTGTAAATCAGCAGGGGTAAGTCCCTAAAAGACCAGGCTTCTTTTGTACCATTTATTGGTGTACTGTAACAGAACTCAGGCTCCTGTGCAAAAATTTTGTCCTGATGGAATAAGATGAATGGAGCTATTTGTCTGGAGCTGCTGAAGCAGCCCTGGGGGAGCTGTCACTCTGACCAGGTAGCTCAGTAGCTGAGGGTCTCCAGGCTGGCCACTTTAACCAGACCTGCCACCCACTGTGTCCGAGGGCACCAGGTGTATTGCTCGTACACTGGCTGTTAGGGCAGCCCGTCTGTTGTACAGCTGATGCAGCCTGGATCTGTGGGATTTGCTGCCTGCTGCCTGAGTCAGTATCGACACCACAGGAGTCACCACACCACAGTAGGGCTGTGGTAACCCAGGTCCTGCCTCTGCTCTTGGTGTTCTTTTATGCCAGATACTCACACATATGTGACAGGGGACATATGTTTTACCCAAGAGCTGAAATTAGATTTGACACAAAGAAAAAAGTGGAAAAATATCCTGTGGAGGAAATGGGAAAGGAAGGACAAGAATAAAAATAAAAACAGGCAGTTGTACACATAGATTTTGTGCACTGTAAGCATTGACAGATTGCTACTCTGAGACATTTGTATTCCTACTGGGTGCTTTGGTGGTGTTATTAACTTTCCAGATGTCAAAATGGAGTGCATATGGAAGAGCTTTGTAAGGTACCATGCAGTGGCTTCATAGATTTATCCAGAGATTTTATTTGAGGACACAAAGGAGAATATGGCTAGTAGTTATAGGAGGACAACTAATCAGTAGAAGGGGAAGAGATGGTTAGATTTTGATGAGTTTTACAAGGATTTAAAGTTTATGTGAAGAGGGGGTACTGGGCTGGGCAAACTGGTTAACATTAATGGACCTCTGGGAGGATCTGGAGGACCTGGAGGTAGTAGCAGGATGCAGAATCACCTAGCATACAAGCATTCACACAGCTTGAGAAAGAGAAGTGCCAGTAAGGTGCTTCCAAGGTGATAGAAGAACTCACTGAGGCCGGTAAACATGAACTGGGCTACACTAGCTAAATACAAAAGCACAGAGTTGCTGGGGGACCATGGGCTCTGTCCTTTGATCCTATTTTCACACTGTGTTATCCAGTTTGTTACTAGTTGGCATATATAATTGATGTTGCAAGCTTTTTTCTATCTGTTTTAAGCTTAGTTGTCAGGTAAATACTCAGGAAAATCATGGGATTTAAATCTAATTTAGCAAATAACATTTTAAAATAAATGTATAGGTTTTTCTGATTGAAAATCTGTCACTTCAGTGTAGGCTTATGAGCTTTCCAGTTGCATTTATAAAAAGATGTTTTAATAAGAAGGCAGCATCCAGTTATGATTGTAGTCTGACTTACAGAAAACCTACCTGAGATAACATGAGTCAAAAGAATCCACTGGGTCTTCTCTTTCTCTGTATGTACACACTGATACAGTACCAGTGAAAAATGAGTTTCAAGATTTGAATAGAAGACAAAGCACCTTTCATTTAGACAGTATAATTTTGCAGGATTTGTCTCATAACCTGTGAAACTTTATGCCCATCAGTTCCTTCCTCAGAAAGCTTGTCCACACAGACTTAGAAGTAATCCCCTAATGAGCAATATAAGTGTGGTAGAGTAAGATGGAGGGGGATTTTATTTTCAGCTTTCTTAACACCATATGTTCACTTAATCCCACTCTTCATTTATTTAAAGGTAATCCCTGAGTACTTGAGAACAAATTACATGCAAACATGCATTATGTGTATGGCTGCCTCTGTATATAACACTGCACATGTGTCTCAGCCTGCGAGAAATCACACTGATAGCTGAGGCAGTTGAATTTTCCTATACAGATGCTCCCAAGTCATCTACCTCAAAAGTACACATTAAGATTCAAGAAGGAAATTTTCTCTGAAGGAATTACTAATGAGGATTGCTTGGATTTTTGCTCATCAAATCTTGAATAAAAATCTTCAAAGTTATTCTGAAGTGCCATTTAATTTTTCCTACCTCATCACTAAAATTATTCAAAAAGTCATGACATCTCTCTCTGGTAAGTCCAGAAACATCACACAGACCACATTAAACATGCCAAAATGTTTATTTTCCACTTTGCAATTCAGAATGCAAGTTTTAAAATAAATTGTAGAAGTTTCAAAGTACAATGATAAAAATGCTGAAATTTACTGTTCAAAAATCTACCATCCAGTTATCTACAGCTGTTCAAAAAAAGAATCTGAAACTTTCCACAACTATTTTCAGTCACTCACTGAAAGAAAAACTGCACCAGTTAAAACTACTTCTTTTTAAAAGTGTCAACAGTCCAGCCAATGTCACTTAAGCGGTCAAGACAGAAATTCCAGTAAATCCTAATGTATGATTTACAAGATATATGTCAAATATGTCACATAAGCATAAAAGTGACAGGAAAAGAAAAAAATTTCTGCTCTGTAAACATTTGGTACAGTTAAATAACAAAACTTCTGGAGAAAACTGTACTTTCTACCTGGTCTTGCAACTTAATTAGTGCCAGCTGTCTTCTGAAATGAAAAGTCCGTTTGAGCAGGTCACTTTCCAGAATGAGATCTGAGGACACGATGTGGCTGAAGATATTTGGAAAAGAACAGTTAATAGTAACTGGAAAAACAAACCACTGCCAGTACTGAGTATACCAGAGATGTGTCAGTCTATCTCTGCAGCTCCAGAAAATGTGTCACATTGCTGCAGTACATCCACACAGAGCTCCCCCTGCAATTATGGCCAGTGCATAAATGGGTTGGACTGAATTTCCCTCTGTAAAGAAAGGAAACTAAATGTAGTCTTTTGGATTTTCACAGTGATCGTTTTTGAAGATCCAAAATTCAGTTCTTTCTCAGGCAGCAATGTAACTGATAACTCCATTTCATTGCACATTGATAGAATCATTTACCCTTTAAGAATTATTTAATCAGATCTGGCAGGTAATTATTCTGTAGTGAGCATTAACTGCATATAAAATATTTGGTCTGGAAGGACATTTCAACATCTCCAACATTTACATTAAAATGCCCTTCTTCTACCTCAGTAAGCAAAAGATGTCACTTCTGAAGTGAGATGAAAGAGCATTTTCAGTGTAAAATGAGAAATATTGTCATGGAGAAAGTAAAAATAGGTTAAAAGCATTCTGAAAGGTAAATGACTACTTGTTTCTCTTTCTATGCCTTACTCTGTAATGGTAACAGATAACACAAACTCCAAAGATCTTCTCAGAAGTGCTTTCCAGCCTGACCCAGGGAAATGCGTAATGCAGGCCCCTCGGTTATCCTGGGGCTCTTCCAGTTTGGTATCAAGCACAGCCTTTATACCTAAAGAGTCAGTAAAGTCATATCAAGAGGGTCATTGCAAGAAGAGAAGAACTTTGCAGGAAAAATTTGAATCAAAAGTAGAAGTAGCAAGTCGAAACAAGCCGAGTTTCCTTTCCCATCCCACTCTGCCACTCACCTCCCTCAGTATTTTAAACATACTGTGGGCTTGATTCTTTTATGTAAAGCAGTGGTTCTCAAGGCTGCAAAACTTCTGGTATTCTTCTGTCATTTCACTGTGATGTTAATGACCAAACCTCTGCCATTACACTATAGCAATGGGATCTTTTGAAGTGGTGATGTTTGCCATTATGCTTAAAATTCTAGTGTTGTTTGAATAGATGTGTGGAAAAGGATCACTGTTTGTATTTTAAGTGAATTATGTGCCAGAACCTCAGCATTTTTATGAATGAGTAATCTCATAGTTTTCAGAGACATTACTCAAAGAAATCAAAGCTAAAGACTGTATTTATTTGTAGAGCTGTTTGCAAAATTGTTGCCATAGCTTTGGTTTCTTTTTTAGACCACACTTACCCTGTAGTTACCTCTCCAAAAACTGACCATAACAGACACAATGTTCTCTATGTTAGCTTTTGTTTACATCATCCCCCTTCCTGTTGCTGGCACCTCATTCCAGTTCATGTCACTTTTTCTTCCCCATGTTAATGGCCATTTCCCAATTCATCTTCACCATTGAAATTTCTTTCTCTTGGTTTTAAAGGTACAGTCAGATAGAAAAGTATTGGTTCTCCTGTCTCCAGGAAGATGATGAAAAAACCTTGCTTTACAAATAGCCAGTGCATCTGCTGTGATTGGGATCCACAATGACATTATTTTCCCTTGTAATCATATTAAGTCAGCTGAAGGAAAAAGAAGGGCAGCACGAGAGTATTAATAGATTCTTGGGGGGTGTAATAGATCTTAAGGCCTGTAACTGTGCTGCAGAAAATCACTCATTTATTTGCCTTTCAGTAAGAGTCTCTAGAAATAGAAGCATTTTACATTATTTTGTTCCTAAGGATATAAAAATACATACATTCTAATTGCACTTTGGAGAAGGAAAATTAATAAAGACAACTGCGCCATTCCCCATTAGTGGAAATGCCTGCAGTTAACCTGCCTCAAGCACTTTCAATATCACTGAATCCCTTGGGTGGGATTTTCCAAAGTGCCAGCATTAGCTCAGCCCTGCTCCCATTAAAATCAATTACTGACTTCAGCCTGGGAGGAGAGTCCAGAGAGTCCCTGTGGTGCCCTGTATGCTGGAAGATCCTAATCTATGTGTGTGTGTGCATGGCTGCACAGGTGCTCAGATACATTCATGAGGGCCAGGGTTTGCCTCAGAGGACTTAAAAAGGAACCAGAAAGTTAACTGTGCAGAATAAAGAGTAATGGAGGGTAGTAGAGATCATGGAGGCAAGGGCAACTTCATATAAGATGAAATTTCATCAAGTGTGTAGTGAAGTCAGCTAATTGCAGCCTCTTTGCCCCAATTCATAGAGAAAACCTTCCAGAAAACGTCTTCAATACGATTTCACACAGTATATTTTCTCTCTATGGAATCCAATTGTCATGGGCAGTCATCAAGGCAAAGAGTTTAGTAGAATTAAAAAAGGGATTTAAGAAGCTTTGTGAGCAAAGACAACATTTGCAGCTGTATGCACTAGATTACAACAATGCAGGGGACAAACAAGCTTCCTGCTTCAGCAGAATAAGCTGATTGCTGTGAGGGTCAAGAAGAAATGGTTTTCTGGCATGTGTTAGCCATGGTGATTTATTGAGATGTGTGATGGGGTGGTTTGAGTCTTCATTAAAAGGAGTAATAATGATAATGAATGCTATAGATAGATTATTTTCTAGTCTGCAATGCTGACATTTCCATAAAAAGAGTATCAATAGTAAGTCTGTAATGAAGTCCCCTCCCAAGCAGGGGGCTGATTTGGCATTGATGAGAGCAGAATTCAGACCTTGGCTACGATCAAGGTTTCCTTTCTGGCTCTAGGGAAGTAGCTTATTCTCTCATCACCTGAAAAGAAGATGAATGCTTCTCTAGTTCTTGGAGGTGGAATGAAGGAAAAGGGCATAAAGAAAACAGATGAAAATATTTTCATCCACAGACATTCTGTTCTTTGGATTCAGAGCTGTCATCCCACTGTAATTCAGGAGTACTTTAGCTGGAATTAGTCAAGATTTTTCTCATTTACATTAATTAAATGAGAAAATGGTGTTTTCATTCCAGTGTTTGTGGCGCTCCTCTGAACTTGTTTCCACATGCAAATAGGAGCAGCTTTCCTTACCAACAGTAGCCCTGAAAAAGCTTATTGCCCTTAACCTAGAACATGAGGAGTTTCTGCAATGGATTATGTATCATGCTGGCTGGCTTGAAACCCCAGCAGCTCCTGTCCAAGTCTGCATTCTTATTATGGGCTACTGCTGTCATTACACCAGTTGCTGCAAGGACAGAACCCCTTCAAGACATCCTTCTTCGTGAAGAGTAGATAAGATCCAAGAAAAGACATTTTTAGCATTAAGCCTGGGTGAGCTGAGTTATTGATGTTAATGGCTATGGGTGCTATACCTGTTGCTGAGAAATACTGTAATACTTTGTTGTAATTCCCATTTGGAAATGGCAATGTAGCTTGGTGAGCAGCAATAGATACAGTATAGGCTGAGGAAGCTATTGATGAACAGGAAAGGTTTTTTAATGATTTTGTGTCTTGAACCCTGTAGCCGGCCAAAGAAATTTATAAAGAAGCCGGTGAAAAGAGTCAGATTGCTCTTCTCCTTGCTAGAGCTGGCAGGCATCATAGGTGCTCAAGGTTCCATGATGGGATAGTTGCAGGTATATAGAGGTGTACCTATATATGCACACACATATAGTTTTGATTAACAAAACTGAGGCTGGATCAGACCTAGCTGGTCTTCATCAAAATGTGAAATTTCTACTGCACAAGTAATTGAGCTTTCTTAGGTCCAACAAAGCAATCAAGATGAGAGTTTTTTGTTAATTTTTAACTCTCATATTTCCAGCCTTTGTTGGGTGTGTCCTTCATGGAAACTCCCCCAGCTGTCTAATGATCCAGAAGCCTCTGTAACCTTTGCTTATTTATGTTTTCTTGTTCAGAATTATTTAAATACAGAAAATAAAACCTTTGAAGGGTTCAAAATTAAGCTCAGCTGCTAATAGTGCTTAGCTGTAAGTAAAATTGACATTGATAAGACAGCATTTGGGGAGAATAAAGGGTCAATAGCCATGGAATTATTGCCCTGATTAAAAAAATGATCCATTTTATCCTTTCTTATTTCAATGCAGATATACAGTTAAGCTGACCTTTTAACCTACTCAAAAGGCTTCACTGATTTTTTTAATCATTAACTGTTAATTTTATTGGCAGATGTATGACTAAATTTCCTGTACTACACTGAAAACCTTACCCAACGTCTGCTGCAGGTATATACTATTTCCTTGGCCTGGGGGATGATTTTACATTAGTAACTTGCATCTGTAATTGGGTAGTGGTTCTATAGGATGCACACAGACCCAATCTGGTCCTCAAGCTTAAAATGGTCTAGCTCTGATCTCTACCCTACATTAAATTAAATCTGTTGTCTATTGTCTGCTCAGGCTCAGGGACAATTTAGCAAGTTTGATATAAGGGAATAACATTTCCACATGCCAAAAGCAGAGTTTGCAGTAGTCAGCTGCAGCCTCTTTTACCTTTTGATAGAATTTCATAGCTGAGGGTATGAAGCTTTGCACACTTCATGGCCTTTGCACACAATGTGACCTGGCAGCACTTCTGTGCTGGGTCAGCTGCCATGAAGCTGCCGTAAGGAACCCGGCCATGGCACACCCAAGTTGCTCTTTGCATTGCCCATGCACTTGCACTCCCTGTGCTTCCTCTGGCCACTTCAAGTCTGCTTCTGGGGGAGGTGTTGGCATTCTAATCCCTTCAGGGTCACAGAGGATCAGTAGGAAAGTGTGGTGGGATTAATACAACCTGCAGACGAAGTCTAAACCTGCTGATAACATCAGATTCATGGTGTCTGCCAGCTCACTCTCACTGCTGATATGCAGCAAGTGCAGAACAGCACTGAAAACTGAAGTACTTACCACTTTTATTAAATAATGTGAGCCCAGATGCTTTTTAATTGTGGAACTTCACAAACTAGGAAGCAGTGTATCAGTAGCAGTCTAGTGCTTGGAACGGTTGGATTAAAATATTTGCAACTCCAGAAGACTACTGTAGTCTCTTGGTGATGAATGCATGTATTTTTATTCCATGTTGATAATTTATATATTTCCACATCCATAACGTTGATCTTAACTTGTCTGGGATGTTGTTAATTGGCAACATTTTATTATGTTGTCCAGAATTTGGAAGTGATTACATGTTACAATGAATTTAAATAGCAAAGATTTTTTGCCAAATATGTTAGAATTATATGGGTAAACTTTGTTTTTCAAATTACTTAATTGTATGTACACACGAAAATAATTTTCTCCATGTACTAGCTTGTATTTTAAACAGCTCTTCATGTTGCTGTTGACCTAGCTTGTAATCTCATTGGTAAATTAGAATTTACAGCAGTTAAACAACAAGCATCATGTTGCGTAATTGTTCACATTTAAGGAAAATACTGTGCTTTAACTGACTGAAGTTTTCTCCCTGTCAAATACTGACAGACAAAAGCTGATGTAAAACATGCCTGTGCTCTGTCACAATAGACAGCGGTTGTAGCACAGGGGAGAAGCACGTTCTCGGCGGAAGGCAGCGTGGACGCCACCTCTCCTGCGCTGTAGCTTCGAGCCCCCAGGCAATAAACTATATTTAAGCTGATCTCCTCTCCTATAGCACTACTTGCAATAGCAAGCAATGCGTTTATCCCATTTTGTAAATAACTTTAAAAATTGTAATCTCGGCCCTGAAGCTGTGGTAGGATGAGAAACGGGGGCAAACTCGCCGCCGGGGCAGAGCGTTAGCCGAGTCGGCGCGGTTCGGGGCTGGCCCAGGGTAAGCTGGACATGCGACCGAGGATTTCGGTAGGATTTGGTAATTTGCTGACGACAGAAACCTTGGGTGATCGGAACGGGGAACGTCCCCCAGCGCCTTTACCTGCGGACGGAACCGCAGCCCCACGCTGCCTGAGGCGGGGGCAGCGCCCGC